>VRYO01002014.1:12226490-12266393 GCA_009812075.1 Sialia sialis
CAGCTTCCAGTGTCCCTGCCCAACAGTCCCACATGCCTGTCTGTAAAGCTGCACACACAACTGAATATTTTCATATTTGCCACACATGTACCACAGGCAGTTTTAGGCCCTTGCAGTGATGCTGGCAGCAGTCATGTTCCTTGCATCATTTAATGCCCCAGTTCTGACTCCTCAGTCCCATTTCTCCTTGGAAGAGACATGAAAACCATAGCAAAGCAAAGAGCAGATGCATCTTGTCACTGTGTGTGGTACCAGCTCATCACACACCCCAGGGTGGGGGGTGGATGAAGAGCTGGTGACTTCACTCCGTCTGCATGGTATGTCTGAAAGGTAAACTAAGCTGCAGTTTGTCTTTAAAACAACAAAAAAAGTACATTTATATATATATAAATTTCCTAAGTAACAGAGCATCTCAGTAACATTCTTTTTTATTCATACACGTGAAAGTAGCAGTCACACAAATCAAGCTGAGGCTGTGATCTATTCAAAGCTCAATGCTCCAAAAGCATCAGTTCAAAATGAAATTCAGCAATAGCATTCTGTTGTTATGGAGAAAAAAGACTATTTCTCAGTCTAGACACTTGGGCTCAGGACATCCAGCTTCTGCAATCAATTTTGTCACAGATTTGCCTCTGGCAGGTTATTTAAACTACTTGTATCCTAGTTCCTTCTCAACAAAAGCAGAAAAAAACAATAATTGTAATTCAGCAAAATCTCACAAAATGGTGATAAGGATTAAATAAATCTTTTCATGAGATGCTTGGAAAGGATCATCCTCTAAACTCAACAAGAAAGAATCACATGAGATTAGATCAGCAGCACATTCAGAAATATCTCAGTCTTACAGCCAACTCCCAAACCTAAAGAACTCCTGAATATAAAGAAATACCTTCATCATTTGAGGTCACAGACTCAAATTGTTTTGTGCTCCCCCATGAGAGTGGTAGGAAATGCAATTCAACTTCCTCATAGAAGGAATGATCACCTGGAAACACATCAGAAATTTTGGAGAAAACACAGGTGGCTTGCCTTGCATTCACACCTAGAGATTCCCCCTGTGCTCTGACAAGCTGCTGGCAATAAAATCCTCTGAACTCCTCAGCTGCACCACATCCTCCTGCACCCTGTGACACCTGTGGCAGGATTTCATAACACGGGTTACATCTCTGTGACAAGGCAATTCATCAGCCCCAGCTCCGAGCCCCTTGGGTATTTGGAGTATTTCCCACCTCCAATGCACCAGAGAGAGGACAGGGCACTTGTGCAGTGACTACAGACAAAACACTGAAGCGAACTTCAAAAAAACCTTCAAGCCCTCACAGCACTCAAAGCTCTTTTCCTCAGTGACAAAATTGGCCTCGATGTGCACTAGGATATTGTTTTCACCAAAAGAAGGGCATGGTGCAAAGCTATTTTATCAATGTGAGAGCAACAAATTTATCACCTGAGCACTATTCAAATGACCAAAGAGCCCAGCTGCAAAAAAATGTGAATAGCTTTTGGCATGGAGTATGTGCTCTTGTTGAAAACTGCTGAGCAAGTGCCACACCTGCTTCTGCATTTTGTCAATAGCACAAGGTGTCACAAAATATCCCCAAATAATTAGTTCTTTCAATTGCATCTTAAAAGATTTTCTAAATAAATCCCATTTCTTCACGCAAAAAGTAAGCTCAAGAACAATCCCTTGTAATAAATGTCTATTAGAGGGGCAACCAACTTAACATCAAGCAGCTTTTTTTCCTTTTTTTAGTCCCAGCAGCAGCACACACACGAGGGGACACGGCTTTCTGGAAGAGAATGGAGTCACTGGTCTGACACCTGTGTGTGGCACTAGGGACCTTCCTAGGAATGTCTTAAATAACCCCATCATGAAGCAAAAAGTCTCCTTTTTCTTAGAAAAAAAAAGGCAAAGCACCATACTTCATGGAAGAAAATTGATAGATGATGATAGATAAATAGATAGATAGACAGATAAACCCAAAACTTGAATATTCAGCAATGCAAACCCTCCCTTCCTGTCACTGAAGGCATTAGGCTTTAAAACACAGGACACAGTAATTTCAATCAACATAAAAAGTATCAAGTTCCTAAATTATAGCTCCTAGCTAGCTGGCTCTAAACTTAGCAGCTCCAAATGATCAGTGTCTGAAATATGTCAAATCAATAATTCAATTAATTAGAAAGCTACTCAGATGTGCAGCAATACACAATGACTCTTTAGGTTAAGGAAACTGGAGATACTGAAAGTAGCTTCAGCTTGCTATCTGAATAGATTGTCTATAGAGATATTGAACAGCTGATGATAGTGGAAAGCAATTTTTTCTAGTGTGTGGCCAGGGCATACATGGCTGGGAGGGGTGACACACAAATGACTGATTTTTGCTATAGCAAGACTTGCTACATTTGCCTAGTTAGGATTAACATGACCTGCATCATCTGGCACAGAGTGAGTAGATGTTACATTTTTAGCCATGCAATAGTCTGTTTAAGAAACTTTACTTTGAATAACCTCAGACAAATATCCCATATCCTCAAATTACAACCTGAGGACATTTCCAGGCAGAAAAATTAGATGCATTGGGCAAGGGGGACACGTGGGAACCTGGGATATAGCAAATTTGGTGTCCTAAAAGTATGTCTTTGGAAAAGAAAAGCAAACTAACAACAAAACAAAATAAATTTTAAAAACCCACAGAAAAAAAAAATTTAAAAAAAAATCAAAAAAACTACAGTTGTATTGAAAACAGAAGCATCTCCTAATGCACAATAATACTAAAATGATAAAAAATGTGGCTCTCTCCATTAGAATGTGCAGAACAGAACCAGTGATTCAGATGCTGGTGCATTTCATTGAACATGTTTTGTCTCTAAAATGCAATCAAATCTTCAGAAAGTTGACTTTCCTGTACATGCAAAAAGAGAAGTAACATGGGAAATGGCTGCAAGTTCCTTTCAAGAGAGAACAGAGATAAAAGGGATGGATGTGCAACGCTTTCAACTCAGTGGGGAAAAAAAGAGGAGAGGGAGCCCAGCTCAGAAATGAGAGCAAGTTCTAAAATTGGAAACGCTTGCTGGAGACGGGAAGAAGCCAATAGCAGCACTTGAGGCTGGTGTGAAAGTGCTTTTATTGCATGTGTGAGCCATTTCACAAGTACAGCTCCTGCCAGCCTGGATGTGAACTCCAGCAATGGCAGGATGCAGGAGCCTCCAGAGCTTCCCAACACCTGCACTACAACACGCCCAGGAGCTCTGCATCCCACAGGGCAGGACCTTCTCCCAGAGAAAATCCCAACCTGCTGCTGAGGACAATCCCTTCAGAAGCAGCTTTGGCCAATTCCTGTCACACCAGCACCCAGCCCTTTCAGCTGGAAGTGCTTGCCAGGCTTATCCTTTCAGTCTAAAATGGTAGTTTGCAGCTAAATTCCTGTGTACCACCGTGTAGATTCACTGGGTTATAATATCACCTGCTCATGAGGATCAAACAATTGTCATACGTTTAAAATTGTTCAATGTCTACACTGCAAATATCTAATGACATTAATTGTGATGCATTTCAAGATCAACACTAAGAGACTATTATAAAATGCAGTATTTAAATTTGCTCAAAATTGACTTTTTATCTCGTTCTAATTTCTCTTTTACATTCTTTACTTTCCAATACAAGCTAATACTTTTCCAAAACACTCTGTCAAATCTAGAAAACATTCTGTATTTAAAAAGAGGTCAAAAGTGACATTCATGCCCAAACAACCTAGCTCCATTATTTCTGCTGCTCCAGCTTGGGATAGTTTTGCCTCCTGTCCCTGTAAGATTTTCTTTTTAAAAATTAAATAAATAAATAAATATGCTTATGTATGCGAACAAGAAAATAGAAATATTCAGAGGTGAAACTTGGCATATGTTTGACTGGATTTGGTGACACTGTAATTGTAAACTATGTAGGAAAGGAGATGGGGTGGAATATGTCCATGAGAAACCATATTTCTCAGCACCATCAATATTTCCAAACTCCTAAAACCAAAAGAATAAGGACTCTAAGTTAAAAGGCAACAGAATTGCTACATTTTCAAGTAAATGCATGAGTTTGGAACAAATTTCTCTGCCCAAACTTACCAATTTTTCCTCTAAGTAAAAATCCACAAGATTTCTTTTTGAGTATCTTCTAACTTTAAGATGAATGCTTGCAAATATTTTAAATAAACTGACATTTTATAACCACATTTTTGGCAATAAATCTCTTTAAACAATAGCAGCAATAATACCTTTTGCAATATGAACATATTAAAAAATAAATCACATCCTCATGAAAAGCAAAATTAGGTATCCCAGCATTGTTATAACGTGAAAAATAATGAATTTACATACACTGAGTTTTTCAGATCTCTCTTTTCTCACACTTTATGTTTTTATAACCCATTACATCTCTTTTTTAACTTCAGCTTGCACCAGAGGAGCTTCATCTGCAAGCACTAATTAGCACAGGCAGGCTCAGACCTTCCTGGCTAGCTGGGTGATTGTGCCTGCAATATGTTGCAGCCTTGGTACACATCTTGTTTTCAAATCAAATATTTAGATACTATTCTGGAACAGCTGGAACTTATGTGAATCCTCATGAAATTAAATATTTGACATGTTTTGACGCACATTTTATACATCAACCGAAAACCCAGAGACACAGAAAAGACTTGATTGGAAGCACACTCGCCTCTTCTGATTCAATCAGAAGGCAGTCTGCTGCTTTTTTATAAATCAGAGAATAAAGGAAAAGTATTTGAATTACAATGCCAAGCAAATAAAGCACAGCAAGGGAAACCCTCCGTTCTTACTTTGGAAGGGATAAGGAAGCTGGGAGGCAGCACCAGTCATACCCCAGCCTACAGCCAGTCAGTTTATAAAGTTTGAGATGTCCTCAATGGCAAACAATCCATCCCTGTGCCCCACAGAGAGAGCTGCATGTTCTTTATTTCCCCCACCTGGGGTGTTCTCAGACCTGGGGGCAGAGGCAGGTGAGGAGCAGCCACACAGGTGCTTGTCACCCCTCCTTTCACAGGCATTCCTGCAGAGCTGGTGCTGTGCCAGGGGGACAGCTCTGGCACATCCTGCTGCCGATCGCAGCTGGGTGTTAAATGGGCACCTCAGTTTGTGTTCTGGGCCGAACTCCTTGTATTTCAGAAGCAGTGGCAACTTCCCAGTAGGGAAGCGACCAGAGGCAGTGGCAGCTGCTTCAGTGGGTGAGATTTAAAGAGGTCTCTGCTGGAAAAGCAAATGCAAGAAGCCCCTTTAAGCAAGAATAGCAGTAGACCTAAGGGATCTCTCTTAAAAAGCTGTTAAGAAGTTTTTTTCTAAATCAAAAAAGGCAGCACAATATGCTGATGCTTCAACACGACTGTGTGGGATATCAGCTGAAAAAGCATCTAGAACCAGCAAGCTGCTGCAATTTAGATTCAAAAATACCAGAGAATTCATCTATGTTTTTACATCCACTATATATTTCCTTCAAAGATTCCATATTCTCTGCATGCCACATTAAAATCAGTGGTAGCTCCTATAGGGGAGGAGGATATGAAAGCAAGCTAGCAGATAATATTGGAATGACCAAAAACTGGGAAGACACAGAAAATAGACACAAAGCACACATATCCAAAAACAACAAATGGAAAGCAAAAGAAAGACTATAAAAAAGGGATAGTGTAGAGATGAAAAGGAAGATAAGACAATGAAAATGCACACAAAGATTAAAAGTAGGCAAGAAGCAAGCAAAAGAAGAGGAAGGGTTTGTAATTCTTTTTTTCAAAAATAGCAATTATTTTATATTTCTATATAAAAAACTCCTGATATATTAGGGAGGTCAGTCATGGTCAACCCACGACACTGTGTCACATACACATGTAGGTTTAAAGACAGAAAAAAACAGGTTACTCTCTTATCCCTTCTTCTGGAATTTCTACAGTTAATGAATAAATTATTGGCCATTTAATGTCTAGATCTGTGCAATTTAAAATGACCAACCAATTCTTTCTGCATATCACAGAAAGACCAGATAGGGTGTGATGTGCATGGTAGAGTATTAGCTCACTCTAATTCTTTTTCCAGCAAAGTCTGAAAAGAAGAACTTCTAACCCTTCCCTAAAGGCATATCTGGTGAATAAGAGCATTTTCCTCTGTCTGCTTCTGCCTGCAATGTCTATCTCAGCCTGTCAAGCCACTGGTGGAGCATAAAGCAGCTTCAGACTTAGAGATGGATTCACCTGCTTGCAGGTTAAGGCAAGACAGAGGGCCATGCCTCGTTACTGTCTGATACTGATGGATAGCCAAGTTAAATGTTTGAATCAAGCCACTCTTTCACCCCAGAAAGGAACAAATTAAGCAGGGAGAAGTGGTAAGCAAGCCCACACATGAGTAACATTTAATTAAAGTAATTCTGTGGGTGGCTGGGTGTGTGGGAAAGCTGAAGAGAGAGATGTGTGGGAGAGGAATGGAAACTTGAGAGTATAAACAGGATTAAAAAAGTATTTTCAGGGTTGGGGGGTAAGAACCCACTAAGACATCCTTAGCTGAGACCCACGTGTAGTCATGCAGGAGAGTAAGTTTAGCTCCAGGCACAGACTGGCACATGAACAGAAATTCAGCCTCATGATTTCAGGGAGAAGAGAGGAAGCCTCTGCATGATAACTGCACCCTTGGTCATTCCTGCAGCTGCCTCTGCTACCTGACCACTCTGACCTCTAATGGAGACGTGCAGCAAGGGTAAGGATTTGGCTGGATAACCAAGAAGTTATAAACATGTCCTCATCTCCCAGCAATACACAACTTTACACTAAAATTACAAAGAGTTGCTGAACAGAAATCAACAACTTCTGATGAAGTTGCAAGCCATTAACAACCAATTATGTCAATTACAAGAGAATGGAAAACATCACTGGTCTCAGCTAACCTAACACAGCCACTCATGCATGTAGTGAAAATGAGCTAATTTCACCCAAAAAAATTCCCTCAAAAAGATCAATATTAATTACCATGTTGCAACATGGAGCCAAGATGCAGAAGGTCAAATATAAAAGAAGTTGTAATTGGCTATTTCATCATACCAAGGCCTCTTTGAAATTGATGCTCAGTGGATTCAGCAAAATGTGCAACAGTATTTTTTTTTCTCAATAAATATGAAAGCACAGTCAAGCACAGCCAAAGCATTTGCATGCCATGGCTACTTAGATTGCAGAGAGAGAAGAAAAAGTCAATAATGTAACATGTAAAATAATTGGTATGGAGAAGTAAAGAGCCCAAGAGACAATACAAAGTACAAGAAAATGTAAAAACCAATATTAGCTGAGCTCTTTCAGGGACAAGCAGGAAGAAAATCCTAAATTGTTTAATTGGTCAATTAAACTTGACAGATTAGAAATTAATTGGTAATGCTTTCTAGAAGAAACTTTTCAAGTTGCAGTATTATGACCATCTCTGGTTGACAATGTGGTTGAAAGACCTCTGCAATGTTTTGTGCTTCAAATCAGCCTTAGAGCTGGCTGGTTTTGCCTCCTGAAGGGATCTCAGAACTGTCAGAGTGCCCTATGAACAACATTCAGAAGGGTGATCAATGGCATTCAGCTGATTTCTTTGAGCAAACATGACTAAAGATGACAGAGCATAATTGCTCTCTTTATCCTTGGTGGGTTTTGGTTTTTTTTTTGTTTTGTGGAGGAGCTCTAGCTTTAACATTTCACCATATTCAAGCAAGCAAAAATGAGGGAAGTTAAAACCACAATATCTATAAAACCCCACAAAAGCAGAATAATTTTTTTTCTGTCTTCTATCTCAACATCGTATTTTCAAACTTTTCTTGCTGTGAGAATCAAAAGGTAAGAGGAACTGAGGCGATACCTAAAAGCCAAAGAGCAGGCAGTGAGATGTCAGAAGAGCCCCAGACACACTCCTGTACAGTCTGGCAGCGTGAGGCTGCTGTCCTCACACCACATACCCACTCACACAATCACAAAGCCCAAGCTCCCTCAGCAACACAGGAAAAACAGGAGTGGTTATTTCTCTCCTTCCCAGCCAAAACAAGGAAATACAAACAGGCACTCCATAAACAGCATCGTAGGAAGCAGTGTCAGGTCTGTGTATCCTGCAGGAGAATCTATTTTAGAGCTGGCACTGCCAGCAGAGGGGCTGAAGTGAGCAGTGTGTTCCTGCCACTCCTCAGCAGAAGCTCAGGAGCGCACGTGGGGCACGGCTGCAAAGCTGGCACGCAGGGCTCCCAGCAAGGAAGCTCTTAGAAGCAATAATGCCTATGATCAGCAGTCATTACTGTGCCTCACCGCCCCAGCACAGCATTATCTCATCTATTTGGGATGTCACTTTTGATCTCCTCACTGTGGAGCAGGAGCTGGACCAGGTTCCTTGCTTCTGCAGCTCTGAAGCACTCGGGCTCTCAAAATAAGCTCCTTGAAATATTTCCTTCAAGGAGCAGTTGGGACCAGATATAATAGGTAGTATAAATGAAATAGCACACCACGCTGATAGAATAGCCTGTGCCAGCAGGGTATGATTTAGATGAATAAACACTGCTGTAAGAGTTGTCAAAGCATTATCAGCTATCCAGCATACTGGTGGCAAACATCTAGAGACAAAACTATGGCATTGAAACAGAATAAAAACTGGGTCATTGATACCAGTTGGCAATACAAAAGGGTCCATAGGGGAATCTGACTGGCAAGACAGCCACTCTGTGGTGCAAATTCCAGTTCCTTCTCAGGAGGAGCATGATGTCATCCTTTAGAGAAGGGATTGGAATGGTTTTCCACCCTGGAACTCTGCTCTGCAGAGAACTTGGCTGTGAAGAATTCTGCCTCCCTGACACACTGCTGCAAGACCAGCTGATGGACACCTGGAGAAGGAGGACACAGCACACTGTGCAGTGTGGAACAGAACTGCATGAACAGCTAATGCAGCCCACACCCCAGGAGATGGAGAAGTAAAGGGTGAAGGAGTAGCAGAGAAAGAGGGAGACGAAGGGAGAAAAGAAAGAAACTAGGGGGGGAAAACCACTTGCACTAATAACTTAAATAAAGGACAGAGCAGGAAAAAGAGCTAGTGAAAACCAGAAATAAGCTGTAGAAAACTGTAGTAATTATCTACTCACCTGCAGGCTTAGACAACACATTGGAGCATTTAAAATACTTCCTACCCCCAACTTTCTTCCCCAAATTAATAAGCACAACACAGTAATTGGTACACTAAATCCCCCAAAATACCAGCAAAGGTTGTACATATCTCACTTTCCCAAAACAAAAATGTTCAACATGGTAAATAATTTTGCAGTCCAGAGCATCACTAAGCCTTCACAAATCCTCAGATGAAGAGATGGCTTCTGCAACATGACTAAAAAAGGCACAAACTTGGACAAATTAAGACCAAGAAAAGAAAACATCAAACTTACAGGCCAGCATTCCCAGAGAGTATAAAACATCTCAAGGTATACAGGGCAGACGGAACAACAGACATAGTATCTAATATAGCAATTATTTTCACACAGAATATCAGGTTCAGTGGATAACACCAGAGGAATTTAGGCAGTAACCAAGTTGAAATTTAATCCTAACAGTGGAGTTAGAGGGAAAATGGCTTCTCATCTTTCCAGGCCAGAGACAAGCCACACCTCTGCACTGCACATCTTCCACAGGGCTGGAACAGCATTGCATCCCCTAGTGCTAATGCTCAACACTTCAGAAATGCACAGATCACTCCTCCAAGCAAACTGCCTTTTCCCTCAAGATCTCCCACCCAAACACACAACTTATCACAAAACTTCTCAGCTTCTGAAGCCTGCTGAAGGGTCAGTCCAAATCAGAGGGACTGCACAATGATCTCAAGTTTCATGCAAAAGTAGAATTAAGTTTAAAGCAGCACATTTTTTATATAAACACATAAAAGAGCATTACTGCAACTTCAGCTCTTACCACACTGTTACAGTGACTTCCATTATTAGTATAATACACTTACAACAGGAAACACTAGAGAAACATTTACTTTACTATTATCTGCTCCCTTACACATGGCCAGCTAATGACCATTTTATTTACATACACATCTCGCTGTCATCAACAGAAGTTGTGCGGGAAAGCCACAGGCAAAAATTGAACAAGTTTTCTTCAGCATTATTTATGTATAATACAATTGCATCTGTGTATGTACACAGGTAAAGGCTGATTTCATAAAATGATTAAACCACCACATTGTCTCACTTAAAAATACTTTAATACACATAAATATTCAATGTAGCACTCCAAACCACTCAACAAAACCATCAGATGTGTTACTTTTAGTCTAACTTTGTGATATTTCATAGATCCAGCCTTCTAGGAAGAAGCCATTTACTATTTTTCTTAATGCTTTAAATCATGCGTGATGCTATGCAACGCCAAAATCTCCCAGCACTTAAATAACCCACTGCTGGTTGATTATTGATTTTGCATATACTCAGATGCACTTCTTCCTTACTCAAAGTTAACAAACAAATGGATCCAAAGAGATGAAAACCAGAGATGCATAGAGAAGACTAAAAATAACTTTTGACAGTATTTTATTACCTATTTGATATTATTTCAGCTAAGTCACCCTGTCTTTAATCATTTGCTGTCCCTGTTCTCCTGTTTCATTGCACCACAATCAGAGTTAGCAATCCCTGCATACACAATCTGAGCACCTCTTGTTCCAGCACTTACTCTGACAGAATACTGTGTTACACTATTTTATCTAAACAGATTAAAACTGGTCACTGGGAAAGACACTTTCTGGAAGTACAGGAGCGTGGCCAAGAGTACGTGAAGTACTTCTGAACATGAATTACAAGAGCATTCTGCACAAAATTGCAAACCTGCAATAAAACAGATGATTGGAATTTTGTTCAGTTGGTGGCAAATGGGGATCCTGGCAGTGGCTCCAGCTGGGCTGGGATCACCCTGGGTTGAAGGTAAGGTTTCAAGGGAAGTTGCACAGAACCAGTTCATTCTTACTATTTCTGTCTGTATTGGGGTTCAGGTGGCACTAGACCCAGCACGAGCTTCAGCTTCAGTGTATGATTCTTTCAGACAGGAAGAAGGAACCTGGGACACTCAGAGAAAGCCTGGGATGTTTCTCACCTCAGCATGCATTCAGCTCTTCATGGAGGAGATCAGGTCACTTCTGGCAGTAATTCTACAGTTTGGTAGTTAGTAATTCTACAATTGACCTGCAGGTTTTTTTAGGTTCACATTGCAATATTTTAAGAACCATTTTTAATGGTTTATCCAGCTTCACATAAATCTGTATGAAAATTCAAATGCTGGTCTTGGCTCTGACAGCTTGTCCTTAACCACAACAGCATTGTTTTGTGAATGACTGGCCAATTGATTATTCTTCTTTCAAATGCATAGCATAAACATAACATAAACAGCTTACTGAAAGGAAACTAAGTCAAACCATTGGGCCCTACCAAACAAATGTCCCTATGTCCCCACACTAAGGAGGAATTAGAAAAAAACCATACTTTTTCTCCCTCTGCAGTAAAGACCACACAGAGGTACAATGTTGACACAGTGCTACTGAAGCTCTCTTTCATAATAAAAATTATATTATTAAACCTACAGAGAGATGTACACAGCTGGACCCTCATAACGTTACAAAGCCCATGTTAAATCTGCTTGGGATCCATCTGCATATATCTATTTATAAATTCTCCACAGTTTGCCAAGAGCAATGGCTAATGACACCCACCAGAACAGATTTTAAACCTAGGTACCTGTCATTAAATTGTGCAAGCAATATTTGTCTGTACATTTGTAAACCTGAGTGGTGAACAAAGTGTTAAATGTCAGCGCAGATCCATAGATAAACACACTTCTTGGAAACCTGCCTTTTCATTGCACTGCTCTTGAGGGGCAGCATCCACAGTTTTCAATGTAACATTGCAATTTAGAAAAAAATGTCTTGTTAAAAACTGAACCATACTAAAACTTTCTCAAATAGACCCTAAAGTCAAAAGGAAGGAAATCTAATTCTTTATAAAAAGCATGAGAGCTACTTCAGAATGTTCTGTCCATTCCTCTGTAAGAAAGGAGACCAGAATGAAAGGAAGGGATCCACAATAAAAAAAGCAAATAACTATACCATATTCCCTGAATATAACAGGTTAGTGGAATTGAAGTGTTATCCTGCAGTGAATGGAAATTCACTCCAAGGAGAAACAGAAGGGAAAAGGTGTCTGACAGGTAAAATACAAGTTGGATATTAGGAAGGCAAAAAGCAAATAAGAGCAGATAGCAGAGGACACAAAACCAAATAACAATAAAGCGTATTTGCATATCAGAAGCAGGAAACTTTGCAGGGAATCATTGGATTTGCTGGAGCTGGGATTGAATAGAGCACTTGAAGAAGATAAGGGCATTGCAGACAATCCAAACTATGTCTTTTCACCAGCCTTTGCTATGGAAAATGTTGGGAAAACACATCCCTGACTTCTCTGATAAAGTGACTGACATTTCTTCAAACTGAAAAATCAAAACGGGGTGAGGAAACACAATCAATTGAAAGCAATAAATGATGAGGGATGAGCTCCTGTCCCGCTCCCATCGGCTGCTCTTTTACCATTGATTTTAGCACTGTCAGTATTTTACTTCAGGACTGAACAGAAACGGTTTCCAAACATGAAAAGGCTGAGCTGGCCATCACAGCGGATTGTTCAAGTTGCAGCAGTGGTCAAAAAAACCAAGCAAAATCGGAGAACATAAAAGAACAAAAAAGGTACAGTAGGAAAGAATATCTTTTTAGTCAATATCCAATCTCTTCTGGAGTATCTATTCAGCTTAGGATTCCTGCTCTAAACCAATGACAGTGGTATTTGACAAGAGTTGGACAACAATCAAAAAGGATTATGGAGGCAAGTTTTAAAAGCTGGAAAGAACCAAGAATTTAACTTAGCAAAGAGATGGATAAGGGGAGACACAGTAGAGCTGCAAATAACACTATGAGATACCAGGAAATAGGATGCTCTTCAATTTAAACTTTCTCCCAGTACTGGAGAAAAGAGAAACTCAGGGCGATAAAAAGTTACCAAGTTAAAAATAAAATGACCAAAACATTTTACTGCATACACCACAAAAATGTGTCATTAATTCACAAGAATTTCTCAGTCATAATAGCAGGGAATATTCTTCAGTACTTTTGCTCCTGCTTTCCTTTCTTGCTCAACCCATATAAAGAAATTAGTGGCGTGGCAACAAAACATAAGAGCTCATTGAAGAGAATGTGCCTTCCTTTTCTTCTTGCCCTAATGCATGAAACCTTTTAGGCTGGATATGAGCCCGGAAGGAAGGGGAGGTAAGCTGAGGCATGGAGAATGGCTGAGGGGAGGATGAGGACAGCCAGGAGAGGCGTTTCAAGCACTGCCTGCTCCATTCTCCATCCTGCACATGTAACACAGGGGGCTGGTTGAGAGCTCAGAAATCTGCCAGCTCTTGGCACTGGATATATTGGGTCCCACTCTAGAATTAAGACAGAAACACTAAACTATCAGTGTGTGAAATTTGTGACTTAAATTACAAGGTAGAGCCATCCAAGGAATCTCTTGCATAATTCATGACACTTCAGAACTTCACATATAAATCAAATAGACGGAAAGTCTATCATTTCTGCTCTGTTTAGCACAGATCCACACACAACTTGGGTAATGGCTGCACAAACAAGCTCTCTCGAAAATACAATATTGCAGACATGCTCTCCACAATACTAATTCACACAGTAAATTTTGTACAGGAGCATTCAAGTAATACTTTTATTAAAAACAACCTGTGTTGAAAACACAGAGGTCATAAAAATAATCAAATTAGTCTGGTTTGGGTTTTTTGGTTGCTTTCTTTGGCCCTGCAAATGAATGCCTACAAACACTCATTTGCAATTTTTTCCCATATTGGTCTTAATTAAAATTTATGCTGTGATTCATGCGCTGGCTATTAATCATTTTGTCTAACACTGTTGAAAATGAAACTCCAGGTTCTACAAAGCTCCAACACTTACTAAGAAGTGAAAACACATTCTCCAGGTTCAACAGCAAACTGACAGACTTTCAACCTTAACATGGTCACTAGGCCTAACACAAACGAAGCGCGTCAAGGAAAAAAATGTTATCGATAAATACACACGAAACACAGAGCTTTAGAAAGAGCAGTAACCTTGACTTACTGTGGCTGTGCCGGAGACAGTTTGTGCATTTGTGTCAGCTGCACTCTGTTCGGAGTGTGTCTGAGCAGGAGGGTACATGTTTAACGTGTGCTCTGGAACAGTGCTTTGGCCTGTGTAGTCTGGAGCTGGATGCGGATGTGGGGCTGTGTATTCTGCAGGGATACCGTTCTGAGGTGGAGCAAACTGGGCTGAGGCATAAGGCTGTGCCATTGTGTCAGGAGGTGCTGTAGCTTCCTGATTACCCTGTGGAAAATCAGAGGGGAAAAAGAAAAATAATAAAAAAAGGAAGAAACGTGGCGTGAGAGAAAATAAGAGAAGGTCCTGCACCCGTAACGCAGAGAGCAATGAGAGCATCCTGGCCTGAAAAGGGCACAGTGCTGCCTTCCTGAGCAGAGTATTTCTCATCTGCATTAAATGCATTTTGCTAGCCCTCTTAAATATTATTATAATTAGACAAACAAATCTCCTGCTCGCTGGATAATTGTAGACTAGTCTTGAAGCGGGAAAGGTCAGCGAAATCTGCCTGCGCTAATGATGCCTCAACTCAGACAAGGAAGAGAGACAAAGCCAGTTTATTCCAAAGGTTCCTGAGCACCACTGCCAGCACAGAGCTCAGGTAAGCTCAGCCCCCAGTCTGTGACCACTCTGACCATTTACAGAACACAATACAGGCAACTATACACAGGGCAGGAGTTGGGTGCACACTGTTAACAAACACTAAAAATACCCACGTGAAATAATGCCCTGAGATATTAAGAATACTTTGAGGTACTCTACATTGAGCAATTGCATGGCACAAACGCAAAATAATAATGAGATACAGCCAAAATATTAAATATTTTAATCAAAAAGTGCAAAAAGTTCAAAACCTTAAATAACATAAAAGAAAAATTCTATGTTGAAAGAAATAGATTTAAGAACTTTAAAGTTTCTGCATTTTAAGACAACAGTATTTCATATTTTGTTTCTGTATCACAATTAACCTATAGCATTAATAAGGCTATCCTTATGTCTCTATATGTATCTATTTCCATTTGATATAATAAAGAATAGCCAAGCCTGTTAATTTATCAATTGGAAAGCTTCTGACTAAATGCTTTGCTCACACCAAAAAGCAATAATCCTAGAGGAGGAAATGTACACTACAGTCTTTCTGCACCTATATAAAAAATGTCCAAAATGCGATTTTACCTGAGACAACATTAGAGGCCATTAGTGCAGGGACTATCCCAACCTCAGATAAACTAATTTACAAAATAAAATTATCCCACTGAGTAGCAAGGAATGTAAAAATGCACAGTTAAGTTAAAATTGAATGACCTTTGGAACTACTCCATCATTCTCCCACCAAGGCATGTACAAGCACCTGCCCAAGCCTATTGCAGGGATTTTATTTGTGCTCATCAACCCTCGATTTCCTAATTTAAAATGGGCTGCACGAATAAAAGACACTCTTCTGCACTTTGTACTTAAGGGCATTTCCAGCTAATTTCAACTAATTCAGACATCAGTTCTCTGACCTGAACTCATCCTAAACTCAAGAGCTTTTAAGAATTTGCACCGGAGTTAAGTCTTGATACTTGACAGGCTTAAAAGAGAAAACTGAATGTTCCTTTTTAAAAGGCATTCACTGTGTCCTAAAAAACCAGAACTTTATATTAGCAATCAAACTCTCTCTAATTTTAATCCCATCTTTGCTGCTGGTTTAGTTTATGGCCTTGAGCAAGTGGTTTCCATTGCTTCATTCAACCATCTTGAGCAAGAAGCCAGTGTCATTTACTGACTTTACAGGGTTAAGTCACTAAGAATTTTTTCTATATCTACAACCTTAGCAAGGTTAATGCTGCACTGAAACAGGCCCTGCTAAATTTCTGTGGAGGTTAAAATCTCTTGTAAATGTGTACTTTTACCCTCTAATATTAAAGTGGTCAAGTTCCTTTCTTATTTCTTTTACCTAGTATTTTCACTACTAAAAAAAATTTAAAATCCAGATGAAGCAAAACCCAGGAATGACTGGATTACACCAGAGGCATTCATTAAATGTTAAAGAAGTACTTTCAAAACTTGTGTGGGAGGCAGCTGACCTTAAATTTTTTAATCAGCTGTTTCAGGAGGGACTTGAGCAAGGGGTAAGAATGAACAAAAGGACATCCAGATTCTGCCTCTCTATGCACTGTGCTGGTGTTGAAGCACAGGAGCTGGTTAGTGCTGGTCCTTGAGCTATTCCTTCCTGTCAGATGCTAAACACAGCCTCAGAGTCAGCAGCTGTTGAAAAAGAGCAGCAATGGCCACGGAGGGACCAAGGGATGATGTCCAGGTGCATTTCATCTGAAGGGTTTTGTACCACCTCCAGCCCTAAACCAGATGTTGCTGAGACCCCCCACTGTTTCTCATTAACCTTGACAGCAGTTCCATGAGGACCCTAATTAATATTCAAAGCATCCACACCTAGTGCTAATTAAGCTCATGTTTAATTAAGAGGGTTGAACTTTTCTATTATTTGTACCAGCAACTCCTAACTTTTTAGATTTATCACAAAATGGCAAATTGCACTGGCAATTTCACAAATCTCCACACTGCTGAGACTCCTCTACCTCTTCCATTAGACTTGTTCAGCTGAGGTCTGGCTCACTTATTTATAACTGAGACACTATTAATAAACAAACAATGAAGGGTCAAGGATTTTTTTTATTCTTCTGTTTTACTAACTTGTACATATGCAGAGATTTACAGCCTTGCCATTAAAGAAACCAACCCCAGTATGCTTCCAGCAGAAAACTGACACACAAGATTATCAGTGCAGGTTCATTTAATTGTTGGAAGACAGGGGACATTAAAGAAATTAAACTTGCACATGGTACTGCAGGCCCTAAGTTTAAAATGATAGTGACAATAAATCTGAAATGTTCATCCCTTAAAATAAGTGACTACTGAAGCCTTTCCTAGCCTTTAAAATTAGTGTGGATTTATTATTCATAATTAATTCAACAGACAGGATATTGCAATGTAATATAAAAGCATGTATGTTTAAACAAGTTCTTTATTATTTGCTTGGCTAGTAATAACCAAAGCCAATTGTATAAAATACTAATTTCTATCAAGAACAATGAAGTGTCAGCTATCACATATTTGTATATATATGTGGTTGATGGAAACCCCAGACTATGCAACAGATACGCTTGAATAGATTTTAAGAAATCAGAAATTCTTTAAATAGAATTACCTAAAATGCTCCTTTATTGTGCCCTTTAAAATACAGTGAACTGAAATGAGTAAAAGAAATGATAAATTTTAATGCATGCAGTTGAAAATATGAAATGGCCCTAAAAGCAAGAGGAAATATTGATCCTAAATTAGCCCATGAACTCAGGAATTAGAGTAATTTCAAAGCTGTGCATGACAGTACACAGGCATGGCTTAATACCACCTAGGCAACAGAAGTTGTCCCTTCAGACTCAGTTCCAAGTATCTTTAAGATTAAATGACCCCATAATGCTCACTTTGTGCATGGCTTTTTAAAGAAGTGGTTGTTGGCAACAGCAAGGAGAACAAAGGATGGCAGACAGTCAGGCTCTGCTAAATGTTCTGGCCCGAGTCTTAATGAAAACCACATTTCAACTGAAAAATATGCTTTACGTGGCAGTGTATAAAATCAAATTTATTGCTTTCTGGTTAAATGTTGAACTCTAAAGAACCAAATAAATGGATTCTGATGATGTAGGTAAGTAAAGGTTTTATCCATATTACCCCATTTGAAGAAAAGCTTAGAATTTAAACTACTCCTATCTCAGATGCCTTTTCAGCATCTCCTGCTCTGAAAGGATTTAATAATTAAGAAATGTATAAAAAGTGTCAAAACATAATAAAGCAAGCTTGTTATGTTTGTATACAAACGGGAGAGCTCAGAAAACATTGCTTATGCAGTGTTCCTTTTAAAAAAAAAAAACATTTGCAGCATAAAAATGTATTCAATGAAAACCTTTCTGCTTGCCTGCATTTTGAAGTCGAACTCACAGTTTATTGTTTGTTTTGCTCTATTTTCTGTTTGGTGCCTTTTGTTTCTTTGGCAAGAGATATTTCACATTTAGAGGAAGCCTCCTGTACTGTAGTTAAATGAGCCAAACTGCATCGTATCCTTAGGGCACAGAAACAAAGAAGAAAAATGCAACATTTCCCTGCGAACCTGCTGGTTCTAAGGGCTCCGTTACATCCATCAAGCACATGATTCCCTGTAGCATCAAAACATGGGTTAGAGGTCCTGCATGCAGTGATGCTTATAAGGACTGCCCTGGCTTGAATAAAAATCAAGAGTTTCGAGTGCAAATAAAAGTGCAAATACCTGCTGAACCATGGTGCTGCCTCTATTGTCCATACAGTGAGCAGCTGCTCTGGTGCCCAGGAGCATCAGGGCAGGCTGGGGGCGTGTGAGCCGGGCAGGGCTGGGCGAGATGGGGGTGCTGAGCCAGGGGGAGCCCATGCAGGGCTCGCTGACCTCCCTCCACCATCCGAGCGCTCCCAAAACCTGATCCAGATGGGCTCCTGCAGCGCCCCATCAATCACAGCGGGCCACTCCTCTGGCTCCTGCTCCTGGAGTGCACCACTGAGCAGATGATTGCACAGAGGAGGAGGAAAAAACACAGCTTGACTACATTAATAGCTGCTTAAAAAACATTGGAAAAGCTACTATGGAAGGTGCCGGAAGCTGAAGGGTTTTGTTTCAAAATTAACACGGCTGTATTCAGAGTTCCGAAACACCCTAAACTTCCAGGGCTCTGGCTTTGGAATAGCTGCAATGCCCAGTTCCAATGTGCATTTCTATGGGATTAATTCCTCCTCCATGTGGCAAAGTTAATACCAGCAAGGTTCTGATTTTAAAATTGCTGAACGCCACAAGCAAACCGTCCATATTGAACCAGCCTGGTTTAGATTAAATGTACTTTATCCTTCCATTCAAATGAAATATTGTTTCCTTTTCTGTTTCATCCCTCTCACTTAGCAGGGGAAATATTTCACAAGAGCTTCCAAGGTTTAGCTCTGTGAAGTGCTTTAAGCAACCTAATGATTCACTGTTAAAGGAACTTTCCTAGATGCTCCAGAGATAGCTTCAAAATGACTGAATTTCTACCTAAAGAAATAAAAAAAACCCAAAAAAACAAAACAAACAAACAAAAAACCTGAGAAGATTCAGACAGCCCCAAAGAATATACATTTATTGCCACTCTGCAGACTGCCTACAGATATCAGGGTTCAGAAGCAGGGCAGACACGTAACACTGGAATTATTCTAACCAGCCTTCCAATTCTAAGAGGTGGACAGAGCAACAAACAGTCATCAATTCATCATTAAACATATTCCAAATGAAATATATTTGAATTCTTTAAAGTGGCAGTGCAATTCTTCCAGATTTGTTGCTAGCACTTCCCAATTAATGATAATAGAAGCAGCCACTTCGGATTTTTCAGAAGGAATCAGACATCCAACCACACCAGACTGATAATCACAACTGACTGTCTCTGCGAGCTTTCTCTGTTGTAGCTTAATTATCTGACCAGGCCACTTGACTCGCATCATTTGCTTCTGCAATCACACAAAATGAATGCTCCAGCCACCTCTCTTTTTTGGAAGGCTCAGGACAAAGCCAAACTCAGCTTTTAAAAGTAAGAAAGATAATGCAGAGTAACTTTTTTCAAAGAGTATAGGGGGGAAATATAACAATAAGCAAACAAAAGAGAAGTTCTTTACTACCTTAGCAGGAAAGCACCATTTCATTTCTCCCACTGCAGAGGAGCATTTACTTGTGGTCTTTTTTACATCTAACATACTGTATTCCAATAAAAGTCTGTGCTCTTGCTGCTGCTGCATATGTGTTTGATAACAACAGGTTCACTTTGTGTCAGTGCCTGAGGTATGGAACAGACCAGCAACTGAAACCTCCCGACAGCCTGCAAAGGACATTTACTTACATTTCCCTGAAAGCAGCAAACTACGTGCCAAAACTGAATTCCTGCCTGAATTAAAGAGCACATAATATGGACACGCTAAAACACACAGAGAAAGCCTTCCCTCCAACACCTTCATCATTCCAGCTGCTGAAACTTTGCACTGCCTTTATGATGCTGTCATTTATTACCAGAGCTTTCCTTATCCTGCATGGCAAATCTTCTCCATGCTGTATGCAATGGTCCAAGTGGAGTGATTCTGCCACATTGTTTGGTTTTGCTTCCACATCAACAGATAAATCTTTCTTTTTAGGTTTTCTGCCTCTCTCTCACTTTCTCCAACTCTGACTTCTTAAGGTCTTTCCAACTGGAGCTCAACCTTGCATTCCATCAACAAATATTTCTATTTGAAAAATTTTTACATTTGAAATTCAGCTTTACATTTGAATTTTTACATTTCACAATTGAAAAACAACTTTCCAAAATGACCTTAAGAGCTTTATAGCAGGAAACTCTGAAGAACTGGGGTATATCCACAATGAGAATTGATTCTTAAAACTTCCTAAAAAAAGTATAAAGTATCTAAGGATCTTGTCATTATCCACAAGTCAGTACAGCCAAGTCCATCTCATTTGTGTTACACCTTTACTAGAGCATACTGAGGATGATGCAGCATCCCTGTACCCAAATAGCAGGGAAGGAGGACAAAAATAAAGGGTTGCATTGTTAACATAAAAGATGCATGAAAAGCCACAGGAATACTGGCTTCTAAAGCGGGTAGCAGTCAACCTTTACAAGTTTAACTCAGCTATGAGTTCAAGCCCTTGGGCATCAAGACCAGGTCCAAAACGGTTGAACAAAAGACATATGGGAAGTGTCAGAATGCAAATTCACACAGGACAGCAAACAGGGAGCAGCCATGGGGCTCTGCAGAAGCTACAGGAGTGGGCTGATGAGAACCTGGCCAAGTCCTGCTCTTGGGACAGGATAATCCCTCACTCTGGCCAGAGAGCAGCTCTGCAGAAAAGGATGAGTCCTGCTAAGTGGCTACAAAGCAGTGCTCTGCCTTCCAGGCAGCAAATGTGAGCTGCTCTGCAGGCTGCATTAGCAAAGGGTGGCCAGTGAGGTGACAAAGGGATCATTCCTCCCTGCACAGCACTTGGCAGAGCATCTGGAACACCAGTCTGGAGCGCCTCAGGACAGGAGATGTGTTTGGGAGCTCCGTGGGGGTTGCCAGGGCTGGGGCACATGGCAGAGGCTGAGGAGCTGGTTCAGCATCGCCTGCAGAAGGGAGGGCTCAGAAAAATTAACTGCATCTTCTCCCGCTTAACCAAAGGTTACAGGCACAGAACCTGCAGGTGCAGAGTGACAGAACAAGGAGCAACACCCAAACGTTGCCAGAAGGTAAATTCTGGTTACCTCTAAAGAATCAGATCATGAATATGATGGAAGTTAAGCACTGGAAAATGCAGCTCAGAGAGATTAGGGCATCCTGGAGATTTTCAAACCTGAACTCTGAAAGCCCCTGAGCAACCTAATCTGTGTAGTTACCCCTGATTTAAAAGGGATATTGGGATTAGATGGCTTCGGAAGTTCCCTTTCAATCTGAGTAATTCTGTGATTCCATGTGGTTTCAGCAGCAGCAGAACAGCTTCAAAATGGATTTTATACTTTTATCCTGTTTGATGACTTTCCTCATAAAGGATTTACTGAGAAGGAAGAGACTAGTTACAACTTCTAGCCTGTTTCTGTCCTCAGGAAACAATGTCTCAGTTCTTTGAGATGTATTTGCAATGTTTCCTTAGAAAAATACGTTTTCATTTGTTAAACCCACAGCCAGGGCAGAATGGAAGTGGCAATTCTTACAGTGCAGGCAAGATGAATTTCACAAATTATTTATATTAATGCTGTGGACTATGACACATTTTCATTTTCTGCCAAGCATTGCCATTCTCAGCGTAAGCAGAGGAAAACTGCCTTACACCTCCACAGAAAGGAATTTTCTCTGCCTTCTGCATGACCTCCAAAACAATAACTACAGGTATACACATTTTCCAATTCTACCTGCCTTTTTTCTTCTGAAATAAAATTTATTTCAAAGATTAATTTAACAAAAACCACTGCTGCCTTTTGAAGCTGGATTGTAACAAAACTAGCATATCCATTTTCTTATTTTTTCTAATAAGATAATTTTTTTTTTTTTTCCTTTACTGCAACACTGAAGATCTGGGACATACCAAGCCAGGTGACAAACCATGCTTATTCAGCAAGACTGTGGCTGGTCCAGACACAACCCTGCATTGTGCTTTGTAACCCATTCGTCTGAATTCCACTGAGACAGTTCCTGCCTTGTAACCCACACACAGGCACAGATATTTCCAGAATTTGAGTCAAAAAACTGCTCTAAATGACACCTTACTGGTAAAGGATTGAGCACATTCAAGTTCAAAAACAGTTGCAGGTATATTGTTTTCAACAGATAATTTCTAGAAATCTGCTAAGTTCTTATAACATAGCTAAAATTATTCATTAAAGATTTGCTGTAACCAGAATTTGACACCTCAATCCAGTTTACTACCCAAAAAAACTGACTAAATTTTTCAGGAGATTAAGACTAGATACAGCTGGTTCTTAAAAGTGCCTAAATGGAGCAATTTAATCTCATTGACATTAGTTACTCCCAATTTAGAGATGCCACCTCACTGGAGTTTCAGTTAGCCATGCAACGGACACACCATGGAACAGAACCAAGTATTTACCAGATCTGTCAGCCACAGAAAGTGATGAACCTACAGCCATGTGCTGAAAAAACATTCTTGAGAGCCATTTGTGCCAGAGAGAAACGGATCAGAGCTTCATGCTACCTAATTAGTGATTAGATGGAGATAGATAAACCAAGTGCCGAGCAGGATGAGCGAAGGGTGCCACAAAGATTGCACAGAGACCAAGAACACAGGACTGGAGAGCTCTGCAGACCTCCAAGTGCTTCTCAAAGGCACAGCTGAAGTGGCTGCACCCATCGAGCAGAGTTTGATCTGCCAGTGCCACCTCTCCAAACTGGACACTTGAAGTGACCTCTTTTCACTGGGGGGCACCATCTTTCACTGCTGAAAAGAAAGGGGACATTTCTCTTCATAATCCCTCACAGTGAATCATTTCCTAGGGCAGCACCATGGTTCATCCATCATGTGTGATACAGGGCCAGCCTCAGAATCACAAATGGGAGAGCATTACTTGACTCACCTGAAATAAAACAAGGAACACAGTCAGCTAGCGAGGGAAATGAGAATGCAATGCCATCAGCTGCCTTAAGCAGCAAAGCTGACAGATCATCCCTGCTCAGCTATTTGGATTCAGGGCTGTTTTGGAAGCCAGAATGAGCCGGGTTAAATGACGACAATTCCTGCAAAGCTTTGCCAAATGATCAAACACAAGCTGGTTTGTTTTGTTTTACTTTGCTTAAACCAGGTAAATTTAAGAGTTTCATTTATGTGGTAAGCTCCATAAAGACAATGACATGACTGACTTTGGGAATTTGGAGGAAGACCAGGAAAGTCAGCAGCAGAGTTATAAAACTGGGCTTCAGAAAAACAGACTTCAGTATATCCAGGGAAACGTTATGAATCCCTAAGGTTTACCCAGGAGAGGAAACAGTCCAAGCTGCCTGACTGAGATGTTGATTAAAGAGAACTTCAGCATGCAGGAGCAAACCATTCATTAGGAAAGAAGATACTTAGCAGGCTTACATGGCTATGAAGAAGGTTAATGAAGACAGACAAAAATGTGAGCTTACAAGTGATGGAGTCAAGGCTTGGCAACAAAAGAGAAGCACAGAAGTACTGCTCAGGCACTTGAGGACAAAAATAGGAAGGTGTTTTCAGTCCAGCCTAGCTAAAAGTAAGACATTCTTACATCAAAGACATTAAGGGTGACAAGAAAGGATTTTTTTCCAGAAAAAAAAAAAAAAAGCAACAAACAATCTAGACATTAACTTTTTAACACTGCTTTCAGAGGATGTCTGTTTCCAGTCTCTGTTTAAGATTTCCACCATTTTGTTATTTACAGTGGAACACCAATGACCTGAGCTGCAATGACCAACTACCACAGCAATGCCATCTTGTTTAACGCCAGTTAAAGCAGCACTCATTTTTCTGGCACTGAAATTAAATGATGGAACATGATCGCTGATGTTATTTACTCCTAAGATTAAAATGACAATCAAAATATCATTGGGCACAAGGAACAGACAGCTTGGCTTCCTGCCTCAGCCACACTTAGCTATGCTTGTTTATCACCAAGATCATTTGCATACTTCAGTGGATGTTTATGTTAAGATGCTGTTGTAGCATAAACAAGGAACTGTTTATCCAACAATGTTTGTCATCAGCAACCTAGGCCACGGTACTGAAGGAAGGTAAAGACCTCAATGAGGAGGCAAAAAAGGCACTAAGATGTCTTTATACAAAGCAAAATATATTTCTAAACAGTGCTGAATGTCATAACTGCCTAAAACAAACAAAAATCGATTATTAGTGTGTTACAAGGAATCTCCAATTCCTTGTACAAAATCCTTTAATGGTTCCTATAGCAAAGGACAGACTTCCACTGACTATACTGACCTGCAAGTTCTGTATTAAATCTCTAAAAAGCTTATGTTACTATGAAAGGAATAGCCAATTTGTCCTTGTACCTTCATTTCCACAGTCCCCCAGAAAAGGGACTAAAACTAGTCTCAAATCTGCAGATCTATATGGCCTCTCCCTGCACGTCTCCTTTGGAGATTTATTTTACTACTGGACCTTCTTCACAAGACTGAACATATTCATATGACAGTAAATCTTGCTGCAAAGCTGGTCTCTGCCTGTGCTACAGGTGCTTAACCCTGGTAGGCTTAAAAAGAACCATTGCTTGGAACTATAAATATATTGTGGGACTGGATGAAAATTACCTTTCCCAGTTTACAGATTTATTTTGTAAGGAAGGGGTGGCAGGAGGAGAGGCATCTCCAAAACTGAAACAGCACTGAGAAAAGCTCTGGCATGTTGAGCAGAAGCATATGGCTAATCTACAGCAAGCACATCCAGCAGCGTTTGTGTTTGCACAGTGCAGGGGCCTGGACAGCAGCCACAGCAGCCACGCTCCAGAATTAGTGAAAATACACACACCACTTCTGGGAGAGAAAAGTTATAGTCTGGAAACTGTTTATAATCAATGTGAACTGGCTGGCTTTTATAGTAGAACATTAGATTAAATAAGATACCAAAAATATTGAAGCAGTTCTGCATTTGCTGAGTGCGCACCCAGTGAGATGGAGAATTCAGCAAATGCGTTTGCATTTTAGCTGCAGAAGAAATTCAGATTAGATGCTGCTACACAGGAATTGATAGCAAGTAGGTATTCAATCAGAAAAGTGGTCTTCTTTTAAATATTGCAATCACATGGTATAGTACATCACTTGTGTCAAGTTAAATTTAATCATTTCAGTGTACTTAAAGGAAAAAACTTGAATACCTGCTCATATACCCATGCCAAGAGGGATTATAGGAGACGTTATGAAGCCTTTTCCTTTTATTTAATATTCTGATATCTATATAGAACAATTTTGGTATGTATTATACTGTCAAACTAAGCTGTTCCATTGTCATTTTAAAGCACAGTGAATATTCCTGAACTTATGGTGACAGCATCGTGTGTCCTGCCAATTACTGATGTGCTCCCATGGAATAGTAAAGGCATTTTCCTTGGAACAGCAAAAGGAGTGCTGCTAATTTTCCTGAGAGTAAAGCGAGATCATAATCTGCTTTTAAATGTGTTAAGAACACATTTAAAAAGAAACAATAGCCTATGTGGTCACTAATACTCTAATACACTAATACTGATTTTCATCAGATTTAGAATCAGGGATGTGAAGGTCTGTGCTGTGGAAAAGGTGTCTGAGCAATGCAAGATACAAACTGAATAGGTTTTTACTGAAATGCACTTTTTCTACATATGTTCAACAGCTTATCTGAACAACAACAAAAAATGATCACTATATAATCCATCAGAAATAAACCATTTCTCAGCTGCCAGAGACTAAATACAACAAAAACTTTGAAACATGAATTGAATTCTGGGAAAGCAATCAAAACTGTTAAGTGACACATATGTCAGGCATGCACTTAGGCTCTCTCAGTCCACCTCAGAATCTACAAAGACTGGATGGATAAAATTCAGGATCCAAAACAGGGACCTAAAAGGCACAATCCACCTCTACAAATGCACTGGGTCTATTTTGTCAACCTTTTAGTGAATTCTCCTCTCTTCTCATGATCATGATTCACTTTTCCCAATATTTTAAACCTCTCATTGCCCCTCTCTCTCTTCATTTTGTCCTTCTTTACTACATCCTCTTTCTACACCTACCCACACCAACCTGATTCTCCCCTTTAGAATTTTCTGCAGCAATTGAGGGTACAAGAGGTACAAAATGTTATCTCATTGACCTGGGAATACATTATTTCTGCCTAAGTTGCTGAATGAAAAGCAAGGGATGACCTCCACATGTATTTTAACTTTGATGCACAATATCTCATGTAACTGGGAGCTGTTCTGAACAGAATCAGGCTATAGAACTGGTGTAATATAAAGCACTTTTTCATCTGCTCTCATTTATTCCAGATACTGTTGTAGCCAGTTGTTCCAGGATTTAGAGGGTGAAAATATATTTTGAAACTTGACACAACCTTGGAAATACCAGTTTGTTGGTCTTGATGAAGGGTAAATATATTAACCTATATTTACATAGTATATCTATATATATATATATATATATGTATTGTGTAAATAACCACAAAGGGTTCACTGCTCCTTAGCTGACTTCATGGATTAACAAAAACACTTGGTGTTTAAAACAGATTCCTAAATTCTACAGCTATTAATATGTGCCCTGTCAAGAGTTCTAAAGAATAGTAGGGAGGAAAAAAAGAAAAATAAAAAATCAAATCAGCTAATTTCAGTTAATAAAAGGTCAAAATGGAAATTTAAATCCTCCAATAAAGAGCTCTGTAGTGACTAGCAGCATCAATTAAGAAAAGCAACGCACACTAAATTCAATTCTAGTGTCACACACACATATATGTGTTCATGGTATCAAACTAAGAACCAAATTCAGTGGAGACTTATGAAGCATAGTAAATGGATCTGAATATGCTGCTTGCTAATAAGGATTATGAAATAAAATTTTCAAATTATTGTTTTAACTCCATTTTAGTAACACAGATTGAACACCAGTTAAACAACCCGAACTCAAGGCCTCTCACACGCTTCAGAAGCAAACAAATTATGATATAAAATATTTCCAATTAAACAGAGACTGTGACATTAATTCAAACAATTCAAGCAGTGCACATTGCAAAAGCCTCTATTGCTCTATCCAGAAAAATGAAAGCAATGGTGACACTGCTCTGAACTTAATCCCACTTTCTCCCTTTCTTGGACAATTTGAACTATTTATTTTTTTCTTTCCGTTTCTTACAAAAACAAACCAGAAATTTTAGAGCATAGTGTGTGGCTGGAATTTGATTGTTACCATCTTACATCCTGTAAATCCAAAAGAGCAACATCACTGCATCTTTGCAGTTAAAATAACAGTTAAAAATAAATAAATTAGCAAGCTACTACACGCCCTGAGCCACAGAGCCCACCTGAATGGGGGCTCCCATTGTCTTAGGTGAAAAGAGTTTTAATAGAATTACACAAAACAAAAAGGCAAAATATTTAAAACTAAAAGCGGAGCATCCAAGAGTCTGTGCAGAAGCTCAGAGGAAGTAAGCTTTTCCTTCAGCAATGCAAATTTCTGATGGCAGCAAACTCCACAACAGCGTGACTTGCAGGCCCTCAAGTTCATCTGCAAGTTTTTTAAATAATCTCTGGTTGTTATGGGTTTTTTGGGGGTTTTTTAGAATAATTTCAGACAAGTTTTATTGAAAAATTACCCATGGTTCATTCCCAAATAGCACTAGGTTTTGAAGTACAAATTACTTAAGTATTAGACAGGAATAATTAATCCACTCTAACAAAGCTCTCTACAGCTGTATTTGCCAGGTACGTACCACTAGTCAGTTCTATGTTAATTGCAACCTCAAAAAAAACCCCCATGGAATTGAGATAAAAATTAGCTTTTAGGTAGGCTTTCAGGAGGAAAAAAGAAAAAAATATCTGCCATAAATATAAAAATAATCAGAAATGGGTGAAGATACTTAGATATGTATTACCATTTTGCATTTCCAGTCTAGTCAATCCAGCTACCTGGTTAACTTGGTCTCTGAAAACCAGTAGTAGAAGACATAGCAATATTCATAAATAATTACCTGGAACCAATCTCTTTTTTAATGTATGAAATTTCTGCTTCCCAGGAAACTTTTTTGTTCAGGATCACCTCTGACAGACAAACTGCCTCTCTGCAGAAAGTACAGTTTTCTCAGTGGCCATGGAAAGAAAGAGGAATTGTAGATGTTTTCAAGAAAGGAACCAGAGTAGACACAGAGATCAGGGAAGACAAGGAAGTCCTTTCCCTTGAACGAGCCCACCAGGATTAGAAATTCAGTAGAATCCAAACTTTTGCATTCAAATAGAGCCCAAGATTTTAGCACTGCTGTAAATGGCAAAGCCCTGAAGCTATTTGGCAGCAATGGGGAGATTTGCACAGACTCTGCACAAGGTGCATTTCACTTTTTACAGACAACTATGTCCCACTGCTGAAAACGTATTTTTTGTTTCACGTCTCAGTGGTTTTGCTTTGCGGAAATTGTTCCATCTTTTTAACTCTAAGCCCCAGCACTGAGCAAGAACAGTGCAGCAGACACACGGTTGTGAGGCAGCAAGACTAATCTATTTCCTGAGACACTGTTTTTATGAATATACTGCACTTTGCAGTCAGATGATCATCAAGGAAATGACAATGCCCAACATGTCACCCTCTGCAAGGACACAGGAAATTTGGAAGCTCCTTACATGCATCTGCACAATCAGCTGGTTTGGCTTTTTGGATCCTAAAAATGGTTGAGTGCGTGAAACCCAGTTCTCCACTACAACAGACAAATTCTGGAAACGTAATATATTTATTCTGTCTCAACCAGGAGGCTGTGAGCGTCCAGCTGGAGCTTCCTGAAGTCCCACAGTCATCCCTCCAATGATCTGTGTGGGCACTCCCTCCATTTGACAGCAGATTTATGGAAAACATCAAGGTAAGGACAATATGCAGGAATATCCCTTGACCAGTAATAAGGCAAATATGCAATAGCTACTCTATTTGTAAGAGCCATTCATTTTGACAATTTATGTTCAAATGTGAGCAAGGACATCTGGTTTTGAAAAAAGTCTGCACTTGTGAACTCAGAAAAACAAATACCCTTGCTAGCTTTAAAAACACACATTCACTTCCACAAGAAGAAAGGCTGCAAAAATAATAAATACTTGACCTGAGAGATGAGCAGTGAAAATAAAAATCTGCCTAAAGTCTCAACAGAAGCAATAGTAACCCTTTAGGTTATGCAAGTGCACATCTAAGGCTGCTATTTTTTGATAGATTTAAAATATTTCTTCCCTTCTGATTGGGTTCAATGACATTTTGATCTAAAAATAAAAGGCTGATAGTGGATCCCATTCACTAAAGAGTCAGGAGAGGAAGTGGCAGCAAGGCAATGATAGGAGAGCCTAGAGGTATAGACAGCATTTTAAAGCTTTGCATGTCTGTGCTACACCCATTTATAGCAAAGCACTAAAGACAAAGGCTGTGCCAACTCCCCAGACAACCTGTTCCAATGCAAAACTGTTCTCGTGGGGAAAGCTTTTCTTCATAACCACTTATTCCAGTTTTGCAGATATGTTGTCTCGTATCCTCCCACCATACACCTCTGGGAAGAGACTTGCTCCTTCTTGATCCCCCCTTTGGGAGCATTCAGAGGCAGCTCCTAGGTCATCCTGGAACCTTCCTTTCTCCAGGTGAACAGGTACAGCTCCCTCTGCCCACCATACACCCAGCACATCCTGGAGGCCCTCTGCTGAACATTCTTTCTGGTAGTGGAGAGTCACAAACTGGGCCAAATATCTTGGATGCAATTTAACAAGTGCCAGGTAAAGGGAGAAAATCACTTCTGTCAATTTACTGGTTTATCTGCTTCTCCAGCCCAGGACACTGTTGGCTTCCTCTGCTGCCAGAGCAAATGCACCCATCCAGTAGAGATTCACTGCAGGAAATGCTGATGTGGACTCATCCAGCAGAGATTCACTGCAGCAAATGCTGATGTGGACTCATCCAGTAGAGATTCACTGCAGCAAATGCTGATGTGGACTCATCCAGTAGAGATTCACTGCAGGAAATGCTGATGTGCAGAGCTGGTCAGATGTGAGCATGTCCCAGAACACCAGGTGTGAGGACACAGTGCTGCTGCTCTCTGACAGCACACAGAGCCTGGACAGTCCTGCCACAACCTTCTGCTTCCAAACAAGAACCAGCTCTGCATTACAGAAGTTTCCGACTGGAGTTAGAATGGCAGAAGCTAAGAGTTCTATTAGTAAGGATGAAAATATGTCTATTTTTTAATAAAATCCTGGCCACTTTATTTTACCTCTATGAATAAAAATAAAAACACAAAACAAACTCTACAGCCATTCCTCAGAGCAGCCACTACCTGACATGATCCTTTTAACACAACTGAGATAAATAGAAGAGGGAACGGGTAGGACAGATAGCGGGTGGTAGGATATGTATTTTCAAGGTAAAAAGAGATAAAGATATTACAAACAGCAGCATTTACATGGGGAGCCACATCACCCACCACAAACTCCTGATTTAATAGGTTGCTTAAGAGCTAGGAGAGCTCTCCAGCCCAGCCTAGCCCATTTAGCACATCAGCTTGTCCTAATGGGGAGCTCTGATCCAGAAACCTCAGCACCTCTGCCTGCAGATACTGCCACACAATGCAAATGAAGTTGTAAAGAGAAATCAACTCATCAATCACAATCACAAGGGGACACTGGGCAATGCAAAAAGATTAGTGTTTCAGCCCTGCTCAGGTCTTTCCTAGCACCACTCTGCTTTAATTAAATACCACCTCGAGTGCTTTATCACCAGCAGAAATCTCAGCGTTGAAGGCTGGCGTGCTGCAATCTAAGTGCTGGAGCTAATTAGAAACGAGAAAAAGAAACATGTTCATTAAAAAGTGCGGGATTCTCCTACCAGAAATGATCCGCACCTTGGAATAAAAACTTGCCTTTCTGTGGGTTTAGAATAATATGTTAAATAGCTTTTATGAAGGTGAAATCTTTTCCTTTGAACCGCACGCCTAGCGCTATTGTCTTTCTTAAATAAAACCAGATTTAGCTGTATCCACCAGACCATTGTTAGAATTTAAAAGATTCTTGGCTTATGGTTAGCTGATAAGAGCCTTAATTCCTCTTCTTCTAACATTTGATACACTAATTTAAATTTTTTCAGACTTGGCACACTCAAGGGCTTTTTGCCTTACTTCCCTGGATATACATAAGCTAGTCATTACTATTTATGAAGGCGATGAAAGGAAACATTAAACAGTCAAAGAAATATAAATCTTAGATTCTAACACAGAGAGTGCAACAGCAGGATTAAAAACAAAACAAAATGAAACAAAAACCTGAAGCAAACACAAAGACATTTGCAATTTAAAGCAATACAATATAGCGGAAAAGCAGTTTTCTCTTCCACTTGACTGCCAAGTGACCTGACTCAGGATTTTATGGCTTTTCCCAGGAACAAGCTGAGAATATCAGCAGCATCCAAAACTTAGCAGAGAATTCACATTACCATGAGCAAAAGTGAGAAGGAGACAGAACTTCTGATTTGAGTGAGAAACAAAATGTTTTTCTAAGTTTTGGTGGTGATAATATGGAAATAAAAAATTGGTTTTGGCCAGTAGCTTATTAGCTAAATTTGCCTTTGAGGAAAAGGCCTGAATAAGGCCTGAACATGGTTTACATCCCACTCAGCTAATTAGGGGGAGGCTTTCTTGTTCAGTTTTGTGTATCACAATAATTTTTAATGTCTGAGTTCGGTGATTTCCAAATGCAAATAACACCTCAAAATATTATCAATCAAAACAATGCTAGAGCTTTTCAAATAGCCCATACATTGTTGTTTGAATAATGTCCAGAAACCTAAACTTAGCCTGAATTTAATTTCTCAACTATCAGCTAAATGCTAAACACTAATGAAAATACTCTTACTTCCAAGGGAAACAGATGGCTTTAAAGAGTTACTTATTTCACATATGGAAACCAATCACTGAACTATGAAGAATCAAACAGCAAACTCTATCATTATTAATTCTGACTAATAAGAAAAAATATAAGAAAAATGTAACACATAAAAGAATCCAGCTTCTAAACTAAAGTCTGCTTTAGTTTAAATTGCAACAGAACAAGAGAGGTTTTAAAAAATGTTTGTTTGAGCTACAGTGTTAGATTCTGGTTTAGGTTGTTGAAAAAAAAAAATACAAAAACAGCAAAAAAAAAATATTTGTGATGCATGTACATTTTTACATTCACTTATCACCTTAAAGTCCCTACAATTATGAATTCCTCTGTAGAGTTCTGTCACTGTGAGCAGGCATTGAGGAGCTCCTGGAGCTCCCTCTGAACCAAAACTCTCCTCAAACAGGCACAAAATGCATCTGCCAAGGGAACAATTGACAAGAGATTTGATGAGAAGGCAGGAAAGGAATCGCTGGTGGAGGGAGCAGGGAAGGAGCAGGAGCATCCCTGGGACTGGCCAACACAGCAGAGCTCCCTTTTCCAATCTGGAAAGCAAATTAAAGCTGTATTAAACTGCAAATGAAGCGACAAGCAGCACACCAGCTCTGCTGCTCCTGTGGAAAGCATCCTCACCAGCAATGCAATGATGGCTGATGCTTCAGGAAATATGAAGAGCAAATGAATCTTACCCTGGTCTTATCATTGCAGTTTTCTTCAGTCAAGGATGGAGAGTTTTCCCAGCTAAATCTGAGTCTGTTTTTTGACTGAAATATTATACAGCCTAAGTGAATTAAACTAGTTTATTCTGCCATCTCAGGCAGCTGGCAACTTTTCTAAAGCTGCAGCAAAACTTCACCATTTTTGCTTCATTTTTTTATTTTCCTTCTATCGGCTTATGTAACAATATATTTTAAAGGTACCCCTACATTATCCCGAGCTGGTGGGCAGAATTGTGCTGTCTTTAGAATAGTTTTTAGGAGTCTATTTCTTAAAAAGAAGAAGAAGAGGCTGCTGAGGCGTTGCATGGTTTCTGTGCAGAACATTCCCTATGTGGGAGTGCCTCATCTGCATAGAGGCATGTGGGTAGGATTTGGACAAGCGCACTGAAGGACGTGACAATCAAAGACAGATATGTGGGAAATCTCTTTTAAATGTAAAAAGACCTCACCCAGCTTTCACTAACTTAAGTAAACATAATTTCCAAGGGAGGAATGAATGCATACACTATCATGAGGCAAAAATGGGATTTGAGCTCTGCAATTTCTGTTGTGTACTAAAATACACACAAGAAAAATTTCCTATTCTGTCCTAGGTCTAACACAGCAAAAAATCAGTGAGAAATGGAATTTTGATCAATGTTAAAAATTTGCATGTGATTTTTCTAGCTAATGACATGCAGAACAAGTCATAGCTGATTTCTGCCACTGACATTCTGTCAATGTAATAATAGATCCCTCTTTTGACGTAACTTGACTGCCATTAGCGTTCTAAATATAGTGAACTGCTTTGTTAATATCTCCTCAGAAAACTGAAGTAAGAATGTAAAACAGAAGGCAACCTGGGCCAATTTCTTGAGCACAGAACATGTCTCTAATGCACTGCTCTCTCGAAATGTGTAAATCCAGCTCCTCAGCAGCCTGGTAGAGAGTAAATTTACAGATGGAACTAAACTGAGATTAGTAACCTGCAAGAAATTCCTCTGCAGAAGCCAACATGAAAGGCTGCTTTTTTCAAACAAGGGACATTTTGAAGCAGTCAGTGGAGCTGCCCCGTTCCTTGAAAAGTGAGCAGAGCAGCCTGACTGACGCTCTTGGCTGGGCAATGAGACATTGTCAGTGCTCCTGAAGGAATGGTCAGGACTGTTGTCAGGCCTGTGTTTGCCTGATGCAATCACCCAGCAGCTGCAGTGGTTCTGGAGAGGCTGCTGCAGTGTTCCTGTGCTCTATTTGGGGAGGGGGCGTTGGGCCAGGGCTCAGCTCTGCTGCTCCTCATCCCTGCAGCCTCTACATCTTGGGACAGCACAAACACCTGGGATTCAGCTGCTCTGGGAAACAAACTCTGAATCAGCATCCTCGGGTCCCTCCATCCTGAATTTAGCAAACCATTCCTACTACCAAAGCAACTACCATTCACTCCCTGACATTTTTTTTAATTAACAACAGGGGTTTGTGTATTTCTTATATTTCCTTTGAGCTGTTGTCCTAACTTGGTGGTTAGTCCCTAACAGAGACTTGCACAACTCTAAAATAATTTCACTAAAGTGAACATGGTAATTTCTGAAGATCCTTTCCTGCAAATACAAACTTCAGCTTTCAAATAATCTTAAACAATATCTATTGTTCAACTTCTATATTCTGTAATTCAGACACAGGTTAGGCCATCCTAAAATAAAGAAATATTTGTCTCCTCATTATGTGCCAAAGTAACTTTTATAAGTAACTTCATTCACAAATGGCAGTAAACTATGAACTAAACCACTGTGTTCTGTTTTACTAAACAGTTCCTTACATTTCCATACATATTTAGTATGTCATTATTACATAAAAGATGCACCACTTGAGTTCAATGTTAAATAAATGAATGTAAGTCAATTGTTACTTAAATCTATCACATTCTAAAAAGAACACATAATGGAAAGAAGCAGGGGAATTAAATGTTAAAAACAACTGGCAATCTGGACTATCCAAAGTTACCAACCTATTCTATTTCTTACTACTCCTATCTCACAAAAAATTTCACAGCCAAGTAAAACAAACAAAAAAAGCCCACCTCAAACTCAAATCACCTTGCTAGAAAGGTTAAAAATACACTCTCAAAGGTGTGTTCAGATGGCATTTTCCAGATTAACCTGGAGGTGCTGAAGAGCTCTTCCATGTTTTTTCTCTCTGCTGAGCAATGCCAGCACCAACTCAAGCCCACAATAACCCTTCCATCTTTCAAGTGCCAAGACAACTCATAAGATTCGGTGGGAAGAAAAATCAAGAATGCTTCATATTTCCCTATGAGCAGCTTGAAGTCAGACTTTGCCTTGTGCAGATGAGCACTCACACCTGTCCCTCTGCCAGCCCTGCTGTAAACACAGACTGCTGCACTTCAGCCAGCCTAGGTGTTTACAGAGTGAGCTTGAGCTGCCTGTTCTGATCATTTCATTTTATGCCATTCCATGGTCATTAACATCCAGTTTAGCAGAAAAGTCATTTAATTGTTCAGCCAAATAATGGATTTCAATTTACTATTATGTCAGTGGCACTAGGAATCCCTACTGCCTAGTCCATACAACAAAAAAAATCAAAAATAAAAAGATGCTTACTTCACAAACACGAGAGAAGTAAAACTGCAGCATCAAGTAATTGATATCAATGACTTACAAAAGACATGTGCAAAACAAGAAGGCATCTTTATGGAGTTTAAATCTGAAATAGGTTTGGGCAAAATAAAACCTGAGTCTGGAAGAGGCACTGCATGTATCTGCTACAGCTGCTCAAAAAGGCAGATGTCTGAATTTTGTAGCAGATTAAACAACATGGCTGTGGTGTGTTGTCAAAAATCAAACCCACCTGCCTTTTTGTGCAGAAGAACATGAAAGGCTCCATCTCAAAGGCAGTCCCTACACACTAACCCTGACCTGGTGCTGCAGTTTGCCAAGCTGCCTTCATGTACCTGCAGCAGGACAGAGGGCTGTCAGCAAAGGGAGCTGCACTAGATCTAAGAGAAAGGGCTCACCTATTTGCTTATTACAAATTCTTGACTGGGAATTCGGTCTCTTTTTGTTCAGAGACTTGAAATTTTGCCTCTAAAACACCTGCTGTAAGAACATCCACCCCAATAATGACTCAGTTGACATTTCTTACACATGTGCCCACAAGAGCATTACAAATGTTGTGAGAAACAGTAATGAGGTAAACGCTGTTGTTCCCAGCTCAAATACTATTGGGCTTATTTGGCACAAGTCTACATTATACAATTCAGAAAGCTAAAATGCCTCAGAAAGCAAATAAAGAGGGGGTTATTGCTACAAACTAATCCACAGCTAAATGTTAATTGGCTGAAGATAAAAACGACACAGATGATTCTAAACATGTAATATGTCTGAGACAAAAATCAGTTTTCACAAAGTGATTCCCACTGCAGATACAATGGGGATTGTGAAGATGTGACCAGGGAGTCCACAAGGGATTCTCTTTCTGGAAAAGGGAGGAATGTAGCACTTGATTAAAGGGCCTCAAGTGAACAGCTTCACTTTCTGCTATGAAAGAGATGCAAGGGCAAGAACCACCGATTACCAGAAAGCCCCAGTACCTCTACATACCCTAAAATTCAGTACCTGTGAAAGAAACCCCAAAGCCAAGCAACAAAACCACACACTACTTCTCAAAGGAACAACAAAATCCATAGGGAGATACTATGACACACCACTGCTTGTCTTAGTCAACACAATTAGTTTACATTTAAATACAAAACTCCCAAAAGTTTGGTGGTTTTTTTCTAACTTTCTATTTTATTTTTTTAAGGTATCATATCATCATATCATATCATTTTTAGTCCCTTTTGGGATCATGAAAAGAAGAGACAATAAGACAAAGGAAATTTAGAAAAATACTCATTTTTGATCTCTCTTTGAGGTATGCACGTGATCCTGAAAAACAATGTCAGGCAGGAATAGGAATAACCAAGGAAACCTCAGCTTCTACTTCCATTTTCTTAGAAAAATAAAACAGCATCAATCGCAATACAACAACACCAATTTAAACTTTTTTCTTATTGAACTGGTTTTTTGCAGTGCTTGTATTTAATAAACAAACACCAACAAGTACCATATTTTGTATACATTTTCTAAATTCCTTTGAATAAATTTTAGCCCTGTGAACCCACTCAAAAATTACAATCAAAGAATAGATCTAAGATTTTTTTTTTTATGAAAAGTACTAATATTTTATGTTAGCAGCATTACATTCACTAGTATGGAGTCAATTTGAGAGAACCTCTTTTGTGTGACAGATTATGGCTGTCTGCCACACACAGATTTCCATGTGTACAGAAAGCTCCTCAGCTGGTCTGCATTCTCAAAAACACTCCTTTCAATTGCCAGAATATAGGTTTGACATTTTTCATACAGGACAATTAAACAATTTTACAGCCCAAACTGAAACAACAGATAAGTGATAGTACACAAAAAGAAGAAAGACCTAGAAACAAATAAATTTGCACTGCTTCATCACTTTTTTTTCCCAGAAATCTTTTGTGCTCGGGTCCATTTAGCACCTGCTAAGCCTAAACTCCTCTTAAAAACTGTCAACAACCGAGGTATAGATTAATTTTCATTTCTGATCCCTTGCTGGTGTAAGGACTGTTTGGAAAAGTCATCCTCCTGGTCCTGCTCTAATCCACAGGCACTAAAAATGCTATGGCTTGGTCTCAAGCAGAAGCCAGAAGAATTCAAACAAGCCCCTGCAAACTTGCCTTGCATGTAACTGCTGCCATCTTAATAAGGTGAGAGCAGCTTTTAAATCCCAGGCAGCTTCAGAAGCTGCAGCCCAGTCCCTGCCATATGGAGACAGCCTGGAATCTGTCAAGTTCACTTAGTGAATTTTATCTTTGGGGAATCAGTCAGGCAAGCTAGATCAGAATAAACAGGATGCTGTTGAGATCTGGAGGCTAATGCTGGTATGGGCTGGACTACTGAACCAAAAATCATCACTTTTAAATAAACATGTGGTACCTAGAAAAAGTAACAGTAATTAAAGCTATATAAGCACAAAAACAACTATGTGGGATTTTTATTGCATTCTAAAAGATGCTCTTCTCCCTCTGCCTAAAGGAAACAGCTAGACATTCCATTTCTTTCCATTATTCCTAACACAGAGAGGTATAATGACAACATTTAATGCTTTACATCAGCCTAAAGTATCAATAATTTAAAATATCCTATTGAAACACTATGCCTAATTAAACACCCTTCTTTATAAGTGTTCAAGGAAACACAACACAGTGAGCAATGTCATGTTCACACAGTCTCCATGCAAGCCCAAGCTGCTGCTTCATGCTTCAATAGGAGATGAAAATCTGGGGTCTCCAAACCCATCAAATTCTATTCTGATGGATGAGGATAAGATAGACTTTGTTGTGCTCTGGGTAAAAGCCAGAATGTTAAATGTAATCTTCTGCACATGCTTTTACTGATATTCAGCATAAAAATAAGCCTTATCCATTTTTATTAGTTGGTCTCAGCCAGAACCAATTCTTTTGATGTCACCTAGCTTATAAAATGCAGCACTATAGGCAAGGGAGGTTTTAAAATGCTTCATAGACTTTATCCATTATATTAATGGGTTTCAGATTGCATCTGTGGAGCACTTTCTGGTGCAGATCCACAGGCAGCTGGCCAGTCACCTAGAGCTGGCTCCTCTCCTTGTTCCCCTCTGTTTATTCCCTATAAAGACAGAGCTGAAAAGGGGCAAACAAAAAAAAAGACCTAATGCCATTTTTAATGCTATTTTTCTAGATAAACACTTGCAGTCCTTGCCACGTGAGCATTCTGAGAGAAAAGGACTGGGCAGTTAGGAAAGGCAACACAGCTTGCTGGCACCATGGACTGTGCCAGACAGGAGAGGGATGAGGAGGAGAGCAAGAGAAACAACCATTTTACTATAGGATTAATGTGATTAGACTTTAAACTGAATTGTTAAACCAGCTCATTTTTCAGCATTCCCCTGTTTTTCAGGCAACAAGCCAAACTTTACCACATCCCCCAGCAAGATGAACTTGACCTGCCTTGGTATTTTTCAGAATTATTTTCTGTTTAAGAATGTACTGAGAAAAACTCTTTCGAAATGGTATCTTGCACTAAAAAAACCAAAAAAACCTACAAAAAACAAACAAACAAAAAAATCACTTCTTTGAATACTTTAAATGTCACTTAGGATTCACCCAGGGAATTCGAGTCATCTCTTTGCATAAAGCAAGCAAGGAAAGCTTCACTGACCTGGGTCACCAGGGTAGGAAAGGCTTCTGGGAACCTAATGAGTAAATCATAACTAACAGAATATCTGTATTTACTGAATTATTAAATTAAAAAAAAAAAAAAAAAGAGCTTCTGTGATAACAGCCTTTCATTCAAATTGTTTCTTATTTCCAGGTATGTTTTTTTCTATGTATTTTAGCTGCCCGTTCGTGGTCCTATCACTTCACCTCAATGAAGAAATACAGCCTCCACATCAGATTTTAGAAGTCGTGCAGTCACACCAGTCAGCCAACCCTAACAGAGTATTCCTCAAGAGTGAACGAATTCAAGAGCTGAAATTAGTTAAGCAATCAGTAATAGCTGTTAGTAGATCACAGCAAATACTGGGGAGTGCATGACCGAGCTGATTATAAATAGCACATGGCAGGAGAGAGGTTCATCCAGAGCAGCACTGGAACAGGAATTCACTGCTCCCAGTTCAGTGACAGGAGCCTGGGAGCAGCCAGATCGTGTTCCACT
>VRYO01002014.1:12267393-12283205 GCA_009812075.1 Sialia sialis
TGTTCCACTGGCACTGCCACTCCTGGGAAGGGCCAGAGTCACCTTTCCCAGCAAGAAAAGTCTGCCTGAGAAAGCCCCAGAATAGAAGAGGACTGATAGAAAATGCTTTATTTTGTTTGGTATAGAGATCTACCATTGCTCCACCATAACAATGTGAGCAGCTAAGTTTAAATTTAAATTGAAGGAACATCTGCAAGTGGCCCTAATTTTTCCATTACCATACAGCCTAATAAAGCCTAAGACCTAAATATTTACTTTATGTGATGATTAAAATTCCTTGTTTTCCAATGAAGCAATTTCCTCCTTAAACTTAGGGTATCTCTCAGCCCAGAAGTTTTCTTTTCAGACAGATGACATCTTTCACCGTCAATTACATGTGCTTACTTCAGACATCAGGAACAAATGATTTCTATATTACATCTTTCATCCAAATATATATGGACCATAACATTGTAATAAACCACTTTTTTGTTTCCAGTTATGACCTTTAGATAATTTTAAAATATATTCCACAGTATTTTTCACTCACTCATGTGAAAAATCCTCCAGATTATAACTTTCCTTAAGGATTAAAAAAAAAAAAAAAATTGCCAAACTTTATAGATGTTTGTTTTACAGGAAATCTTCACAGACAGTGATATACACTGGTCATGAAAGCACTATAAAAGGGTAAACCTTTAGCTAGTTACCAGCAAGAAGATTAAAAAAAATAAAAATAAAAAATAAAAATAATAATATCTGTCCCATGCTTTAACTTTCACTTCAGAGCCTGCAACAGAAACTAGGAGAAGCATCAGCAGCATCTCATCTCAACTACAATAAGCATTGATACCCAAATAAGTGTGTTTTGCTTAGAATTTTACTTTTCTCACAGAGGAGGAACCATAAGCAGATGTTGCAGGATCTCCCATGATCATATCATGGCAAGTTTTATGAAATGTCTCAAAGCCCCATGAGCAGGCATAAAAGCAAAAGAAGTACTAAGACAGACCCCATGAACGAGAACAGACTCATCATACATGATTTATCACACAGATCTCACACGTGTTCCTTGTGAAATAGATTTGCTCAAGTGCTCTGACAAACACCTGAAATCCAAACAGTTCCAGTGGACACACAAAATCAGTGAATCACCATTCACAATCAAGAGCTTGATGACGTTTTTCATTCATAAATATTAAATAAGAACTTTTCTTTGTAGAAAAAAGCTGGAACCTTCACCCTTATTCCCATCTTGCCCACAATTCCTTACTGTCTCTATGCTCCACAGTAAAATTCACAATTAGGTAAGGATATCCGGACTTCCTGTCATATTTATCTGACTTAAATATGTCTGATTTCAAGTTCTAAAGATATTATTCAGCAGCTTTATTCTCCTACTCATTATTAAATAAATAAAATTACATAATACTTAATTTTCAATAGGACAGATTCAGAGTCTTGAATTAGAATTTTACTCTGTCGTTAAATGTTTAATTGATGGTCAGAGAGGTATCTTTATTCACATAAAAGAAGAACTCTTTTCTTTTACACATTCCTTAATTAATGAGCAAAAATGGACAAACTACTATGTAGGACTCAGTGACTGGAGACTGATGAAGATTGACTATGGCTTTCATTAAATTAAAAAATAACAACAACAAAATCAGTTAAAACAAACTGTAAATCCATGGATTAACCAGTAATGATTCCACAATATCTTCATCTTTACCCCCACACCTTCTCTGCAGCCTCCATGTTTCCCTTCCCTTTTCATTTATTCCTTCAGCAACTAGGAAGTCTACATCTTCAGAATTTCCTGGAGGTTCTGAGTCTGGAGAATCCCTAGGTATGTTTCTGGGAAGTACCAATTTCAAAGCAGCACAAAAATTACATCAAAATCTGGATGGTGCCCATGACAGCAGTGAGGGAGTTGATCAGCCCATGATTATCCTGGTCCTTCCTTGCAAGAACAAACCCTTCAGAAGAGCCACTGGGTCATTAATAGGTATTTGTTCTCCAATATACTTATTTTTTAAATTTTTTTTTAATGTCATTAGCCACTGTGGCACTCAGGTGAAATGAAAACATGAAGAGGGAATGAATAATTTCTTGGGAACACAAACCAGTACTGTGGGAGATTTCTGCATTTCTCAGAAATCTGTAATGCTGAAAAATGGGAAATAAAACAAGTGCAAATGTGCTGGCAGTGCCAGCATTCTGATAACGCTCTGTTCAGACTAAGGAAGAAAAGCTGGGTTCTCTCAGTGGGCTGAGCAGGACATGGACAGGGACACTGCTGCCTGCCTCAGTGACTGTCCCAGCAGTGGCTGCTGCCATTAACACATTCAGAATTCATGCTGCTCCTTCTGCAAGCACAAGTCTTCCAGAAAGATCACGCAGGATATCAACATATTGCAAGTAAAAATGCAGTATTTAAATAACAGTTCTCCATCTGAATTAAAATAGAATTTAAATGTCTGCAAGAGATTAATAGATGCTGCAATGACTACAAACGTATGTAGGTTTTTGTGAGATCTGACATTTAGGTTTTTTCTTTAAAGGTGTGGAAAAATAAAAAATAATTCTGTTTTTCAGGAGACTTTTAAGCAAGGTTTCTGGCATACTGTCATCAATTCTAACCTAAATACACTTCAAGCTTAATTTAAATTTAAGGTGGGTCACATAGGATCTTATTTCAATTCATTTGCAATATGTGTATTCTTTTATGTACCCATGATGACAAAAAACAGAAGATGGGATATTTTCATTCTTTTTGTTGTTGAAGAGGATGTTCAAAGGCTCTGTCAAATATTTTTGCTGGATGTGTTTAATCCTAGAGCTCTCAGACACAGCTTGTTACCTCCTTTCCACTTCAGCACAGTTTCCTGATGTATTTATGAGGCTGAGACTAAACTAGGTCTGCTTGAACAAAGTAAAACCTAAGGGAAAAGCCTAATTTTAACCTGGTTAGGCTGAATCCCTGTTAACCAGTTTCAAGTTTTATGCTGTTGTAATACCCTGGACTGGAATGCATTATGTACAACACATGTCTGAAGAGAAACCAGCACATTAAGATTTCACTGCAAATATTGCCCAAGTTAATAAAGATCAGATTACAGATGTGCATTTTGCTATTAAGACTCTGCAAGAAATGGTGGCTGTATGAAAGAGAAGAGCAACACACCAGGAGCACTGCTCTGAATGCAGCTCAGACTCTTGCTGACACATGCTATGGCAAACTTAGTGAATGGTTGGAATGTGTTCAGGAAATGGCTCTTCCATAGCACACCATCCACACTGCTATCTCAGAAACCAAGCTGAGAAATGAACCCCAAATGGCCAAGCCCCACCATTCAGACAGAGGGGAGGATGTGTCTCCAGTGAACGATTCTACCTGTTTGTCATTTCTGCACCCTGGAAGGCGTTCTGGAGATTAAATTTAAGGATGTAGCTGCAAATGTCATATTAAAAGAGGTGAAATTGGTGATGAATCAAGTACCAGAGAAATAAACACTAGAAAGAGTTCCAAAATATCTTTAGGAAGAGATTTGGGGAAGAGACTAGAAAGAAATGGAGGTAAAAACAAAGGGCTCAGAATTGCAGCTTTTAACACTCTGAAACACTTCAGGCTTGTTAACGCATTTCCTTAGACAATCAGAATCTAGTCCCTAAATACTTCATTTCCAAAGACAAAGTACAAATTGGTGTGATACAATGTTATTTGTCCACACAGTGTGCCCTACTCCACCTGTGAGAACTGCGGACTCTTCCACCTGGGCAAGGCATCACCTGAGGACAGGTCTTAAGTTAGTGATCCTTGACGCAAAGGTGTGCAGACAATAAGCATGAAAAGGAAAAAGTGCTCAAAAAGTGAAACAGAACCCATCATGCAAAGAGTCAGGTTTGTAGGTGGCAACCATTTATTTGATTTATTTTTCAAATAATCATATTGCTTGTAATTTTAGAAAGTGGGAACAAAGTTTTTAAAAGTTTAAAGCATAAAATCCTTTCCATCCTCACAACTGAAAAACCTGCACACAACAGTGACAAGTGAACCTGTTTCTCAAGCAGTTCTTTTACAGAACACTGCTGTATCACTAGCTTAATACTTTATTTAAATAATTATCCACATGATTTAAGCGATCCCTGCTGCCTTTAAAAGATGTCTTTCCATCATGGCAGGCATCTGCAAAAGTAAAGAGCAGCTCCTTTACAAGATCACAAAGGCAGCATTTCTGGTTCAGATTTCCCTTCTGCAAGCCTTTGTTTTGCATGTTTATGTTTCCCAGCCTCTGAATGCCCATCGAGCCTATTTTATAATTTACAGGAAGAGTACAAGAACATCTCTGCAATGACAATTGAAGTGTACTACATTTACAGTAATTTCATGCCTACAAGGTGCACCCTTTTGACTAAAATTTTGATCGAAACCTGGAAGTGCACCTTATAGTCCAGTGCACCTTATATATGGACAAAGTTCGGAAATTTGCCAACCCAGAAGTGTGAGCCGAGCCTGCGTTTAAAGGCTGTGCTGATTCATGAAAAATGTTTGCAAATTGAGCACCTGCCAGTAAACCCCGCGATCACACGATTCTGTTACTAATTCGTTACTTTGTTGTGTGCGGATCCTCGCTGCAAAAAAAAAAAGTGCGCCTTATAGTCCAGTGTGCCTTATATATGGACAAAGTTCTGAAATCTGCCAACAACCTGGAAGTGCGCCTTATAGTCCTGAAATTACTGTACTCCATTTCACAGCAAACCAGGGGGGAAAAAAAAAAAATTTTTTTTTACTCAACTTTCAGTAGACCTAAAACAACTGAATTGTTCCGAGGCAGCTCTCTCAGTGATGTGAGGTCTGTCAGAGCCAGGGGAATGCATTTGCCTTCCTGCACTGCCTCTCACCTCCCTGCGTTTCATCCTGGGGGCTTAGGAGCCTGCAGCTCCCTGCAGCCTGTCCCACTCCTCTGCCTCAAGAAAACACCCAAGCAGCAGGGAAAATAGGTGCTGTGCCCACTCCTCAACCAAACTGGAAAGGATGGCTCCCAGCTGGTCACTCCCCTGCAAGACTTATCAATTCTGCTGAGAAGAGCTAATTTGTGGAAAATAAATCATACTGTATCCATTTCAAATAGGAGGAAGGAGGCATGGAGAGGTTTGACCATTTGTACAAGGGCACACAGCTCCTCAGGGCCATGGCAAAGTAGGATCCAGTAATACTCATTTCTAGACAGGAACTGAAATTATCTTTTGACATTTGACAATACATACAAGCAACATTAGCACCCTAAAAAGTTCAAACCTAAGCATTCTAAATATCAAAGAATAGGATTTCAAAAGTTATTAAAAAACATTTTAAAACAGGCTAACTTATGAACGCTATTTTCAGCTTCCTTAGATTTTTATCTCTGTAGGCAGGACTTGATCTGGCAGTTCTGAAATCCTAAACAAGATTTATAATATATTAATTCTCATCTCAAAGACCACCTAATCTAAAGGTGTGTGCCACCCACATGACAGAAGTAACACCTAGGCCATTTTTATTTTCCATTTCTGCTGTAGAAAAATGTGGAAATAATATATTATTTGAATGTATCTGTATTATTTCCTTCATTTTAAAGAAGGGCTGTTCTTCATAATAAAGGCATGGAACAAGTGAAGAATTCTAGAGCTTTCAGACTGTTTTGGGAACTGATCCACAGCCCTGCCTAGAACACAGCCCAGTCTCTTCTCCTTGAAGAAACAGATTATATTGGTTACCTACAACATGCCTAATGTTGTTACAGCTTCTGGAGTGCTCTGAAAATTAAAATTCTGCTAGTTGAAGCTTGCTTTCTATTTTTACATATACTCCAAACATGCTGCTCTCTCTCTCTCCACAGAGAAAATTTTATCTTACACACAACCAGGTTAAGAACTTTCCTCAGTGAAAGCTCAGAAATACACACCAACTTATTCACATCAGACTCTGCTCAGTACTGCTTGCCATTCCATTTCACATCTCTAGTATGTCAACTTAAACTGTTCCAGGGAATATAATAAAATAGAACCAGATTTAGATCCCTCAGCATAGTCCTTAAAACCATATTCTGGACTGCCTGAATAAACAAATATGATTATCTATATGAACTTCTGTGGGTGAGTATTTCAAAGCAGCAAGTCACAGGAATGGATGTTTAAAATTTACATCATCTTCCCCACCTCAGAGTTAAAAGAGCAAAAAAAGATGCCCTCAACCTCTACAAGTTTCTGGAAGTACATCCACTTTAGTATGTTCATGCTCCATGTCAAACATCCCCCTTTAAAAGAATTTCATACCATGGCATTCAAAACTGCAAATAGAAAGTATCTGCTAACATTTAATGGCCTCTAGGTATAATCAGCATAAAACCAGCATAAAAGGGACTCAATATGAATGCGAAATGTTTAAACCAAATGTGACGGAGCCTCGTGGGGAATTCTGCCACACAGGCTGTCCTTTCTTCTCGGAGGTCCTTCACTGTCCTTGTAGGGGGTACAGAAAATGATGTGGGAAAGAAAAGGAACCTAAGCACGGGGATGCTGCAGCAGTGTTCAACCACAGCTTCAATGAAGGCAGCTTTGATCACTTCTGAGGCAAAAGCAATGACTCGTCCTTTAAAGAGAGCGTTTCCTCTTTTGATCTGAGCCTTGCGCTCATTTAAACTGAGTTCCAAGTGTTACTGTCTTCTTTAATACTTAGTTATAAAAATAGCACATCAACAGCTAAAAATTCATGACACTCACAAATCCCACCCCAGTTACTTTATATTGTGGCTGTGTTCAGCTGGCAACTTTGAAAGATGCCCAAGGTAGGTTCATCTGCAGCAGGAAGCAGCAAGTATAGATCAGCTGAATATAACCAAAATATTTATCTATTATTTACCCACTAAATAGCACATCTGCCAAGGCAAAAGCATGAGTGCTCAATTGTCATTTCTGCCTTTGTCCCAGGATATTAAATATCCATGTTAATGATAGATAGATAGATAGATAGGATATACAGCTACCTCTGAATGCCTAAAAGCAGAGGCTGTGTCAGAATCATCCAAAGAAAATCTTTTCTACGTTATGGAAGATAATGACACTCCCAATTTATATATAAATATAATCTCCATTAAGAACTGGACTAAAATCTGCCTATTTATTTCAATTCAACTAATTCTCTGTTGATAATTTTAGTTTTTGCAGACATTGGGTAAAATTCCAGTAAAGATAAATTAACTCTTCCTCCTCAGAGTGCAAGACAAAAGACATCCCCCTGGACAAGATTTGGGACAATCAGAAATAATGATTACTGATCAAAGACACATGATCCTAAAAATGAATTCATCCTTAAAAATTCCTTTAATATTTCATGACCTATCACTATTACAAATAATGTGACCGACATCTAGATTTTAGGTAATTATTCAGATTTCTCTAAAATGCACCATCTTCAGACCTCTGAGGCTTATTCCAACTACCATTAAGAAGATTCAGATTCCAAATTCAGATTGCAGATTGGAAATATTTCTGAATTTTTCCATCGTTTGGGTGCAAGGCTGTACTCTGCATTTGCCCCAGTCTAAAAATCCCCAAACTGATCTCTACAGAATACATCATGCTTTCCTTCTTTTTAGGCATGGATCCAGCACTGATACGTTTAGATCTAAATCCTAGACACAAATCAAGTGATTCTATAATTCTAAGTGCTGGAAGATACCAAATAAATTTATCCTGATAAGTTTAAGAACAGATGAAAATGCCATTAAAGTTATGCCTAAATTATTAGTTATTCCTCATTTTCGCTGGGCTGAACTCACAATTTTTAGTCTTTATCTACTCAAGATGGAACAATTCCCATATGACACTCCACAAACCAGAGCTTTCTTTCTCCTGCACCAAATCCTTGTCATCTTAAGGTGGCCACCTGGAAATGAAATCTTAGAATCCTTAATTTGTACCATTTCTAAGCGCCCCCTCATATCAGAGCCACTAAAAATTATTCTGATTCCCACTCGGACATTTCTACATTTTCTATAATGATCCAGGGATTTATTTCACTATGTAAAAGATTAGTCTTTTAAATTTATGAGTCCTTTAAAATTCAGCACTACTTGAAATAAGCTCCCCATAAATTCATTTGGATTTGGCTCTTTTTTTCAGTAGTAATAACCTGTTGTTCAATCTCTTATATCTAACACTTCTAAACAAGTAAGATTCTTATGATTATTTGACATCAGACAATTTAAAACTCAGTTATGTAACGCAAATTACATTCTCTGACCTGAAACTATTTATTGCACCCCTGCTTTTTGCTGTCATCTTGGGGCCTGAATAAAGAAAAGACAGAGTTCCCCACTCCTGCATTTGATTGGTACCAGAGACAAATGAAATGGGTCATTTGTATGAAAAGAGTTTAAACCCTGTTTTTTTTAAATCTCTGACACTGAAAAAATACCTGCCATAACTAGATAAAGAGTGCATAGCATTGCCATGCAGCCATTTCCACATCTCAGGACAGTTTTCAGTATTAGCATGCATTAAATAACAACAACGAGAAGGAGAAGTTATTTTGCAATTTTGAACCTGTTCCCAGTGTGGGTTTCTGAAGAAAAGTTTAATCTCTTCATAACTGCCTTAACAATACCATGGCCAAAAGGGGAAGGTATGTCAAATCAAAAGCCATAAGATTGAATAAATGGAAGGAACATTAAATGTTTAATTCAACCCCCAAATTATTCTAAGATTTCAGGATGGCTAAAAAGCCTCTAAAATCAGGTTAAACAGAGTTCATATGCAGTTAGTGGCTTTAGGCTCCATGATCCTTCCAATCCAGGGACTCACATTTGATTTGGAAGAGGAGTTTAGAAGTATGGTATTTAGTTTTAGAAGATCTGTAAGCCATTGGGTACCTGAACTTTGGGAGACTTTGGTTTTGGAAAGCTGCAGATTTCACTGTTCACAAATTCATAACAGTTCATAAACTCCTGGAACAACTTCAGGACTGAGAGCACTCCAATACTAGAGGGAGGCAAATTGAACCATAAGAAATGAGAGGAGGAAACCTTGCCACCTCTCCCCTGTCACCCTCAGCATTACAGAACGCAGAACACTGGCATCTTGCTACATCAAAAAGGGTAAAATACTTGAGGCACTTAGCCCGTTGGCAAATGATGCTTGGGGATTTCTAGATGAATAACTTGTGTCTATGTTTACAGCCTTTCAGCAGAGTGCTCACTGTTTACTCTGGAATTAATCCAGGTCCATAAAACTAGTGATACATCAATGTAACAGATGTGCTTAAGTGACTGCATTATAAGAGATCTGCATTAGTTACAAAAACTCAATAACCAGTTTAAGATGATTTTGACAATCCCAGTCTGTAGTTTATCAGCACTACTGTACTAATTCCTGTTAGTTAACTGGTACTCTCTAGTGCTAAGGACTTCAAAATTTCACTACTTGTCTTTTAAAATTAACACTTTAAACTAATAAAGGCAACAGTGTTGGAGAAAAATGTGCTAGTCCTTGACCTAAGTCTAAATTATTCCTATAATATCACTATGTTGAAAAGTTTAATTTGTGTTTGTCTGATGTTTACAAAATGCTGGCATGTGAACAAAGTTCCTTGATCTTCAGGACACAGAATGGAACCCAAAGCAGTGCTAATGCTGCTCTCTAAAGGACCAGCACAGCAAGTAAAATGCAGGTGTTGTTTAACAACTGTTCCTGTATTTGGCTTTAGAGGCTTTGTTTAGAGGTCACTGTCATTAGCTACTTTTCCAATCAATATGTGACTTGCTTGCAACTTAACTAGGAATATTAGAGTTGAAAGCTTCGGAAACATGTCAGAGCTCTCTCAGAGAACGTGGTGTGAACAGCCACTCACCTTTTTTTTTTTAATCTATTTTAGAATTTTATTTTTTTTTTTACTTCTTCTTTGATGCTCTCTATTGTGAAACTTTTATAATGTTGACCATAGAGAACTTCTTTCCTCAAAGCTAATAAAAGCGTTGAACTGATAGCAGAAGGTAGAACTCAAGTGACCTAAAGAGGGCAGTGACAGATTTTTGCTCCCCAGTTTGAAATGTCTCTGTGTGTGAACCTCTGCCCAGCCAGGAAAGTGCATTTTTCACCCCAGGTAAGTTTGGGGGCTTGGCAGGCAGCTCTGCACACACAGCTCAGTAACATTACACACACCTTGTCTCAGTCTACATTCATTTTTAAAAGGTACAGGTAGAAGCATTGCAGGTTTCATTATGTGAAGTAACAAGGTGTCAGATGGAAGCAAGCTTCCCATAAAACCCATGGTTTGGGGTTCCCAAACTCTTAGGCTTTTTTTTGACCAGAATCTAAATTTTAAGCATGATAAAACCTGAGGGTAGCCAAGCCCTTAATGCAAATATATGCATTGTGAAATGATACATATTTGTATTGAATGGTCACACCGAGCTGTTACTCCAAGTATAATATTCCTGAAACGCCTCTCCAGAGCCAGCTGGAAACCTTGACATTTCATCCATATTGTTATTTATATACATATTTACTGCTGCCACCTGCTTGTAACTTGGCTCACACCACGAAGCAGTGCGTTTCCCTTGTTTCATTATACTTTGACATTTCACTAGAACTACGGAGCTGCCCATTTCTCAGTTTCCAATTGCTCTGCAGCCACTCTTGAATGATATTGGCTCAGTAATAGAATAAAGATCTTTCTCCGTGGTAGCACTAACCTCTCTTTTCCATACCCAGATGGTACAAATCGCTGCTGGCACGTGTAACAATTCTAGCACAGCTTCTGCTGCCTAAATGAACCCCCATGAACCCCCGAGAGCTAGATTAGATTAGGGAATTGGGAGGTGAGGAGGAGGGCTGACAGAAATCAGGGTTTGGTGCGGGCTGTGTGGCTGGGATGGAGAGTGGTGAACTGCACTGCAATGCTCAGCCAGCCTGCTCCTAGGGGAGAAAGCAAAATTGGCTAACAAAGTTAATAAACCTAATTTCATCATCAGTACCACAATATCCATTTTTACCATTAAAAAAATAACTGAGTTGTTTGATAGCCCTGATGCCTCATGAAAATGCCACTTTCCAAGGAGCAATGCTGGAAAGAGCAGTCACCTGGGGACAGCCACACTGCTGGAGCTGACTTTGCTCCTGCTTCACTCACACCATGCAGTGCCTGGCCCAGCTCTGACACTTGGGAAGGAGGCTGGCCACCCCTAGCCACACCACAGACATGTGAAAACCCATCTGAACTTCCAGTTCCTCTGTGCAAATCCCAGGAGGCAGGCACTGATGGTGTGATGGGACTGGGGAAGAGCCCTGGGAGAACAACTCACTCTGCGCCACTCTGCTGGAACGACAAAAAAATGTTCCTGTGCTTTCAGCCCAAGAGTTTGGCAGGAGCTGTTTAAATGTACAAATGGAAATCTACAGCATGAAAATCTTTACAAATGAATCGTCCATGAGTTCAAAGTTATACTGCTTTACATGTAACACAGGCTAGAACACAACCTGGCATACACCCGTCTAATTAAAGAAAATCCTGTACGTATTCAGTATTTAAAAGACATTAAATTGAGGGGAAATATAACTGAAAGAAAATAAATAACCAATATATTAAAAATCATTCTAAAACTATAATCATTTAGCATAATTTTCATAAGCCATAAAAAAAACCCTATGTAACATGTTTCTAAGAAAGCATCTGCTCTACCTATTTGCAAACCCTGTCCCTATGAGGAGAACAGAGGAGAACTAACTTCTTGTGTAGTTAAAAGACCAACAGTTGCAAAATTACTGCAGTAAGGGACAAAAAGAAGGAATGTACTGGAATTTTTTCAGCCTCTAAATTGACATAGGAATGGTAAAATTTTCCTGCTGATTGAAAAGAAACTTCATAAAAAAAAAAAAAAAAAAGAAACAAACCTAAGTTCACTTAGTGCTTAGAGAGCAAAATGATGCCTCAGGTTGCATGTCCTAATGAACACAATTCAGTAACTAAGTGAAAGACTTCTTTTTTGTTGTTACAATTAATTCAGGACTGCACTAAAATGATCTGAACTACACATGAAGCACTAATTTTTGCTGCTCTCTAGATGACAACCACATCTCAGGACAGAAGAGGAAAAGGCAGACTGATCCTTACTCACAAGGCACAGGCAGGAAAACAAAACACAAAAAACTCATACGATAGAAGAAAATCTTCAGTTTGTAAATCTCATTTGTGCCTTAGCTAGGAATGAGCAAATTCACATTTGTTCATTCATTTAACCTCAAAATAAAGGCCAATTTTAAAAGCACAGCTTAGTTTCTAGCTTCTGTTGAGGCCTTGCAAAAAGTAAACTTCTTTTAAAAGCCTTTTAAGCTTCTTTTTAAATCATCAGCTCTTCTGAGAATTTGGCTTTATAAAAACTGCCTGGTGAGACAGGAGGACTTGGTTTTGCTGCTGATGATCAGGTACACCCCAGCTGAGCAGTGACAAAACATTCCACACATCCTGCCTGATGAAACCCCAGGTCCTGGAAGGGGAAAGCAGCACACATCTGCTCCCAGCAGATCTCCCAGGAAATACAAACCCTCAGGAAGCTCCTGCCCCAGCCAGGGGATGGGAACTTGCTGGCCAAGCACTCTGCTGAAGGCAGGAGAACCTCTCACTCTGAGTAGGAATGCAAGGATGTGAAATTGTGACTGGAACACACAGACAATCAAAGCTGCTTCTCTTCTTTCATCACCCCCTCCAAAAGCAGGTCTAAGGGGAATGCAGGATTATTTTCCATTCTCCAGTCCCTGCCCTTCAGAGCAGCTGACATTGTGCTCCCCAGAGAATGTGGGAATGCTTCCATGTGATCCTACCCTGGGCTGGCTGAGAGAGCATTGAAATCACCGAGAAAAATCACATTAATCAAAATTAGCAACAGAAGCTGATTACTTTAGTCTGCCTCAGAAATGACCTGACCAGCAGAAAACCTGGCTTCATGCTTTTCTTTAATCTAGAAGAATTTCCTTGTGTCTTTGAAGAGTGTTAAATGGTGCTGTGATGACACCTCTCTCCCCCTGCTGTTTTGCTTTTGAGCCACAGAAAATTTTAGAACTTTATTCCCATGAAGCTTTTCAAACATTGATTTAGAGGCAGAGCTGAAATTCTAAATTTTGAAATGAAGGACAGACTCTCTCTTCAGTCAAAGTAGTTATATTATCCATCTGAATCAATAAAATAGCATTTTTCACACATCTCCTAAATTCTGTTCCTGTTTATAGAACCGCAGATCTGTGACAAATTCAGCAGAAATTGCTTGGTTTAATTTCTAGCTGTAAGAAAAACAAATGCAGACACAGCAGGAGGCATGGAGGGAAGAGCTGTGATAAAATAGGCTGAAGACTTGCAAAGTACTCAGGGTATCTGAGGAAGAACAGTTAAGCAGTATGATGTGACCTATTACAATAGCAGAAAAAATAGGTTTGGAAGTCTGCTGTTTGACTTAGCTCTAAAAGGCAGTGGTGAGAGCAGAAGTTACACACCATTTACTAAAACCCCACAGTGAAATATTGCTACTCTTTATACATAGTTCATGAAACAAAGTTCACTAGAAGCTTGAGATGAAAAATTCTCAAGTGCTCTGGTATTTCACAAAGAAAACCCAAAACATTGCTAAAACTGGCATGAAATAATTTGAAATTTTGATTCAGACGCTCATTATCTCATTCAATTCACAGATCTGTCACTTCTAGTTGATGCCACATCAGTTAATGTCTCATAAGGAGGTCACTACCTATACTGACACAATATCTATATCTATTACAGTTTGTTTTAGCTGAGAACAGCCTTCACAAGCATATTGAGTCATTTTCTCTCCTGTAATACCACACACATTTGTGTTACCATGCTCTGAGATCTTTGCCACTACTTCTGACAAGCCATTTTAGCCATTCTCTGCAGATTTTGCTCATGTGAACACACTATCTCCTCATCCTATTTACCTTTTAAAGACTAGGTATTAGAAAAAGAAATAAGTGAGAATTAGATTAGGAGAAAAAAAAGAAACACAAACAGTGTATGCACAGGAGAAATAAGAAGCAGCAACAGGCAAAAAAAAAGAGGATGAAATTAAAACACAGGAAAAGAAAATGTTGCACATGACATATTAAGTCTTAGCCTCATTTACCATGACTTTGCATTTCAATTAAATAAATTAAATTTGTGTCTCATGGAGACATGAATATATATTGAACAGGATAATCTCTGAATTACCTGATGAATGCATTCCTGTTATTTATACTTATAAAAATTAGAAAATTGTAATGCATTTGTTAATCAGTTGCTCAATTTTATGGAGTCACATAATTGTAAAAGAATTTATCTTAGTTAATTACTTTAATTTTTATTCCCACAAATACTCTTTAGTTTACCTCTGCAAAACCTCAACAATACGTATTTATTTTCCTTCCACCACATCATTTTAAAGAAAATGATACAAAAGGCAAGAATTCAAATTGCACTTGAGGAAAAATGTAAGATGTTAATTGATCTTAGAAACATCACTTTTCAAAGAAGTTATGTTTTACCTACACTTGCCAGATCACATTTGTAAGTGCAGACAAAACTTTCAAGCAGTTCAACTTTCACACTGTAGCCTGAGTGGCAAAAGCTGATGTGAAATTCAGTAAAGGAGGTCAAACCATACTCGGTAACCACCAAAGCTGCTGGGAAAATCTTGCTGGATAAGTCAAACCTAAGAAATCATTTTTGTACCGTTCTTAATAGAAATAATAGAAATAATGGAAACATTAAAAAGAATTGCTCAAATTGGAGAGAATGTCAAAAAAAAAAGTTCTGTTTTACTTCCAGAGCCAACAAACTGCTAAAAGAACACAATGAGAAATCCATGTTTAGACTACCAAGCCAAGCCTTAGAACAACAGAAACATTAATTGCTGAATGAATGTTTTAATCCACAGAACAAACTCAGCCTGCAAGCCTGGCTGCCTGTCCCCAAACAGGCTCTGGGGGTGAGCACAGCTGGCTGAAGCATCCTCACTGAGCAGTGACATCAGGAGAGAGAGCTTGGAGAAAGCAGCAGGTCCTGCTCACCAGGTCCCTGCTGCTGAGAGCCCAGACCTTCCCTGGCCAGGCACACTGCTCATTTCTGGTGTGTCAGTACAAGCAGCATGTGGCATGCCTTCTATTAGCAATCAGCTCTCACAATCCCTATTGACAAGATGGACAACAATCCACTCTCGTAAAAGATTCATGACACAACTTTGCACTCTCTACTGCTTGCTTTCTCATAAAACCAGTGCAAATCCCATCAAAAATTTAGCAGAACCCCTGCCTCATCTGTTTAGGCCTGAAGCTAGTTGCAGGGACAACTCATTAGGGACAAGCTCATTAAAACCAGCCCTGGAGCAAAAGCAGTTTGCAAGTCTCCTCATTTTTATTCACTTTCACCTAGCCATTCCAGTTCCTTGTGCTTCCCAGACACAGAGCTTCTAATGATTTGGTACAACAAGCAGGGCTGCTTCCAAACTCATGCTACACCAAATGCAGTTCCTTCTGTACTCCAAAGCCAAGAGAGTTCTGTTCATTTGTAGGGATTAGATGGTTCTGTGTGGAAAGGCAGCATCAGGAAACCCAGAGGATCCTCTTCTGAGAACATTAGCAAAAGGAACTGCGAGGAACTATCAAACACACACTAAAATCCAAAGAGAAATCAAGATGTGCAGAGCTAACAGTAGCAGATACACACACCCTAGGATTCAGTCACATGAGAGTGCATTTGGTATTTCACTTGGTGATTTTAGCACCTTTTAGTGGCTGAAAATAGGCAG
>VRYO01002014.1:12283327-12303398 GCA_009812075.1 Sialia sialis
GGCTGCATGTTGTTTACCTTTTCTGTCCTTTGCAAAAGTTACTTCTGCCATGAGCATAAGCTGGGAAACCTTGTTAACATCTTCTGAATTAGATGTCTAAATTGAGGTATGGTAATAAGTAGCCCAGTTTCAAATACAACAGAATTTGAAAACCATGGTTATCCACAGTTCTGAAGATTGGTGATATTGCAAGGGTTTTCTTACTTCAGTCACATACAAAGAGAACTGCAGAGGTGTGCCAGGAGTGATTTCCACCCGTCCAGACCAGTGATGACAAAAGCTGGTGAGTCCTGCTCAGGCTAATTTGTGCACTAGGAGCAGGAAAACTCGTGGAGATACAGCCTTGAATGCCACTTGCTAAAAATGGCCTTAGAAGAGCTTAGTTCTAGCAAGAGTTGCTGCCATGTGCATGGTACAAGAGTTCAGACACACATAATGCATCAGGCTTCTGAGGAGTGGCTGAGTTTGGGGGAGCAAAGAGCTGCCTGCATGGCAAAGGTGTTCCAAAAACTCTACAGATCATCTTTGAAAATCAACCAAATTCTGCCAGCTAAGCAGAGAAGCCAAGAATGTAACCAAGGGTGTGAAGGAGCCCCTCATTGCACTGCAAATCTCAGAGGAGTGGTTTTCATTTTTATTTTTGTAAGCCTGCTAATATTCAATAATGTAATTTCGCCTTGCCTGCACTTTATGCACACCACTACAAACAGGATCCTTTCTTATTCTTGCCAAATCCATTCTGTGCCCAGCTTATGATGGTGTGCAACAATCTCATTGACAGCCTTCAGCCCATGACCCAAGACAACGCATCATTAAGGCATTTTTCAAAGTCAAAATTAAAAAAAAAAAAAAAAAAAAAAAATTTATTCCTTATTTCTGTCCAACTATGCAGCCAGAGTCAAAAATATTTACTCAATGTGGAAGAATTAATTATTTGGAAGATCACAGGCCAAAACTGTCAAAGACTGTAAAGTCTGACACGCACAATTTTTCCTAACAAACAAATTATTGCCATGAAAACTGTTGCACCCATGTAATTACTCTGCACATTGTCAAGTGCCATGGGCACACTGCACCTCCAGACAGGTGAATTGATGGGGTGTGGAGTTTGTTTCATGCAAAGGCGTTCCTGGCTGCTCAAGGCACAGCATCACTTACCCAAGCACCCAGCTTGCCCTGGCACAGATGAACAGCCCTGCACAGCTTTCCAGCTCTGAGTTCAGCAAAGCAGCCTCTCTCTGCACCAAAATAGAGCAGGACCATTCCATGGGTAGTTTACGGAGCACCTTAGAAAACAGGAAAGCACAGCTCCCCTTTTTGCTGCTTTTTTAGAGAAAAAGTGGCTGTCTCTCCATTCAACAGTCTGCAGTGGGGGCTCCAATTCATTTACATGCTTGAGTAAGAGGCACCCACACATTCAAATAAAGTCTTAGCTAGAAACATTATTAGCTGTATTTTGTACAGTTTCCTCTGCTTCACTGTGCAAAGGATGAAAGCTGCAAAGCCATTAATGCAAACCAAGTGACGAAATCAACTTTTCTGAAAAATGACTACTTAGGGAGCAAGCTATTTACAATTAAAACATATAATAAGCTTAACCAAAAAAAAACAAAAAAACCAACAAAAAACAAAAAAAACCCCACAAACCAACCAAAAAAACCTAAAACAAAATCCACCCCACTTTATCTAACCCATTGCACAAGTTTTTTTGAAAACATTAAAAGGGCCATGCTTATTTTTCTATTATTCTCTTGTGTTGCCATTAAATAAGTACCTGAAGGCTGAGAACCTACATGTCTCATAAAACCTAGTGCAGATATGGAGACTTCATAAGACATGAATTTGTAAAGAAGACAATGGCAATACAAATGAATTTAGAGTGAGAATAACAATGTTACTTTTGTCCTTTTAAACCAGTAAAATTTATCAAAAAAGCAGCTTAACACATTGAAATTAAAATGCTTTGAAATATAAATAAATATGCATTTAATAACTCCAGCTTTTTCATTCTTAGACAAATACTGTAAAAGTTTATTTAATCTTTCCAACAGCTTTTCAAAGCCACCTTAGATATAATTCTGCTTTTAAATTTAACTACAAAGTGTGAGAGGAGTGGAATACAACTCATTACCACATTAGCTCTACTTCTTTTCTAAACTCCTTTCTTAGAAAAACAAGTGATTTCTCAGCTTCCAAGTAAACCATAAAATATAAGCAACTTCAATGCAGAGCACTTAGAAAGGATGTGAATGCATCATATGTGTCACTTACTGTGTGGGGGAAAATCCGAAAACAAATAGCTCTGAAAAGGTTTCATTACTGCAATACTGAGTGTTAATAGCATAATATCAATAAAACTGAAAGATGCAAATAGGTAATTTGGATTAAGCATTTGGATTTCTTGTCATTAGTTATTAAGTCTTGCTCCAAATGAACTTGCTCTAAGGCACTAACATATTTACAAACACTTTTCCTGACAGAAGTGAAAACACACCAATGCCATTAGAGACAAATTTAGTGTGGGTCCTCCAAGCAAAAATGCAACGACTTCATTGAGCTTCATTACTAACACAACTTTCCCTCATTAAAAATTCCAAACAAACAGGTGTTTCACACTAGGTCTACTTCTGAAATTGCTTTCTTTTTATTCCCAGGGATCCATCAAGAGCGGAGGGAGAATTCATGCACTATAGATCAGTCAGGCATTGACAGCACATCACACTTTGACAAGCTGCTTGGCTCTGTTTAAAGTCTAAGTTAGGCCTTGGCCCATCAAGGCTGTGGCTATTGAATTATTGACAGCCTCTCACTGCGGCGCAAAGGGAAGGAGTGCAGCAGCCTCGGCAGGGAAGATGAAATGGAAACCCTCTCTGAAGCTGGCTTTAGCACGTTAAAGGAGTTTTAATGGTCTGGTTTAAAATTCAGTAAGAGAATATATTACACTGATTATATTTTCACCGGCTAAACAAAAAGTTTGGGATGCTGTGGAGATTATAAATGAAAAGAAAACTAGACAAAGTGTAAACTTGATCTGCACCAAGAAGTTGGCTAACATTCCAAACTCACACCAAACTCTTCAGCTTTACATTCCTGACAATTTTCACCATTCTGTGCTGTTATACCTGGTGCAATGAAGGGTTAACAATCATGTGGAAGTTCCACATCAGCCCAAAGTACAGGCTGCCTTTTCTAATAGTTAACTTCTGCCCCTGCCTTTAAATCTGCAAGCCAAGGCAATGGCCAGTCCATATTTCCAGTTTGCCAGCCCCAACAGTTCTCTTTCTCTTTTTCTTCTGCACCAAGGGGTGTCAGCAAGGAACTGACCACCCAAAGCCTGGCCTGCTTGTTTGTTTTTCCAGCAGAACTCTTCCACAGGGTAAAGCACCATTCCTCTGCAACTAGCTGATTAATAGTAACAATCCTCATATGCTTACATAATTTCTTTTCTTCTTCAAATTTATACCTGCCAAGCTTTGCTTGCATTTTAATAGCTGATGTCAGACAGGCAACAAGCAGAAAGTTCCATCTCAGGACTATAATTTTAAATACAATGAGACTCACATCAACTGTCTCACAGACACGTGGAAAATTATTCCACGTGGACTTCTAAAGTGCATCCTAAAAGCTTCAAAGAATGAAGAGGTTTTTTAAAGAATTCACAATGATGCTCAGGGAGGGGGGAGGTGGGAGGGTGTTAAGCAATTTGTCTAATGTGACCCTATACTCATTTATCCAACATCACTTCCAATATGCTGCCTCCTGTCAAATCAACAAAGAGAGCCAAACAGCACATCTAAATTTGTGTTCATTTGCCTTCTGCAGGATTATCTTTGCCACGTCAAGCATTATAAGTAAATCAAAGATGCTTCTCAGGGGCTGTAAGAGTGGGGCTAATCTCCAGACAAATATTTAGAAGGCAGCTTAGCCTGTTCTGGCTTTAATCGTTTCCAACTGATTTGACTTTTTCTAATTACAGCCTTTATGTTATAAAAGCCATTTTTATGTTGCTGAAGAGCAGTTTCACTGCAAATACATGAAATTTTGCTGAGTTTCGGTTCCCATGTTGATTATGGAAATGGTACTCTACAGCTTTCCTCTAATTAGAAAAAACACACTTCACACAGCATCAACAATTTAAACGTTAATAACAGAGTGACAGTGTCCTTTTGTGTGTCTTTAAATAACTTCTCAAAATATGACACCACAAAGCCACCGTATCCCACTTGGGTATCATACCAGGAGCAATTTTCACATTTTTGCATATTATATTTATTCAAACACAGAACAGCATCTTTGAAGAAGCTGTTTAGTAATTTAACCTAACGGAAAAAGATAATTAAACTTCTGGATAGTCTGTGTTGAGGTGCTTTCCAAACCCATGAACTTGAAAAATTCAAACACACACACACACACAAAGCAAATTATACATCTCCTTTGACAAATCAGACACCATGGCTACCTTGCTTTTACTATTTCCTTGCCTTCCTATCATTCCCCATAATGAACAGACAGCTGAGATAATGCAGTTTTGCTTTGCATCAACTCACAGACACTTCTGGCTGCCTAATGGAAATTAACTGCAACCCAAATGCTGGCAACAACAGAAATCAAGGCGGAGGAGTCACAGAACATGTAGCATAAGTCCATTCCAAATTCTATACATTATTAAGCAATGCTTCCCTAGAACAGCAAAGACCTTTTCATTTAATGTTGAAGCTGAGCCCAGAAAAAGCAGTGATGATGAAATATAAATAAGGCATATGATAATACAGATTATTTCTGCCAAGGCTCCATGCAACAGACAACTCTGAACACTGCAAACTTCCAATCCCTGTGCAGAAAGAATCAACAATAATATCGTGATACAATAAGAAAAACAAAAAGGGGAATAAAGGACTAAAAGCTGGTATGATTTTATTAGGTATAGAAAAGATGCTTTTGGAGTCAAAACTGAAGGAAAAGGAAACTCTGAAATTTTCACATTGGATAGGTGTATACTTTCAATACTGAGAGTGGTCAAATTTAACTGCTGTAGGATAAAAGAGAAGACCAGGCAGAGCTGATTTCCAGAAGGCATTTACAGCATGACCTCTCTATGAAATAATAGGCAGCACTATCACAGAATCTTGCATAGTGCTGTGACAACAATATCTCCAAGTGCCTTTCATTTCTTTCAAAAATCTAGACTTGCTGACACAATCCTGTGAGGTGTCAACAAAAAGCATTTTTATGTCCCCATTTGCTAGAATGGAGGACATCAATTACTCAGGCATCAATTTGGACTGCTTTATTATTATGGAGACTTGTTCCATAAGAGCCTGTTATCCTTTTTGCAAAAATTAAAACTGTACTATTAATAACTCTTTGACAAGCTTCAGATCTCAATTACATTAATAATAAATACTTGGCCTTATGTGCGAGTTCCTCATCTTTTTCATTCATAACGAGACTTTGTAAAATTGGTGAAGAAACTGGAAAGAAAGCAAAACAACATAATATTCCTCAAAAAGGATCTTCTAGCCTCCTACTCTCTTCAGTTTGCAGATGTCCCAAGATGAGCAAGTATTCCGTACATGCAGTAACCCTTCCTGGTTTTATTTCAAGTTTTGCAATGTTGGAAGAAGCTGATGAAGAGCACACAGCTGGGAGCACAGAGCTCCATTATCGCTCTCTGCAGTGGATCCTGGCTTTATGATTTAGAGCAGGCAGAGTGGTGGTACCACACGGGAATGGAATGAGCTGTTTGTGTTCCAGGTACACCCACCCTGAGCACACAACCTCCTGTGGGCTCCCCCACAGCCCCTGAGAGTCTCTGTTTTCCAGACTGAGTGTCAGCCAGGTATCAGGAGCACTGGGGATGGCAGACAGCCAAGAGTCTCTTCCTAACACATTGCACAGATCCAATAAAAGCGTTTGTTTTGTTTCAGAATGGCACATCCTCACTTCATGGCTCATTTTAACACTATACAACATATTACATTGATAATCCTGTAGCTCTAGGGTGGAAGCATTGAGGAATAGAAATTTATAAACTTGATTACTCCTTTACTTGAAATATCCTCCATGGGGCACAGGCTACACCAGTTCTGCAAAGACTGTACTGGGTCTGTTTGCAAACCAAATTTATTTTGGATTAGACCAACACATTTCTCATGGGGTTGACTATTCAAGACACTGTTATCAAACCCATCAAATAAGCAAAAACTCTCTCAGTCTCACAGTTGTCCAAATTACACCCTCAAAGTCCTTTGTTAAAAGTCTTTAGTTAACTCTCAAAAGATGAGACAGAATAATCTTTACCAGGAGCTTTCACACTTGAATGTCTAAAAGCTGTCACAATCTAAATAATGACCATAAAAAAATCTCAGGAAAGGACCAAAACTGATGCAAATGGGAGCAAACCAAAACCTTTCATTGCTCTACAGAAAGAAGCATATATAATATTAGAATCAGTGAAACCAAGTCACTTTTCCAAGGTATTAAAGACAAGACAAGCCTTTTCAGGGGTGATTATCTTCCACTTGGATATCCCAGTACAATCTGGTGCTTTCTATTGCTGGGAGGAAATAGACTCACTGCTGTGAGGAAATTGAGGTCTTGATGTGTCTGGGAACAGGATTATTAGCAGAGCCATGCTGACTGTACAAACTTTTTGGGTTTTTACAACAGTTCTCCCTAGAGTAATCCATCCCTAAAAATACAGTGTGTTTGGGACTTTTTATTTTAGCAAATATATTTTCCCCCCTCTCTCTAAAACACCAAAGAGACAACATGTCATATGTCAGCCTGTCAGGGAAAAGGTAAAATTGGATTGTCAGACAGGACAAGTTTGTTGTTACTCAACTCTGCACCTTACATATATATGGGAAAAGTCATAAAGGTATTCAGATGCCTTTACAGAAATAACTTTTCAAGAAGCAGAGGGGCTGAAGTTGATAAACAATGACACATTTTAAAAGAAGAAAAAACTTCCAGATGTACTACAGATCTCGTAGCTTACATCAACATCTCTCTGCAGAAGAGCACCACAAAATCCTAGGAAAAAGCATATTATCTCTCACCTACTTATTACTTGACTTTTGCTCCTGAGGAAGAATCATTGACCAAAGAACAAAATAAATGCTCTCCTGAGGAAGAATCATTGACCAAAGAACAAAATAAATGCTCTCAAATATTGGCAGTGGGGTTGCTAGAATTTTACATCAAATAGTTCGCACAAAAAAAAAAAAAAAAAGCCATAAATTCTATGTGGTTTTAAAGCAATACCATAAAATTCAAATAAGAAAAATATCCTTGACAGACTATAGAAGATTTTAATGAACTTGAATAAAGTTTTGGGCACAATCAATCATCAGAATAACTTCTGCCTTAGGCTGTCAATATTGCTTGCTTACATAGGATTTTGTTTTGTTTTTGTATATACCAACTTCTGTAAACAACCATAGATAGTTTCAGGAACAAAAAGAAAGAATTAAATAATGTACCAAATTCAGCATCCTGACATGTTCAAATGAACAAAATAGGGGAAAAAAGGTAAACTTCAATGTTTTTGAGGAAATGGAAAATGCAAGAAAGAAACACAGCATCAGACATTTAAAAAGAAAGCTGTGATGCATTCTCTTATAAACAATTCTCGTGCTGACAGCTGGATAAAATCTTCAAGGTTGAGACTCTATTTCCATAGCATCAGCCACTGTCCAACACATCATATTTGCTGTTTAATTAAGAAAGGACTCACAATGTCCTATACAGGACATGCAAAGTTCCAAATGCAGTACTGAGCTGTCCTGATTTGAATATAAATAAATTTTTAAATATTCTGTATGGTCAGAGAGAACATAAAAACATTCTTAAATATGCCCAGTTAATTTTTTTGTTTTTACTTCTTTTCCTTCTTTCCTTTCTCTACCATTGCCATGACTCAGTGATGAGCGTGCAGGAGCGACAGTTCCCAAAGAGGTGCCAGTCCTGCAGCTGCTCCTGGCCCGCAGTCGCCCCTCTCACAGGTACAGTAATTTCCCAATTATAAGCCACACCTGATTATAAGCTGCATCTCCTGGTAGCCGGGTAAGACCACGGGATTTGTCCATAGATAAGCCGCACCTGAATATAAGCCGCACTACTGGGGTAGGCTGGATTCTTCAATGAAAAAGGTGCGGCTTATAATAATGAAATTACTGTACTCCCAAATCTGCACAGGAACAGGGGTGAACAAGGCTGGGATTTGACTCTGGCTAAATTACCCTGGAGCAAATTGGTCAGCTGCAGCCAGATGAGTTTCCTGATTTGGTTCAATGAGCAGCTGCACAAACACTCACACAGGTACAAGGAAGGGCAGCACTTCTCCATTCCCTGCTGTGTGCCCTTATTTCCCCTGGGACCTGGGTGAGGATTGAGCCTCATTTTTCCACTCTCCAGCAGAAGCAGCCAAGAGAGTAATGGCAGGTACAAAAGAAGATTCTGTCAGCCTGATTGTCCCCTGGAGAGTGCAGACAGCAAAAGTGCTACAAATGCTTTGGGTTTATAATTTTTAATACATGCTCAAAAAAAGTGGAAGTACTCTAGGAGTTTATTATAAAAGTACCACAAGAGCAGCCCAAATACTTAGTTGCTCAGTCATATCACTTGTGGAGTGACTGGAGTTTGCCCTGCCTCCCCACCCCAGAAGTGTGGCAGCATGAACATTACTGACTCACTGAAGGACAGTCTGGGCCTCCAGAACAACACTGCTTGTGCACTGCAGTCTTTAAAAGCCTTTTCTCAGAAACGAGACTCTAAACTACCTGCCAGCCAGGTCCCCTCAGATACACCAAAGCCTGGCCTCCAAAGGAGAAAGGAACACAAGTAACACCAAAGATCACTGTTTGATGTTCCATGTCTGTGTTACGCACAATACTTCACTACAATACAATTCCATTTTACTCTTAGAGACCAAGCCAAATTTTTTGCTGTGGAAATTGCCAAAGCAGTCTTACCCCAATGCCCTCCCATTTACCAGTTTTCTCTTTTTTATTCTAAAATGACAGACTGTGAAAGCAGGAAATCCCATGGCATGTACACAGGCATTGTGAAGCAAGGAGCTGCACCCTGAAGGAAGCAGAGCATCAGTGTGCTAACAGGATTCCCTGCAAGAGAAGGCAGAGGGGCTGCAGAGCTGGGCTGTGGGCACAGGGCAGGTGAATGAGGGTCCTGCACTCCTTGTCCCATTGCTGACACACCTGGGTTTTCCTTCCAGAGCTGGGGCAGAGGAGGCTGTGCACAGCTTTCACCCTGGCAGCCTCACAGCGTGTCCTGAGCAGCTCCCAAATCACTTCCCAGAATGTGGGATACCACAGCCAGTGTTGCATTAGAGGGAGTAGGGCACTTGCAGGACTCAAGGTAGGACCTCGAGAATGAAAGAGCAAAACCCTGCAATGACCAATTTTGTAGTTACAGTAATTATACCACTATAAGGCGCACCCTTTTGACTAAAATTTTGCTTGAAACCCAGAGGTGCACCTTATCGTCTGGTGCGCCTTATATATGGACAAAGTTCAGAAATTTGCCAACCCGGAAGTGCGAGCTGTGGTGGCACCTGGGGCTGCATTTAAAGGCTGCGCTGATCCGTGAAAAATGTTTGCAAATTGAGCACCTGCCAGTAAACCCCGTGATCGTGCCATTCCGTTACTAATTCGTTACTTTGTTGTGCATGGATCCTCACTGCAAAAAAAAAGTGCACCCTATACTCCGGTGCGCCTTATAGTTGTGAAATTACTGTAATCTTTGGGAAAACTGGAAGCTGTTCATGCAATGAAATCAGAATCCATTCAGATTTCATCCATCTCATACTATTTTTTTTTTCACCTTTGCCCATCATTAACAGTCTGGTTCCTTCAGGGCACCAATTTTGTACCCTCACATATCTAGGCAGACTTTGCACATTTCTAGCCTACAAACAGCAATTAAACACTGTTCTACTTCTCTGCCATGACTGGTCATTACCTCAAGCCTTCTAAAAAAAGAAAAGATGGAAAGAAAAGAAGTTGAACGAAGTTACAAAGTCTGTTGATATGACATAGAAATCTTTCAGATAAATCTTTAAGTTTAAAAAAATACAAAAAATGCTTTCCCCTATCACAGTTGCTATCTAATGACCTCAAATAGTTTTTGCCTGCATAACTGTGCAAATGTAAAACTCCAGCTACTTCCAGAGCACTTCAGAAAAAAACAGATTCTCCATTTTCTACAAAAATGGCACAGAACAACCGGAAACAAAGGCTATTTTTCAGTGTCCCTAAAAATAATGAATTGGCAGCATTTTACCCTACAACTAAAGCACACTAACTACTTAAATAAACAAAATAGGCTTTAAAGACCTGGACATTCAGCAGTCCTACAAACAGCCAGTTTTCAGTGATGTGTCTTGCAAAGAGACTACTTAAATTTCCTATGGTTCTCCATGCAGTACCTTCAAAAAGCATGAAACCCAATCCAGAAATATTTCTGAGAGGCCATTATTATTATTATCATTATCATTATTATGGTTTTACAATACCAAAAGCTCATCAGCTTCTATATAATAGAATTTGTAATGTCCTTAATGTGTCATATTTGCCACATAAAGAAAAATCACAAATGAGGGTACAAAAAACCCCAGTATATTCACATCTTGCATTTTCAAGAAAACACAAGTGATAGTTGTTATTACCCAGCTGCCTTATAAAAATTTATAGGACGCATTTTTGCAGCCATATTAAAAATGAGAAACACAATGTACAGTTGAAGACAAAATGTAAAACAAAGAATAACAGAGTTCCTCAGCCAAAGGGCTCCTGCAAAATGGGTTCTGTGATAGAATTCTGTTGCATGTTGGATTTCCTCATGGATCCAACCCCATTCCATGGGATTTAGCACAAGGTGGGAATTCCTGGACTAGCATGCCTCAAAATGGGAAAGTTTTCCTATGGAGCAGAAGCTCCACCAGGACAACAGCAATGTGTGAAAGGAAAAATCAGGAGCAGGAGTTCCTGAGAGACCGGGTTCAGGCTTTATTCCTGCCCTGTCTGCTTTGGCCAGCCAAATGAAAGCAGGGACACAACTGGCACCAGGATTTTCTCATACTTTGTATTTATCTTAAAACCCCAACCAACCAACCAAACACCACGAAACAAAAATATAACAGAGCAAAGCAATGTTTATTGTTCTTGCAAAGAATGAGTCTCAAGACATATCAACACACATGACAGACTTATGGCACATTCAGAAATGAACACATTTTACATTTCCAGGATTTCTGCATTTATTTATCTATACGTGTGTACTGCACAAGAAATTCTCTCAATAGCCTGAAAGCAGAAAACTTTGTCCAGTTTTGTTTGTTCTTGTCCTGCAGGATCAAATTAGATCGTTAACAGTCATCACAGGTGACATTTTTGAGCTCTCTGTGGCTCTCAATGGGATGAGTTGGCTGAGCCCGAGCCCACACACAATCAATGTGTGTTTTCCTATATTTCATCAGTCCACTTCAAATTGTCAATTCATGCTAAAATAACTTGCTCATATGATATGCTCTAAAGCATGCAAATAAATTTAATAAGGCATTCCTGAAACATACCTTTGTCATCACCAAAGCAAACCTCAAGAATAGAAAGGAGATAATGAACTTTTGAGCAGTTGGACTTTTTTTGGTTGTATGTCACTGAGGAATTCTTTTTAAAATCCATTCCTATAGTTTCTTTAGAACAATTTAAAATTATGAACAGCTCTGTCAATGAAGTAGCAAAGTATAAAACAGTGCTTCTTTTAAAACAAAACTTGTAAAAGCAGAGGCTGTTCAGGGTGAAGATTTTGTATCATGCCAGTAAAATAATTAACCCTAATCTGATCCTTGATTATTTACAAGTTGGTCAAAATACTAAGTAGCAAATATTTAGAAATTTTCACTGAGGCCTTTCATATTCTCCTTCTTGTAAATACTACTTGGAAAAGTTAAAATTGTCACCCTTTCAGTGGTGCTGTTTTCACTTGTAAATGCATGCCATTATCACTTCAAAAGTATGACATCAGTTACCTGTCACCAGGCTTGCAATTACTCTGCTGTTTAGAGAACGAGGAGTCTGCTTGTCTATTGATGCAGGGCGACAATTGTCTGTAATTTTAATCGGGGTTACATGCATGTGCTGATAAAAGATGGGACCTGTTAGTGTCATTATTTTGCTTTCATCCTCAGGTATTCTGCTTTTCCGCTTTTTGTTCTCTAATTTTACAAATGCTCATTGTGGTGCTTTAAAAGGAATCCCAAGTCGCATTAAAATAGCGCTGGGAGCTGCACACTGTGATTAGATGAAAGTGGCTCTAATGCATTAGGAGGTGTTGAGTTAATAGGAAAACAGCTTTGATTCAGTCGCCTCTGTCTGACAGTGCCACTACAACAGAAGTGAAAAGGCAGTGGGCAACTCCCCTCTAATCACCTCCTGTTAGCTGCGACTATAGGCAAATTGCTGGTGAGGATTAAGTGGGGAGACTATCACAGGATCAGTGTCAAGCAGAAAAAAGACTCAATTTGTGAGCAATCATGACTCCCTAATCACTTCTCTAAGAGCTTTAGGAATTACTAACAGTAGTCTTTAGAAGCCCGGACATATCATAAGCACCGACCTACAGAGATAAGAAATCGCTTTTGACCACAAAACGTATGATTACCACAGATAGAGCAGTTAGGCATAGAGATAATAAAATAAATGATGGCTGCAAAAACACCGAATTTGCCTTCACCAACACTGTACATCTTAAGATGACTGAGATTATGATATATGTGTGTCAACATTGTGACTGCAAGCTGAGATAAGCTGAGGCTTGTATGGTTTGGAGGCAGCATTAGAACAAATCTGTCAGCAACGAGAAGAAAATGCCGCACTATTGCAATACTGTTCCACCTATGAACACTGGAGGAGATTCTACCCAGAGCATATTTTCCAGCAGTTGCTACAGAGTTAGTCCCCGTCGATTTTTTTATTCCCAGCTATTTTTACTTGTAGCAAAAAAAATACAAATAAAATTAAAAACGCAAACACCTGCTATTTAATTTGGAGACAATCTTATTGATATTGACTTCAATTTTTTTAATGTATCATAACCCTCCATTACATTACAAAATTCAATAGAAACCACAAGCACTAGCTTTGTAACACCTGACAGATCTATAATTGTAGGGGTCTAAATTCAACATGCCCAACAAATGCTGCCATTTTAGAGATGTCAAAGTTTATTCTGCCTCTGTAGTCTGAGTTGCAAAGCGATGGGCTGGACTGCTCAATCAAAAATTACTTTTCCTGCTATTGTTTTACATCACCTAATCCCCAGGCACCAAAAAGAACAAAATAAATGAATATTTAACCATCTTGCAAAAGGGGTACAACATAAGACTTTGCTCAAAGTAAGGGCACATCAGGCTATTGCTCACCGACAGTAGATGGAAACATATAACACATGCAAATATCAGAATGAGACTGACTCACGGTTATTGTCTGCAGGCTTAAATGTGTTTCAGCTATAGAAAGGAGCAATTATAGTAAAATCAAAACAGTTCTTGAGAAATAAAACTATTATCATTGATTCTCTGCTAAGAGCAAGCCACAGCAGTTGCAGTGCTTTTGCTGCACTGCAAGCCAAAGTGTTCATGCACATCAAGACTTGCTGCCACTAACATTAATATAGAGAAACGGGATAAAACACAATTAGGGCTCAGCAATCAATCAATGACAATTCCTGCTGCTAATGCACTGATAATCTCAGAGGCAATGAAAATAAATAAATAAGCCAAACAAAAAAGCTCTGCCCCCAGGTCCTCCACGCATCTCGAACTTGAACTGGAAACAGCATAATAACATCATAAACTACCTTCCAGGGACAAAGCAGACCCTTCCACAGAAAGGTAAGAATTCCCAATAAAGTGTAACTGAAAATTAACAATGACAACATGTGCACTACGCAGAATTATGAGCAATATTATTAAAACAATTATTACTAACATAGACACTGAGATTGCTATACCGGCTCCCTTACAGCACACACCTGTAAAGACTGCCAAGAAAAAGAATACCTGAAGTTTATAAAATAATTACTTTCAGCTAAATGCTAGCAGACATGACACACATGGATTTTCAATATCTATATAGGAATTGGACTAGTTGATTCTTATGGTATCCTTCCAGCTGGAGATACTATTCTGTCACGGGATGTGCTTAATGCCTGCATGTATGCTGTCTATGTTGGCATTAGGTAAGAAATCTTTTTGTCTGTCATCAGTGCTTTTAAAACACGAGAGAGACTATGAATACGCATTTTATGTTTTTAAATAAGTTTAAGTTAAAACCAGTTGCAATGCATATTATATAACTCCAAAACAACTATATAACTATATTATTCTTGTTTCCTTATCACTGGAGAAGTACTGAATAGGTTAAGAAGTACAGCACCCCATCCTACCTTCAGCAAAAAGCACAGGAAGTGTTTCCTTGATGCATTGTCTCGTCTGCTCCTTTCCCAAACAGAACTACCAGCTCTATGTGCACACACATATTTATAAAATTATTTGGTGCTAGTTTGCCAACACTTTGATTAAGAAGTTTTGGATATTTTGTAATGTGTTTCTACAGAAGAAATTCGTGGTATTTCACTGGGAATTAACAAAGCCAATGTCTTGACGCTGCTGTTAGAATTGGAAAGAACAGAAGGCAAGGCACGGTGTTAGAGCACAGCAAGTTGGTGAAACTCAGAGGCAGGCAGCGAGCTGGAGCGGAGCTGCTCCATCCCCCATCCCTGCACACCCATGGACACATGACGTGCTCAGGGAATCCGGGGGGACCCCGGGGCTGTCCCGGGGGCTGGCCTGTCCCCTGCTGTCCCTGCTGTCCCCTCCTGTCCCTGCTGTCCCCTCCTGTCCCTGCTGTCCCCTCCTGTCCCCTCCGCGACCGCCGCCTCAACAGCGCGACTGCACACCCCAAACTCCCTGCCTTACAGCCAGCCTCCCAAAAAGCATTCTTAATAAAAAAAATAAAAAATAAAGGCAGGAAAAACTCCACGAGCATCACCAAGAAAACCCCGCAGTTTGTCCAATTACCGAGCATTAACCCCCATTTTCTCTGCATTTGCACCCTCTCTAGGCAATCGAGGTTTCTAAAGGGCCAGTTTTAATGAGCTGGAATAAGGAGAGGCAATGTTTGTCTGCCCATGCAGGGCAGGCTCTCGAAACCAACAGGCACACACTGCAACGCCTTTCTTGCCTTCTAGGTCAGCATTAACTCTAGTTTTAGCAGTAGTAGCTAAAGGCAACTGTGCTGTAATCAAGCATCTCAGGGATGGTTTTCCTTTTTTTTTTTTTTTTTTTTTTTTTTTTTTTTTTCCTTTCTGTTGTTGCTGCTTCGTTGTAGAATCCCCTATTTTAATATACAAACTCACCCCGCTGTGAAGTAAGCCCTTGCAGGGTTGGGTAGCCACAAGAATATTAGTGGCTAGTGGTTAGCTCCATGGGAAGGAAAAAAAAAAAAAAGAAAAAAAAAAAAGAAAAAAAAAAAAAGAAAAAAAGAAGGAAAAAAAAAGAAAAAAAAGGCGGGGGGAGAAAAAGAAAAGCTTTCTTTAAAAAAAGGCAAAGCGTCAGGGGTATGCGTAAGGGAAGGGAAAAAGGATGGAAAATTAATAATCCAACAGGCAGGTTCCCTCAGTGTTATTAATCATGCTGCTTCTCTCAAGGCAGAGAGGAGCTGAGATTTGCACATGGGAGGGGAGGGGAATGTTCACTATTGGCCAGCGAGCTCATTCCTATACATCTCAGCCAATCCTCCTTTTTTTCTTTTTTTTTTTTTCCTCCCCTCTCCCCCTCCCCCCTCGCCTTAAGGTACAAATATATCTGAGAAGCAGTTACAAAACCCTGGAAGATGAAAAATCATGCTCCCAGGCTAGGCAATGCTTGGTCCAGTTAATACACTATAAACTTTATTTGAGCTGACTTCTCATTTGATCCCCTTGTGACAGGGTCAGTGAACGGCAAGCAATTCCATCCCAAATCATGCCATAATCGAATTGCTGCCTATTTCCCGAACCTATAATGAAAAAGGCAACCGAAATAATGCAGGTAATGTTGGCAGCCTCCCCTTGCTGTCGTACATTATTACTGCCGATTGCTTGCCTCCATTTCCCCTGTACTCTAACAATGAATATATTTCACAGCTCACTTGCTTTCCTGTGTGGGTGGTATGGCACAGACACCTACATGATATGAAAGAAAATCTAAAACAATAGGGTTTTGTTTCTCTGCACAGCACCTAACAGGCTGCTGGTAGGAAAGGCAATTTTGTCAAACTGCTACAGGAAAAAACAGACTAGTGAGGCTTAAACAAGACTTGGGGTAAAAACAGCACCCAACTTCTTTTTATCTATTTAACCTTAGCTTCATCTGATCACCCACATAACGATTCAAGCATTTATTGGCACTCTTTAAATAAATTGCATTACACAGCTCCTCCTGAAAGGTTATTTTAAAGTTAGGATTTCCTAAACAAACTACTTCAGAGACACAGGAGATATTTCTCTGCCAATACACACATTCTGTATTAACAGCCTGAGAATGAGCTCCACTCGAAACGGGAGAATCTCTACGAATTCACCGAATTATCACAGCTGCAATTTCTGCTCTGGGTTATCCTCAGCCTGTGAGGACAGCAGGACAGAGCAGAGGAAGAGCTGCAGGGTTTGGGTTCCAGCCTGTTTAACACTCCTGTCCACCACCAACCCGACCATGACTGCTCTGAAAAACACAGACTGCAGCTGCACAAAGCAGGCAGTAATCATGAGGTAATTACATTTTCAAATGACATAAATTAACCGCAATTGTGAGAAATATTCCCTTTGATCCACCGCTGGATGGCATAAATATGACTGTTTATATAACCCTTTACTTTGAATCTCACTTTAGAAGAGTTTGAAGCATGAAGCACGCAAAGCAAAGACTTACATAATGAACAGAAAATGTATTTAATAAGGACAAGGCAATACTCCACTGCCTCCCCCTCAAAAACGTACACAATGAAAACCAACGTGAATAAGAGAATACAGCAGTATCCTATGCAAAATCCCAGCGCTGACAGCTTGAACTCTGTTCCAGCCTGAACTCAGAGCTCAATTTCTGCCCAGTGCATCACCCCATGCCAGGGCAAACCACAGGGCCAGTCCAAAGGGGAAATTCAGCCCATGCTTTATTCTGACCTATGAAGACATTTCAGAGCAAGTACACTCACCCATTTTATCATAAATCAGCATCAAACATTTGGATCAAGTTATTTATCACCTCATGCCCTGACATAAAGAGGAAAACCAATTTAAAAACATCACAGCTGGAGTGCAATGAGTACTCTGACTTGATATTTGGAATTACAGCTGGTACATTTCTATTACATTGGCACCTTTGATAATATTTACAAACCTAAACACTATGGTGTACAACTGCAGATTTAAATGAGAGCACTTTACCATATGACTTTCAAAACACATATTTTAATTTTATCTGGATTATAATTGCTAATAAATGATGTTTTCATTAATTGGCCAGAACCCTCATTTCATTATCTCCGACAAGAGAAACAGGGACTGTAAGTAGGCATTGTAATTTTAAAGTAATGCAATCCTTCATCTGACTAGAATACAATATGAATATTTCACTATTTGAATGACTCTAATTTTTCACTTACTGCTCAGGCAGAACTGATTCGAGACAGCACTCCATTTTTAAAAAAAAAATATGCATGGGTTCAAAAGTGCATGCCAACATATGGACATAGAGCAATTCTTTAAAAACTCAGCACTGGAGGCTATGAAGAGCAGATCTTATACAGAAAAAAAAAAAAAAAGATCAATATAAAGAAAAAATTGTTCCAGATGTAATTGAAGTCATACATTTTTACATGACTTCTGCTATACACCCAATTACTGCTATTTATCAAACAGCAGACAACATTGAACCTGGCAGCATAAAAAACAAATTTTACTAAGTTAGGAAAAAAATAAAAAAATAAAAAAAATCATCAGAAAGGGAAGGAAAAAAAGATACAAATAATAAATAATTCAATATTCCTGAGGAAAGCTCTTGCAGAAAAGGCCTGACTGATTCAAACATCAGACGTGAGGCTGACAAGAGATATATTGATTTAGACAATTCTATCATTATTATTCCAGCCTGAGTCCTTCAGAAAAGCTGTTCTTTTTGCCCCTGTTTTTATTGCTGTAACTACCAACCCTTCCTCTTCCACCTTCCTCTCTTTGAACTTGGATTCATTATGGCTTTATTCTCAGTCTAGCTATAAAACAGTAAATAGAAATCCTGGCTTCATCTAAGTTCAGTTAAAGATACAATGGTGGAAAACGTTTGCTTTATGTACATGCGACTTCAGTGCTTCCTTAAAATAGGTCAAGTGCTTCTTGAAGCTTCTAATTATAAGAACAGGCCTCTGACTTCAGGATTAAATACATGCAAGATGACAGCACTGTTTATCTCCAATTTAACTTTGCTAAATTCAGACCTTTACTAAACTTACCAGTGACTGTCCCTAAGTTCATATGTGGAGGTAGACTACGTTTTGTACACAAACTGATATTTTAGTTTTTCTCTACCTAAATAGGACTACACCACTCTAGTTGTTCTCAAAAAAAAAAACAAAAACAAAAAAACAAACAACAGACCAAACAACCAAAACCCAACCCAAAGCCCTTGTAGGTCAATGGAAATGAGTAAAATGAAGCTGTAGAATTACTGGGGGAAAGCATTCCTCCATTAGGCATCTGCAAGCAGAACTATTTCTTGGCTGTTCGATGTGTTAATTACAACTAGATAGGATATGCCACAGAAAATTAGCAGTCTTGCAAAGGCAGAGGTAAACACACAAAACAGGAGCTGCTTAAGGGTCAGGAGAGCAAGTCAATTTTGAAGAAAGATAAAAGAACTGTCATGTATATGATTGCTTATGAAAGAGAAGAGGGCAATCCTGCCTTGTTATCATCAGTTAATTAGGCACTACAGTCAGGCGTGCACACTGCAACATTTGCCATGGTAATCAAATGTATTATTCAAATGTGAAACAAAACAAAAGCAAGGCAACTCTGACAGGGGAGAATGCAATCTGCCCACACAGAGGTGCTGAATTCACTTCAGCTGTTGAAAGGAAGCTCAGGAAGATGTTACATCAACTTTCTCAAACTGCACTGCCTTGAAATTCAGACTACAATTCTGCTTCTAAAGAAAATACTCTTTTCCAAATTTGATTCACATGCGAGGTGATGACCTTTGCAAGCAAAGACAAGGGTAATGAAAAGCAAGTGATAGTGCAGTAGGATTCTGTTATGTCTTTAATATAAATATGACACTGAGACTAACAAATGCACTCTTGACAAAGCATGCAATCTCCTGAGTAAAAAAAGAAAAAAGAAAGCAATATACCACATTTTGCCTGTCCTGAGCCATAACTGCAAGGAAAAATAAAACTAATAACTGCTCTGCAAATGATGTGATGACACCATGTGATAACTACCCTGTCTCACTAAGGCTTCCACCACATTACTGTACAACCAGTCTGTTTTCAGTTTGTACAAAATGGATGTTTTTGGTGTTCTTTTTATTTGACTGGACAGAAGACATCCAATAATAAGTTTGGTACCAAAATTAGGATCTTTGCCAGGGGATGACAGCAAGCTAATGGCTTTTCGTGTCTTAATATTAAACTTGTAGACAACGTAATTTTCAGATCTTGAGTTTCCTTTACACGGGATTGGCAAGGAAAATCCCAGTGAGCTTTTTTCATCTTAAGCAGGCTGCGTGTCCCCAAAGGGGTGACTGCATGAAAGGTAAGGTCCCTGCTAAGACTGTGGGAAAGGGGAGCAGGGCCCAGCTCCTCAGGAGAAGTTGGGAGAGGGATTCCAAAGATCTGATCAGCTCAGTGTCTCCAGGAAGGCAGGGTAGGACCCAGGAGGAGCAGGTCAGTCAGAAGCACCCTGCCACCCCTGCTCCCGGAGCAGGAGCCCCTGAGCTCCCATCCCGTGAGCAGGA
>VRYO01002014.1:12304398-12330529 GCA_009812075.1 Sialia sialis
CATCCCATGAGCAGGAGGAGCCCCTGAGCTCCCATCCCATGAGCAGGAACCCCTGAGCTCCATCCCATGAGCAGGAGCTCCCATCCCAGGAGCAGGAACCCCTGAGCTCCATCCCATGAATAGGAGCTCCCATCCCACCCTGCTTTCTCCAGGCTCCCAGCTGGTATCCCACAGGATACCATTGAGGGAACCTCTGGAATTGTGCTAATCTCACAGTGCTTTATCATGCCCTGCCTCCATCCTTTCCTGAAGCAACCCTCCAGGGCAGGGGCTCCTCACATAGCACCAGGCTCTGATGTGCAGGTCACCTTGTGCCAAACCCCAGCTGCAGAGCACACACAGCCTGTGTTCTTGGGGAGGGAGCGCTCCCTGCACTCCAGACCCACTTCTGCAAGACCAGGAAATAACTGATACTTTTTAATGCCCATTTTGTAGCTCTTCAAACATTTTCCAACTTCATATTCTTGCATAACAACTCTTGATTCCTTCTATTCTGCCAAAAAAACCACTGACAATACAATAAAGAAAAATACCTTTGCTGAGTGGGCAGGTACTGACCAACTTCAATGATTAAATTATTCTACAAATATCAGTGAAAAGAAGTAATAAAAATACAAAATTACGTAGCAGAGTATTATCTATTATGCTATTATTTTGAAGACAGCTGCCATCAAAAGATATATATCCCCAGTGAAAATCAATGCAAATGGAATTTATCTAACAAATCTGTATTTTTTCGAATGTCTCTGCAATCCCTCCTTTTCCTGCACAATATTCTCAGTGTTTGACCATCTCAATCAAATACTACAGAAGAAAATAACACGATACAGAAGTCACTCTTCTGATCAAATTAGGCTAACATGGATCAATATGAAACCTTAGTGCACCTGCAATCTCAGAGTCTTCAGAGTCCAGGCGTTCAGTAATCTGTGAGAAAGAAGTAATATCTGTTTCTTTGACACAGACATTTTCTTTTAGTCAGTCTGTCACTTCCCATTTCAGTTAACAAAATGCTGGATGCAGCTCATCATTGGACAAATATTACAGTCCTATAGAGTATAAAATTGGAGGAATTGTTTCAGACTGAAAATTTAATACAAAAACATCCGCAAGGAATTCCACAAAGTTTAGAAGATATATATATATATGTGAAAACATTACACTACATATACACCTTATTTTTCCATAAACCATTCAGAAACGTTTAAAGGTATTTTGGAATAAAAAAAAGAAAAATAGTGAAAACCATGTAAAACAGGGAAAAAAGAAATGCAGCACCTTGAGGAAATGTAATTTCCAAGCCCTGCAAACATGCCTTGTTTTCCCTTCTAATCAATGCAAATATTTACTGTGATCAGAGAGAGACGACCTGGCTACTAAATCAGTTAAACATCCATCTTGCTGATACAAACAGGTATGGTCTCATAAGCTAGACACTTGTCTTGTGGCCAAAGGACAAAACATCTGGATCCATGAGAGGTGTGGAGAAATGGAGAATAGCAATCTGCAAATATAACTCAATTTTTTCCTCTTTACTTTTTTACTGCATTTACAACTGTCAGATTTATGTAGCTGCAATCTGAAGTGAGAATGAAGCAAACAATGTCCATGCAAGATTCACACCTGAGTGTGTGTTACCCATTTCAAAACTGCATTGCCAACTGTTTCAAGACTCCCTGAACCCCCCAAGCCTTTACCAAGGATGAACAGCACCACTCATCCCACAAAAGTCATACAAATATTTGCTATGTAAAGAGAAAAACAGAATGGAAAATCAGGAGCATTACTGCCATTCAAAAATTGTTGAAAGGTATGAAATTCAGACAAAGAAAATGTCCTTTTTTACTGTTCTACCTGGATGGGGAAATCAAATAAGAAAGAAAAATAAAGCACCCTTTCACTTTTCATCCCATAAGGAACCCACACCCATTACATCACATAATAAAATTTGTCAGACTTTGCTTTGTATCCACCCCAACTTATTCTGATTTCTGCTTCAGTGTGAAACTCCTTACACTACACCTAAAGGATCAGTGAAATTTTAAGAGCACTACACAAAAATATTTCTATCTTAAATAATTCTCATCTTAGAGTGCTTTCCATTTAAAAAAACTCTTTAGTTGTAATGGAACTCACTTTGTAAGTGTTCTACACAAGAGAAAAATGTATCTTAAGTAGCAGAAAATCATTGATAGCATATACAAACATCTACCAATAGAGCTGGGCTTCCATATCTGCATAATTCACAAATGTTAATTAAAACCCTGCAGAAGATCTTCAAGTATAATGCCTGAATTTTTAGATTATGTGACACTTGAAAAGTTCAAATAGTGCACATCTTACTGATGCACGACATAAAAACTGATTTTCAAGAATAAGGGTCAACATGGCACCGCAGCATTATTACAAGGAACTCAATTTACTGTTTCAGCCTCTTCATTTTAAGATATTGCAGTTTTATCAAGTTTTTTCCACACTTTAATTTGTTTGATTATTAGGCAAATACCATATCAAAGCAGTGAGACTAAAGAGAAATTTCATGCTCTTGAACTTCAGTAAGAAATGCCCACCAGCAAGAAAGTGAATACAATGCAATCTCGAATTGCCAAGGCTCATCTCAGCCCCAAAGAGAGCAGGTAGGTGGTGCTTAGAAAAATACAGTTGTCTGGAAATACTAAGTGCATTATGAGAAGCTTTCCTTTCACAGGACTATTATTTCCTGATTATAACAGCGTCACCTGATATTTTTTATACATCAGCAGGAAATAACAACACTTTGGGATTTTAAAAATCTCTCTGAATGTCTGAATGTGTAAAATAATCTAAACATATGGTGTTCTGCATTATCTTTCAATGGGATTGTGCTCTGAGTGGGTATGGATATGATTATAGCATTAGCTTCCCCTCTTTTGCATTTAGAACATTTTTCCTTTGCTCATGTTGATAGGGGAAAAAAAAACTATCCTCAATCCACTAAAATAAATACTTCTGTTATATTCTGTTGCTTCAACAATGAATAAAGCAACCATGCAGGTTTATAATATCAATTCACAGGGTTCTTTCTGCTTCAGTGAACTGTTTCTGAAAGGTTCAGAACAAAGCTACAGGCAGATCGGACAAAGCTGCTGTAACAGGATTTACATTATACTCAAACTGATAAGACCACATCAGAGAACTGCTCAATCTTCAGTACCTTTGCTCAGAGTGGCACGAGGGCTGTGAGGATTTTGGCTCTCAGCACCCGATCACAGCATCTCTATTACACCCACCAGCGTAAACGCCGATCCAATCTCACCTCCGGAGGATAATTTATATTTCCTCTTCTTCCTTTCCACACCCTCTTTGTCAAGTGCAGTGGGATGGGGATAAAATGGGATCCCAGGAAAGCTACAGCAATATTGAGTTATCTACTGTACTCACATAGTTATGAAAGGGAGCAAATTACCTACATACTAACATCTACTGAGATCTAAAGTAATTAAAATATTCTATATTCAGATCATTAGTTGACACTTCTGGGTGGAAGGAGGGAGATCGCATCCCAAGGGAAAGCAAACATAATGCTCAATAAGTAATTAATTAAATACCACCAGGTGAAGGCACTGCCCTGGATTTCCTACAAGCAATGAGTTTCTTTGTGCAGTCTTAGCTACAGTCACATTTCTGAACATGTTTCTGCTTCAAGTAACTGCAGCATGTCAGGCTTTTCCTTCCTTTTCCCTTAACCACCTTTATCTTTGCAGCCCACACTGATTATGCCAGACTGTCCCAAATAATCCTGGTTTCCTTGTTGCTATTGAACACTCAAACATTCAAATAGAAAACATTTGTGCACAACAATAAAGTGAAAGCTTTAATTAAAGCACAAAAGAACACATCACAGCATTTATAGGATGTAAAGCTGCCATTCTAGAGATTCCCAATTACCTGCTAGTGAGGATTCCCTCAAAGTTCCTGGCACAGTGCAGTACCTAACACAGATGCTGTGCATCACCTTCACGAGCAGTCCCTGGTTTCACCTTTTCTGGCAACCAGAACTGTCCCCGATCCAGCCTTTCCCACTTAAACCATGGTAATAGTCGAGCAACAGCTCACAAACAAGAGCAGCAATTAAAATGCACATTGCTTTTTATGCCATAAGCACAATGGACTCACCAGGGAGGCAGGATGGAAACTGCTCTGCGCCAGGGCTGGGATTGATTCCTGCTGCCACCGAGTGCTGTGTGCTGAGCATTTTGCTCTGCACTCTTGAGATCAGCCACAAGTTTGGGGCTCTTATTACCTCAAGCAAACCTTGGCTTTCAGAAGCACATTTTCTTCCCAGAATGAGACAAACCCTGAAACAGAACTGATTTGTGATGTGCAAAACTCCTGACTCAGCAAGACAAAAAGCAAACAAAGGGAAGGAACATCTTTACCAAAGGCTGTAGGAATAAATTGTCTATAGCAGCTTTGCTTATTGGAATGGAAAATATTCCAAACCCACTAAATAGACCAAGTGTTTGTTATTTGAACATCTCATAAAAGGACACCCCAGCACTCAAAATTAAGACAGTAATATCCTGGAATAATTACAGTAGTCTGTAACTAATGGTTAAACCAGCATATTATTCACCTACAGCCTGTGAGTGAAAGTTTCATTTCACAAGAAATAATGAATTTTAAGAATGTGATACCCACATAAACAATGGAACTCAAATTGTTTGATTCCTGATGTTTGGTTACAGAGAAGAGAGGGATGCTCTCAAATCTGTAGGGAAGGTGCTCCTGCTTCAGAAGAAGGATTTAATGGCTGTGTTCATGAAAATGTACACACTGGTTCTGAGCAACTTCCACTTCAGCTGTAAACTTTGCCTTGGCTGTATGTTCTTTGGCAACACCTGGTGGAGTTTGGATAAAACTACAATAATCTTGTAAAAGAAAAGTTACGGCAACTCCTGGACTTTTTGTCTAAATGCTTCTGAATAAGTTAAACTGTTCACAAAATGCAAACTTCAACTTAAGAGGCAACAGTTTCTTGGGTTTCACAAAACATCAGTGGGTATTTTTATGATAACAAATTATATATTTAGAAAATTACAATATCTAGCTTTGATCTTGAGTTAGTAGTGAGCTTGTTTTACACTATCATAAGGAAAAAAACCCAACAAATAAAATTTTAAAATGCCTTCCACTTAATGTAGCCCAGAGAAAATAAAGAGAGTTCATGTTTACAATAAGTTAACTGTCACTCACAGCAACAAATAGAGGAAACTGTCTTCTCTGCACAAAAAAAAAAAAATACAATGAAATAAAGTACATGGTTTAAAAAAAACATTTTAAGAGAAAGTGTCTGACCCCATTTTGTACTTTCTCTGTCAATGCCTGGGAAAGGTTTGTCCTTAGGCCTTAACAGACAGAAGTCATTGCAACTGAGCAGAGAACAAACCTCCTGAAATTATAATCCATCACAAAATATTCACGTGGTGGGGAGGAGGCTCCTCCTCCTAGTGATCGTGCAGGGAGTATTCAGCATGACACAGGGGCTGTCAAATTAGTCTCATTAGAAATGCTGTAATTAACAGAAGGTAGCCCAATGTACTTATCACAGCCAACCACTTGTATTCAAATCATGCTGAAGAGTTGTGAGGCATAGACACAGATTTCTTGTTTTTCTTTATCTTTCTTTCCCTATCAAAGCACTAAAACCCAGCAGCATTTTACCCCAAGAATAACATTTAAGAGAATTAGCGATTTGTTTTCTCTTTATACAGCCTAGTAATAAAGTAATGAAGAAATCTACTGTCACAGGTGAAATTACCTTTTATAAGAGACTTTGAACTTATTAAAAGCTACTTTACAATTACACATGGTGCTAAGAAATAGTTGTACTGATGGCCAAATTTTTTTTGTGGAGCCAATCTCTTCTATTGAAAATAATTTTAGATTCTTATGTTTGGAAATGCTCTATCTCCTTTGCAAATTGGCTGTGAGAAGTCCAACATTTTTGTCAGGCAACGTTCAGAAATAGAGTGGGATTACTTTATAGATGTGGGATACCTCACACATCAGCGCCCATGGTTCCAGCCTGTCTCTGAGACACTCATTTTACAAACAGATATAATGCTGCAGGTTGAAAGCCAAGATGAGGTGCATATCAATGTGTTACTAAAATATCACTGTGGCAAAGGGTTTGGATGTAAAGCAATTAAGCACAGAAGTAACACTATCCATCTAAAAATTAGGATATAAACTTTAAATTAGGACCTAAGCTTAAAAGAACAAGCCTCCTTTCAATTTCTCCAATGCTTTTCACCTGAGCACTATAGAGCATTTAGCAGTAATTAGGGAACTGAACTTGCAGGAGGTCTGGAGAAGAGTACAGGGATCCCTTAACCTGACACTGAAATGCAGCCAACTTGAATGTGAAGCACAGGTGCACCAGGACATCCTGCAACTGCTTTTGAAAGAAAAGGAAGGGAAAAGCCTGTATTATGTCAAAAAAAAAAGAAAAAAAATCTAAGTTACAATTTTAGTGTCAAGTTGTGGTGTTTCACAGCCAAGAGCAGATGTGATTTCAGCATCCTGTGGTTACTAAGAACCTGAAGTAAAATTTCCTGTTTTCTATTCTGTTGGAAAATCTGCAAAGCTCTCTTTAGCAATAGATGCTTTAATGACTCAAGACAAGAGCAGACTGATATCAGCCTTGTGTCTCATACTGCAAACTCACTGTGTGCTGAAGATACAGACCAATCTTCATGGCTGCACATTTCCACATTTCTGATAGCAGAGAGATACCTCTTTAAATTCTGCAGCTCTGTATTGTATACATCTGAGGAAAATACATTTTTCAATTAATAGATTTGGGCCTTTTTTTTTTTTGGTTTTTGTTTTGTTCTTGTTTCAGCTACTTCAAGGGGAATTTAACAGAAAAATTATAAACAAGACTGTTGCAATTTTGATCATGCATATCTTTCATTTACTTTACGGCTGCTGCCAGGAAAAGGGAGAAGGGTCTAGCAACTGAAGTAAAAGATTCAATTCCTTTAAATGCATTTAAAGGCTCTAAAAGCCAGGCTATAGTATCTTCCCCAAACCATTCAGTTTCTGCTAGATTTAGCACTTTTGTCCCTTTGTATTCGCAGACTTCACATAGCTTCTCCCAGGCTGGCAGGCCAACATATTAGAAATAAAATGCAATTCTGGTATCTGACACTTCAATTTAGCTTCTTCAGTAGCAAAGATCATCAACTGCTGCTTTCTCCCATGACAGAAGATCACCTAAATATCACTTAACTGATGTGAGCTCTGTTGGTAATGCATACACTGTCTCCCCACTACATTACCACCATGCTGCCTAGAACAAAAATCAATTTTTAATTGACTGGATTATTTGAGGAATGTGGCCCATCCACTGTGAACTGCTGATAGATTCTCCTAGTTTTCCTGTCAGCAAAGACTGTAAAATTTCAAGCAACTTCAATACAGTAATTCAGGGATTTATCCAGAAGCCATATGAACAGAACATCACCGTTTTTTCAGTAGTACCCCTCCATTATTCTCTCTCCTGGCTAGCCAAGTGAGGACTCTAAACCACAGTACAAATGAAAAACTAAACCACTGACACAGGAAAAACGGTGAGTTTTTCACTAAAATGAAAATCATGCAAAGAATCCAAATGAATAAAGATCCCATAGAACTAGAGAGGACTTGAAAAGCTCCTTTCAAGGCATGGAAAGTCAGACAATGGGTTACACTCCAGAGCATCAGAGCTGCAGGATCCAGGAACAAGCTGCAGTTCCTGGACCCAGCAGCAGCCAGAGGAGGATTTCTCAGCTAAGTACCCTCCTGCTTTCTTCAGTAATCACTGCTGCTGTGAGATACACACCCAGGCAGCTAAGGCAGAGGGTTGACATGAAAAAGTAACATCACACAGATGAAAGCAAGGGGGTCAGGGGGTAGAAAACACTCAACACTTCACGAGTAAATATTGCAGTAAGCAATTTTACAAAGCACAGCATAAACTGCTCACTGCCTGGTGTAGGGACCATCAAAATCTCTGCCACTTCCACGAGTTTTCTGACAAGTGTGTAATTGCCCTAACTTTTATCTCTCAATTTCTTGCTGATGAAACAAAAGACAACTGCACAGATGTCTTAAACAGAAAATTCTAGTCTTGCACCAACCCTTTCCAGCACAGTCATGTACCAAAACTCTGCACTGCATTAATGTTTGTTTTAATTGATTCTGAGCAATGTCAAAAATGAGCACAGCTACAGAAATTTAAATTAAAGATAACGCTATGTGTCCAGGGTAGATCTATATATGAGATATTTGTTGGGCTTCCTATGTTTCTGATTCTAAGTTCACAAACATCCAAAATACACATTTTTCTTTAATCACATGCGTTAGGGCTGGACTAAGTGGTTGGATTACCTGCAGTACAAATCTGTGCAAACGAGCCACAGTCAGGGTGCTATCCAATAAACACACAGATCAGAGGGTTTGTGCTGGCTCTAACAAAGCTGAGAGAATGCAGAAATCCCTGATGTTGCATAAAGTCAGAGTGACACAGTAAGGCAGGGCTGGATTTGGGTTAGACCTGTCAGGACAGCGTGAGCCTGGTGAGTTGTTCTCAGATCAGCACCTTGCACCCTGTTAGCCTGGCACTTCTGATGCGCTGCAGAAAACTTCTCTTGCACTTGAACAACAACAAACTTTGGTATTTTTTCAGAGCTCAGTGCACTTTCAAGCCTCTCCATGAGCTCCTGAAGTAGACAAGAACAAAGAAGTACTTGAACATTTTTGTTGTTTTGCTTCCTTGCTACGTGGGTTGTTTTAAATTTTTTTTTCTCCTGGTGATTTGTGGCAGTAATGTGCCCAAAGCTTAACTAGATGTTAAATAAAAACAAACCACTTGTAAATACATAAATTATTCCAGGTCCCTGAATATTTCAGTAATTGTCCATCATTACTCCAAAATAAGTGTGTATTTCAAACTAAATTTATGCTTTGAAACAAGATGAAAGCATGACTAAAATTACTTTAGAATACCAATTAAAAATTAGAGTAGATCTTTCCACCTTATCTTTTGGAATCAGGACTATGCTTTTTTGTCTAGGTTGATCTTTTTGCTAATATAAAATGACAAAGTGTAACCATAACTGATATCCTACATGCCCAAATTACTGAAAGTACTTCAGGTAATCAGCTCAGGTTTGACCTCTTCACAGGAGCTCTGTGAACTCACCTTCCCAACAGCCCAACAGGTAGATTTCAATACAGGTACAGAACTCTGAAAACCAGCTGCTGAGGAAAAATGAGTATAAAATACACAAGTATCAACCTGCTCAACTAATGCCAATGACTGGATCTGATCCCTGTGGGTTCCTCAAGGTGCTCTCCCATTAAATTTTGGGTTTAGCACAGCTCAGCTCAGATGAATTCACAGGGGGTGGTATGATCTCTAGCACCCCAAAGCCAACCCAGGCGTGTTAAAAGATGCATGTCCAGTTCTCGTTCTTTGGCTGATCATGGTCGTTGAAAATCCAGGGGTTTTTAGTTTATGGATAACTATGAGAGAGTACCTTGGGGATAAGTCCACAATGCAAAATATTCCAGCCTTATTTTAATAAAACCAGCAATAACCGACTACACTTACACAGTATGTTCTCCCTATTAATTCTATTTTACAAGTAAAGAAAAAACAGTATAGGGTGAAATCAGCATCTGCAAAGATGACTTAAATTGCTGCAGACTGGTTGCTCTGAAGGATGCATCATCTAAAATAAAGCCCTTGTGAGTAAAACCTGGAATTCATCTGAGACATCTAAGAAAACACACTTCCCCAAAGAGAAAGAAAGCAGAGTAAAGATTTTACTAGAAGAAAGAAGCCCTGATATTTTGGTCGTCTGAGTTTACCTGTGGAACTTCTCGTGTTCCCATTCAACTTCAGTACAGGAGTTCTGCCTTGGCAGCAGATTCAGATCAAAAGCAGCCCCTCAGTAAGGGCTGCAGTCCAGGCAGGCTGCCCTTGATTTGCTGCAGTTCTTGGAGGAAAACGAGAGCCTAAAGGTTCCAGGTGACTGTGCTGCAGCTGGGACTGAACAAGGGACAGGCCAGCATGCAGGAGAGCCATGCTCTTCAGATCTGAATTGTAAATCAAATTTACCTTTTTATACAGTCAGCATATGCATATAAAGCACTTGCATGAAGTATGAATGTTCTTTATACCTTACAATATAAGACAGTAAATTAAAGCATCACTGAATCCTCCCTCACCAAACACTCCCTCACCTTAACACTTTGTCACATCAGCTCAATTACCCCAAACAAGGAACCTAAAACTTCATTAATTTCAGTCTTAGCCAATAACAGAGTTGACTATTATTGTATTTATCCTCTCAAAATCAAGCAGATTATTCTGGTTGGCTGATGTATCTGTTTCACAGAGATGGAAAACTGATTCTGAGGATTTGGTCATCACTGGACAACACGCCAGTGACAGCCATATTTAAACACCACTGTGTCTATATGCAATAGACAATGTATAATACATAGATATATATAATACATAATATTATACAGATATATAAGATATAGAACTAGAATAATACATATTTCTATAATATGTAAAACCAACTAGAATTTGGGGTTTTATCTGTGTAGGATTTCCTGTTTACAGAAAGCCATTCATAAGTAACCCTTACTTTGGTCAGCTGTCTTCTAATTTTTACTCAGTTCTTCCTAAAGCATCTTTTCTTGACTCATTTATAGGTAACAGGACGGACTGCAAAGCTCCCTCCAGCGTTTCCAAATCCTCGATGTTGCACAGAGAAAATTCTGAAGACATTTATGTCAGCTATTAACAGACTCTTCCATGCAATTTTGCAGCTACATGTCTTTGTTCTTATGTATGAAACTTCTGTTTTACAGTTTTCTAAAATGCTACTTCAAACAAGTAATGATGGAAAACAGTATCTGCCTCTGGCTACTTGCAGGCTTTTTATCTCACAAACAGATTCCTTCGACCTATTTTACTTCTATCCTATTTAACTGTTTCTGATAGCAAGTTTATGTCCATCCTTGGTTTACAGAGCTCTAATCCTTTCCTAACACTGAAAATATTTTTCTTCAGCTGCAGTCCCTACCATTGAGAGTTCCTCTCCTCTCATAATCCTAATGCTTCATGCCATAAACCCTTATGAATTAAATTTAGGTATATACGCTGGTAAAAATATTTAGTATAACTCCAACATTTCTGCTTCTCCATTTCAAACATTCATTTAATAATGCAAGTCTATTAATCTGATGAATGCTAAGTACAGGACAATGTGCAGATACCTAATTTTACCCAGAGGGAAACAAAACAATTTCCAAAAAGCCATCACTTACTACAGCTCTGTGTTGATATTTCAGGAATGTATTTGTCCCTTGGATATATTCAGAAAGCATTCTACAAGCCTACAAATGCATCTTTTTAATAACAGCACCACATAATTCTTCACTGCTACACGGAGATGAAAAAGTGCAAATGTTTTATCTATCCCCAAAACAAAGGTAATAAGCCTTTGTCTCTGCTTTTTGTGTGGTGCTTTAAGCATTTACCTTAATGAGCTTTGTTTCTCTGTACCTCTGGAGAATAGTATTCTGCCCAACAAAACAATTTATTGCCCAGAATGTTACTACTGCTGATAAAATCTTAGCTCCTCCAATACTTCTGCCTTGACAGCTAATACCCTAATGTTTCATTTACAGCTGAACAAAGCAGCTTATCTCTGCTAAAAGGGGAATTAGTTAGTAGTAAGAAATAATTTCAATCATCTGTTCTGCTTCCCAAGTAAAGTGATGACTTGGGCATTCTTGCTTCTATCTGATGACAGGTGTGTTGCAGTTCTTGGAATACAGAACAGGTCTGTCACATAAGCTTTGTAATTCCTACAATGCAGCTACACGGATTAGGGAAGAGTCAGGTCTCGGCTGTCAAAAAAATCTGCAATCAGCAGAGTGTGGCAGTCAGCACTTGTACTTTACAGTTAGGGCACGGACTGCAGGGGAAAAATCAGTTCTGATCAATAAACAGCTTCACTTTCCATTGCAACTCCACAGAATATTCCAACAAGTTTACGTACATGTGAAATTCCATATTAATAGCTGAATAGGTTTTGTTGACAAATGAGGCTTTATGGCCTGTGCTTTGCAAAAATAGCTTTATCACCTTACTGTGTAGCTACCTAATTATTTCTATCCCTAGGAATGAAAATCTGTGAGGATTTTATCTCCATATCACACACAGCAAAGCAGCTGAGGGATTCCTCTCTAGAGCAGCTGATATATACTTGGAAGTCTCTGTGCCAAAGGACAAGCGCTGATTTTTCCTTGATGTCTGAGTGACCTTCTTTCCCCAACAGCAGTTTTTCATGTTGGTAGATAATAAGGTCACCTGAATACTTCAGGGAAAGCAGCATAACATTTGCCGACACTGTATTTTCTCTGTACTAATATTTTCTGTGAGTAATCATTTAGTTTGCACTGAGTTTAAAAACCTTACAGAAGTGATTAGAACCATAGTGCCATTCTTGAGGTCTCCAATATTCAGTTCTTCAATTAGACAACACAATTAATGAGAGCATGAGAATTCATAGCTAATAGTTTTTAAAATCAGTATCAGTTTTATCAGAAAATAAAATAAAATTATGAATTGCAGATAGCACTGGTAAAAAAAAAAAAAAAAAAAGGTGTAGTTGTAGATGAAAGGGCATTTGAATAAAAATACCAACATATTATTTTCTCCTGCAATAATGCTACATGAAGTTGATATGAGGAAGAGGCACTGTCATGCTGCAGGCTGCTATGTGATCCTTCACTCAGAACTGTCTTAGTGGAGTTCCAGTGGATTTTAAATTAATTGCACCTTCTTTCCTGAGACTCTTCGTAATCCCATCTCACATTCTTACTTCTCCATCACAACTGTTATAAATCCCTTTTAAAATGAATTAATAACACACATGGCAGTTAGAGTAGCGCTGGAAAGGTGTCCAACATGTGTCATGTGCTGTATGATATCCAGCATTTTACTGAAGCACTTGGTGTATTCTTAACCAGCTCTCCAGAGATGCCAGACCAACCCAGCATTATTTCTATTCATGTGTTAATCCAGGCACCTGATCAAACTTCATATGGCTAAAAGGTCACTCTGCTCCTCTGCTATGAGAGATTACTTCATTCTACTTTAATATGTCTTAGGTTGTTATAAAAAATCCTGAATGGCCTGAGCAGCCCTTTCTATCAAGGGATGTAGTTCTCAAAACAAGAAAAAAGAGATCACAGGGGATAATGTTGCATGCTTATTTATTCAAAAAGCCATTTACTAAAATCTGAATCTGCACTTTAACTGAGCTTAACAATGAAAATCTTAAATGCTTGCTTGGCTGCTGCACAACATGGCAAATTCTGCACGACTGCCCAAGGGAAAGTTGATTAATCAAAAGCTTGGGATCAGAAATGAAAATTCACTTCACACATATTTATGCAGAAACCCAACAGTACTCAATTAAATGCTGCTAAAATCCAGAAATGTGAATTATTCCACATATCACTAGACTGTAACAGTCCTGAGTTGCAAAAAGGCACAAGAGTTCAGAAGGTGATGCTGTAAGAACAAGGCTAGCAGAGTATTTCCTCCAGAAAGAATCAGCTGCTGGAGGGCAGTAAGGAAGCAAAATATTCAAGACTATTTCTTGTCCATGGCATTGTATTCTATCAGCTAAGATAATCATAGACCAAACTGTTTGCTACTAATTCTACTTTTTTATTTTTATAATCTTTCATTACTACTCATCCTTTCAGCCTTTTTAAATTAAGTGTCTAAAGTGGTTGAAATGGGTTCATATCACAGAATCAACCAAAACCCAGCATGTTTTCTTCATTTTAAAAGGCAAGAAAGAGAGCAAAAATTAATCCTTGCATATTCTCCTACCTGAATTTCAGCCTTTTGTTTGTATGCCTACATAAATATTGCACACTGCAAATGGCTCCTCACCTGACTTCTAAAATAACCATACATCTAGATATAATAATGAAAGCGTGGATGGAATTCTGTATGTTCATATCAATCATCAAGGTATGGCACTGGCACTGCACTAAGTCACTTGGGTGAAAGCTTAAAATGCTTATTTAGCTGATTGCTTAACACAAATAAATGCCCAAAAAGACAAGGCAGGAAAATACAATGATTATCTAAGAGTGTCATAAAAGGTCAAAATCCGATTAAAGAGGTGGAATAAACGTACTGCTAGCAAACCTAGAAAGGACAGCTTTCTTTTTGGTTTACTGACAGTCCTCAATAAAAATATAAAGACAATATAGAAGAAGGAATAAGTTAATGCAGCTGGAACAGCAACAGTTCTAAGTCTAACAGCAGTTGCAGACAGCTGGAAGTAAAATGAAATTGGGAGAGGATCTGGCATGAAAGAGAAACTCCAGGCAGCCTCAATATCAAACTCATAAGTTTCTGAATACTTATTTACACAATGCAAAGTCCCAGAGTTCTTACTCACTGGAAACTTTCTAGTGAAGGAGTACCAGCAGATGTGGTGCCACAGAATGCTGAAGATGGAGCAGATTGAAGCTGGATCTTATCCTAATTGATTTCCCATGGCAGTAATGACAATGCCTGCATGCACAGAGTCACCAAGAGATCTATTTGGCCTAAAATTGTTTCCTTTTTAGTGCAGGTACTGTGCTACTGCTAATCTTTGCAATCTGTATTATTTTACTGATGTATGCATTAAAGGATAAACACACAGCTGCACAAGATTTAAGTCCACTGAAAAAGGCAGCATTGAGGCTTTCCTTCACTGAGATTTTACCTCTGAAATTAAATTTTACACAAAATATGAGTTCTTGGAAACTAAATGATGAGTCAGATTTTATAAGTGAAATATGTCATTAAGGATCTGATTCTGCAAGCACCAGAGTTGTCTTGAGCCACAGTGTAGTTGCTACTTCTGAAATTTAGTATAATTTCAAAACATATAATTTGTTTCTTTCCCTACAATAATTTTAAAAATAGACAAATTTGTCAGCATACACAGAAAGATGTGGAAGCTACCTATTTGCTGCAAGCTGTGTAAGTTCAATTGCCTATAAATGCTTAAGAAAATGGAAAAATAGCAAGCACATGGGCTGCATGCACTGAGGTCACTTCTGGGGTTTCTTTTCCCACCTCATCATACATTGTGTAAGCTGCATTTCCAATAAACCTCCCCCTGAAATAAGCTAACTTTGAGCAGTATGCACTTTTTTATATATATAGTATATGAGTTGATTCCTTTATCACATATATTTACACAGAACCTGAGAAAACACAAGGTTTAGGAAAAGCAGCACTATCCCCAAATATAGTAATGTGAATTACTGAATGTTGCTGAAAAAACACAGATTTCTTATTTTTCACAGACAAATTTAGCTGGTTAATCCTATCAGCTGCAGGGATTTTGGCAGTTGAGAATGCCAGAGCATCTGTGACTTTGACTTTTCTTGGAAAGAAAGCAGAGCTGGAAGATAACTCCTGAGTCAGGGACTTGAGTCACCTGCTAGGAAGCCACATGATATAATTTTTCTTAAGGGTAGAAATTCCTTCTCAAAATTTGATAAGTGTTTGACCTCTCCTGGCCCATGCTCAAAGTGGAATCCTGTTTCAGAAACTCCCTGATGTGACTATTTAAAGGTTCTTTTACATGTCTCTATAAATTGTTATGGCCAGCACGTACCATTTAGCTAAAAACATCATCCACGTCCTGTCCCCTGTTCCAAGCAGCTACAGAGAGGAGCATTTCCCACTTCTCAGCATTTCCCTTGGCTTCACTAACCATGCTCAGCAATTTTCCAGCATAATCTCCTCCCCATTTTTTCCCCTTCCCAGCCTGTCCCTGCACCTATTCCACTTTGTGTCCATCTGTCATCACCCAGCAGCACCATCTGGTCCACAGGAGACACTTCATGGATCTATCTTGGATATCCCACTGGTTGTGTGCTTGAGTTTGGGACAGAGAATCCATGGTGAAAACATTGCCTTTGCTGCTTTGGAGCTTTTTAGTATTTAAAAATACCTTGGACACAAAGTAGTGTGGGGTGTCAAGCACAAAACCACCAGACCAATAACCTAGGTTTGCAATTAGGCTCTATGACCTGTTCATGCAAAAACAGCAGCTCTTAAATGTTCCAGTTTGTTGCAGAGTAGGTTTTTGCAGTAAGATCTTTGTTTTTAAGTACTATAATTTAACAATTTTGCTAGTAGCAAGAAATAAACACAAATATCTATCATTTTACTATCAGGGTCTGTGATTATACTATGCAAAGACTGCTTAAATAGTTGGAGAATATTCTTTTAAGCTTTTGTTCACACCTGTATGTTATGCCTAGAAAGCTATTTGCTCACTTTGGTTAATTTTCTTTCTAAATATCTATATTATCATGGCCAGCAGTAACAAAATAAAAATGAAAAAAAATAATTAATGAATACACTGGAGTTTCTTAAGGTTGGGGGGTTTTTTTGTTTGTTTGGTTGGTTTTTTTGTTTGGTTTTTTGGGTTTTTGTGCCATTTTACAACAGGCTGCAAAGCATATTAGAATAAAGGTGTCTGTTAGGCGGCCAATTTGGGATGCAACTATCAGAACATATGGGAGGATAGGAGAAGAACACAACAGAAATAAATCATTTTGTTGGATTAACCAACGAGGAGGATTTCCTAATGCTGTACCCCCACCCCAGCAGCACCAGCCACTCAGCACAGTTCTAGAAAATAATGGAGAGAGAGCTTAACACAAGGCAGGACTCTTTACTCACTATGGGCTACGTACTGCCTGGTGCTGGCTGAGCTCTAGAGGATATGGAGATGTGAGCTCAGCAGATATGTGCCCTGCTGCTGTGAGCACATGGGCTTACACTGCCATCATCATCTTCTCCTAGCAAAAGACAGAATTGGGAGGTTTAGCACTTGAGGTCAGGTCCCCAAGGGGAATAACTTCAACTGAGCTGTAAGCACAAAAGTGAAAGATCTGGTCTCTGGACTGTATAAAGTGTTGTCCCTTGTCAAAATATTACACTCCTACAACTGCAGACCAAACTGACATGGATTTGTGGTCTAACAACTCTTTCAAAAAAAATTCAGAGGGATTTTTATCACCTTAACAATTTTATGTTTTTGGCACTTCCATAAAATATTTACATTACCTGTGTATCTTTTGACCAACGATGTATTTATTATAAATTTATAATTAAACATAGCTTATATATGAGCAACATGATCCACAAATACATCTCATTTACTAGTATGAGACCACATAAATTTTCAAATACATTTGGCTCACTGCATTATTCAGGAAGGATATGTACAAATCTGTTTAACTGGTGTTCCTTACATGCCAATTAATGTAAATAATGTAAGCATGCAAGCTAATGCAAAATGAAAACTCATTGATAAATAAGATGTGCCTGAAAGAAAAAATAAAAATAAAAATAAAAATAAAAATAAAAATAAAAATAATAAAAATCTTGCTTTGTTTCAAAATAACTTATTTATAAGCATGATTTATAGGTTGAAACAATAATTAACACAAACAGAAATAGAGTATCACTGAGCAAACTTTGTGTAAAGACCTGTGTAAAATATACGCGTATTTTACACTACATATACACATAGTTACTTTTAAATGTAAAAATTATACAGATAAGTTCTGTACAAATAGACATAAATACATATATGTATGTACAAGGTACTTCAAGAAATTTTAACACTGCAATTTGAAATTTAAAAGATTACCAGATAAATTTGGCCTCTAAGTTTACAACATAATCATATAGATGACTTATGAAATGCACAAAACTATGAAAAATATTAGTAATTACAGACATCTGTCATGTGAAACACAACCCTGATGTCAAGCTAGTCAAGCAGACTGAGGCTGCATACACAGCTCATATTTTACTCAGTCCCAGCACACTTTAACGAGTACAACCAATTTTATTAGATATTATCCTATGTAGCAACTGAAATTTTATTTTACTGATACTGGTAACTAATGCTAAGCAATGTGGTTCCATAATGCAAGATGTACTGAGAAAAATATATAAGCAGTAAATAAAGAGAGTGGGAAGACAGATAACAAATATTCCTCAGTAGAAAGTCCCTTTCTCTCTGCCTGCCTCCAGTGTTGATAAGGCAGGTTTGCCTTCCCCTCCAGCCCCTCTTACGTGCCAGCGACTTGAGCTGAGCAAAGTACTCTCAAATCCACCCAAACAGAGCCTCCTGACCTTCAGGAAAACTTCATTTTTTACTGACCTTCTGAGCCCTTACCAGCTCCAAATGCATTATGTATTTTTAACGCCCAGCTCCACAGCCTCCTTTTAGCCAGTCCTGGGGCTTGGCTCAGCAGTTTGCATGAGCAAGACAGAGTCACAGCAACATCCAGAGCAGCCAATCTACTCTGAAAGCCAGGGGACACTGTCACAGGCATTTCCCAAACATCTACAGCTTCAGAGAGTCACCTGATACTGGTTTGTGTTGGAAAGGTCCTTAAAGCTCAACCCATCCCACCCCTGCCATGGCCAGGGACACCTTCCCCTATCCCAGGCTGCTCCAAGCCCTGTCCAACCCCACCTTGGACACTTCCAGGGACCCAGGGGCAGCCCCTGCAAGATTTCTTCCTAAAATCTAACCTGGCCCTGCCCTCTGACAGTTCCAGGCCATCTCCCTGTCCTGTCACCTGCGACTTTGCCAAGACTCAGCGGTATCCCAGTTTTTCATACATCAGTGAGCTCCTGGTGGCCAGACCAGAATGTCACACAAAGCTCCCTGCTCTGGTTTCCATTCAACCTTTGCAGTGTCCTGCATGCTCTGAAAGGTCCTCAAGGCCAATGCCAGGATCTTTGAATGAAGAGCAGGTCGCTGCACACAGGTCAGTGTGCATCAGCACTGCCAGCATCCAGTCACTACTGATGGAGCTCCAATGAAAGAGGTCTCTGGAAGGTGAAAAGCTCTGTAACTTAGAACTTTTCCCTTACTGAACAGCCTTGTCACAATCACTACTCTAAGAAAATAATTAAAAATGTTACAAATACTATCTATCTTCTATTAGCTATTAGAATCTAGATATTCTTCAAAAGAGTAGTTAGTCTTTCATCTGAGGTTCTAAGACTGAATGGCTCATACAGCACTTGGAATCAATTTAAGAGCTGTGAATTGAAGCAGTTATCTTTCTTCACAATTTTACCTGATATTCTCCAAACTGTTAAGGAGAAAGATGTATCAGAGAAGGATAAAAGAGATTATACCATGGACTTAATTTCCCTTTTTCTTTCTAATAGTTTCTCGCATTCAAAAATGTGTTAGCAATATATTTAACATTTTACATATAAATGTGACCAGATCATCATTATGATAATCTTTATAATCCAAACCTATAGCTTGTTTGTAGGTAACATCTTTGCAGATCAGATGAATAAATGAAAACTCAAATTTAAAGATCCACACACTGATTTACTTGTCTTGTCTATGTCAGAAACGGAACAGTACAGATAATGGAAACAAAACCATCATGGTCTTTTGTAATGAATTAGGGGCAAATACTTGAAAACTGACCACAACAACAGTGTGTGTATATAAACTTAGTCAAGGAAGGAAAGGTTTAGATTATTGATGAGCAAAATATGAAAGCAATTCACACTGCTGCCTTCAAGGAGCAGCTAAGGTGCAAAGCAGGGTGAGGTGCCATGGGAAGCTGTACTGATGTTTGCTGGTACTTGGTGGATGAATTCCAGTTCTGCCAATTCCAGCTGGCAGACTGGGCTTGGCCAGCACAGAGCAGGAGAGCTCTCGTGACATGTGGAGCTAAGGGACCATGACCCACAGCACTCGGCATAAAACAACTCACAAATTGTCTGTCACTTGTCAGTCTGCCTCTCATTCTTGAAGAAATCATGCAGGATCCCCAGCTAGAAATACCCAAAATTTAGTTCCCTTTCTGTGTGAATTTTCTCGTGATTCACCTCATACCAGCACTGTGAGAAGCCAGTGACAGAAATCAAAGTTTAGATAACAGTATAAAAACTGGCATTAAGATTGGAACACCATTACCTCTGTGATAAAAATGCTTTATCAAAAAATCATTGAAATTATGAATTGTCTACATAATTCATTAATTCATTCTGATTCATTACCTATTACCTGCGTTTTCTTTAGCATTTGGAAAGCTCTACAACAGGTAATTTAAGTGCAAGATCTAAACTAACTTAAGAGGTTTGGGAGGCTTACAGGTTCTTGTTTTAATTGCATTACATGTCTTTAAGAAGAAAGCAATTTAGTCTGAAGTGGTACTTATGCACCCTTTCTTTACAGATTCCCAGCAACACTGCTGGTTAAATTCTTAGCATTCAACATACCCTGGTTTCAAAGTTTAAGTAGAAAAAATGAGATAGACATATTTATTTTTATTTTCATTAAATAGCTTAGGACATGTCCAGTAAGCACATAATTTTTTTTCTTTAGTACAATCCAAATGCAAATTTTTTAATCTTGTGATTGGTTCATTGACAGGACCACCCACAATGTTAAGAAATCACAGGGCTTGAACTGTAGGAAACATCACAACTTTCTAACATTACATTGTCTATATGCAGGAGAACTGTCACTGCTTAATCTAAGTTAACAAGAATGCCAAGCACTTACATTTAATTAAAGTAATACGTCATTCTAAATAATTAGTAATAATTAAGAAGAATTACCATTGTAAACAAGGCAAATAATATTATTTCAACTGAAATGTGACGTCTGATTTCAAAAACCCAAAATAAACTCCTGGGAATGCAAATACACCATTATGCAAACTGTTTTCTTTAAGTATGATATAATTTATGTAATGAAATAAATCTATGCTGTTAAAATATTTAGCAGAACTGAGAATAATGAGTAGAGATAGGATTAGTTTAATTAGTTTACTGAAATGGAGTTCTTATAGTGGCTAAGTGTGATATATTAGCTTTTGTCACTTGGAATAAAAAAAGAGGTAATTAGTTCTCATTCAAATATATTGTTTTCTTTGAAGAAGAAATTGTAATATTTTAGCCTGCACAGTAAAAAAATAATACATGGAGCATAAAACTTATCATCTTCATCCAAGAGTACATCTATGATAAATCAGAAGAAAACAGGAAAAAATTCAGCATTCAAGAAAAGAATCTTGAGTAATTTCACTTCCACTGGTGCACCTCCACAGATTTAAATGAAATGACAACTCTCAAACTGCACAAGTCCCATCTTCATTTATCCCTGCCTAATTTAAGGGTTTGTGGCAGATTTTGTCTCGTTACTCAGCAGCTACTTTATTACGCAGAAAATCCTGTACTCTTGTCCTAAATCAGGGTTTTTATCAAACTGACTCAAAATGACCATGAGCAATGCCTTCCTCAGTAGCACTGACTACTGAGTCATAAACACATCTATACAAAGGTCAGAATCAAATTTTACCTCTGCAAAAACAGGAAAAAGAAACAACACCAGGTATTCTTTTATAGCCTAAGCATAATTTCACCACCAGAAAATTACTTAATGGTGAATTTACATTTCTGAAGACAACTGCATGGAACATACTTAAGAAGGAATACAAAGAAAATTATGTATCCATCGTTTCCAAGAAAATCTGAACTTCTCCTCTAAGAATGGGGCTTTATTGCCATCAAGTAACATTAATGTATTTAAACTACAATCTAAAGGTCTAAGAAATTAACCCTCTAACAACTGAACACATGCGCACAAAAAAACTGAACCAAAACAAAAAACCCAACAAAAGGAACCCCCTGTGGTAACACACAGATGGGAGCATGAGGAATACAGAGAAATCAAAGGCTTGCAAAGCAATTGATATATTTTTCAGTTAATAAAATCAAGAAATTATGAATGGACCAAATTAATTGTACTTTAAATAAGCACTCAGGAAAGGGAAACTCTCTGCTGTAGCATACTGAAAAGCCTCAGGCATTGATATAATAACACAGGCCATCTATCATTTAATTTCTGCTTTTTTTTGGAACAGAATTGTTGCATATTCAGGAGCTATTTAGAATCCTGGATTAGAGAGTTTGGATGATTCCATACACCAGTTTAAAAGAGCTCCAAAATTTAAATACAGCAAGTCAACCATTAAAAAATATATATATATTTGCTCCTCCTTTTTTTCTAGCTTCCAGCCAGAAAGACTTGGACACAGCACTTCAGCCAGAACTTCAAAATAATTATGAGAAGATAAGAAATGCACCTTGTCCTTGGGTTCAGCTGCAGTATTTAGGCTGTTTGGCCTGAACAATAACATGGACAACTGAGCTCTGCAGGGCACAGGGAACACCAAAGTCACCCAAAGCCTTCACTCTCCATGTATTTGTCAATATTTCCTACTTGTATCTCACTAGCCTCAGACATCACCTCCCACGTGATTTTGAAAATAAACCCTGCACTTCAGAAGTGCCCAGCTTCAGCTTTCTTAAAAGATCCTGATATTCTTACTGGAGGCAAGTTGCCATATTTCTGTTAAGAAAGGGTGATTTATGCATCTGAGAAAACCATCACTCTATTACTAATTGGCAAGTTGAAATATAGAAAAGTCCATCATGCACTGCTGCTGCTGATGTTCCTCATTCTGGAAATATGCTTGTTCTGAACAGATTGCGCAGTGTCCAGAAATTGATAATCCATGTATTACATGGATCTTCTATTCTTAGATTATAAAAAAATTTGCATTAAAACAGGATTTGGAATTGTAAAACTCACTGATATCATAATGAAGACGGGAGAAGAAGTGTACAATTTGATTTGCATCTTTTAATTGTAAAGTCTGAACAATAAATTCAAAAGAAATTAACTTGCTGCATGATCTAATGAAGATAATCAAATCAGAAATTATTTAATAAAACTAAAGCACACAGTTTGGTACCCAAGAGACTGATACATAATTCATAAAGTTGCCACATTTGGTCATCAGGTCAAATATATTAACTAAGTAGTAAGCTATTCTGAGAACTGGCTATGAAGCCAGGAGATCTTCAACATGAGCAGTGAGTATAGAAAAAGATTTTTTGCCTTTATTCTAAGTTATTATGATTGACTTTTCTCAACATGCTTTATATGAAACTAGAGACCAGACTGAAGCCTGAAGAGGTGTGTCTGTTTTTCATACTTCCCTATTCCCATATTCACCTTATCTCAGTGCTCCCACCTCCCAAGGAGAAATACAGTGGGTTTGGATATTGTCAGAGCGAGAAAGACACAACACAGTGAATCTTTGCAAAAAAAAAAAAAAAAAAAAATATATATATAAATGCTCAACTGTTTAAAATATTCAGCTGACAGTTGCTAAATCCCTTTCAACACTTTTTTTTTAACGCAAAGAAAAAGAAATAAATTTTGGGGGGAAGAATTATTGCCAGCTTAGCAGCTCTACCTGCACCTTCTCCCACGTGTTGGAGAACTAGTGGGTTTCTTTCTCCCAGGAATAATACATCCTGTTTCTTAAAACAGATCACCTACACAGTCTATATTAGGGAGCTTGTCAACACAAACACTTTTTCTGTGTTAAAAAGAACAACTTTGAACCCTCAGGAAACCAACCCAAAGTTTGGGACTCAGGCACAAAGAGAATGGGCTCTCCCCTGGGGGAATTAGTTGAGTATGGAAACCCAAGAGGATTCTGGACTACCAACAGCCTTTTGACTCATTAAAAAAACCCAGCATTATCGCATGTGATACAATTTTAAAACCAGAAGGTACATGATGATGGCAAAACTCAACTGGGGCAGCCTGCTCATGACATCTCAGACCAGTTCTCAACTGTACCTAAATAAATTACATTTTATTTCAGTTTTTCTTTTGTTTTTCTCTCTGGTGGAAGAAGAAAGGATGTGTCTCCAGATACATATCCTGGCAGTAAGTCACAGGCAAAACACCAGGCAGGCTGATATAACCATCTAATGTTCCTGAACAGGCTCCATCCAGTGCAGTGTGATGTCAATTCCAGTGTTACATGCGGTTATGGCACCTCCCTCAGTGACAATAATGTACTTTATGGCTTGAAAAAAACAAACTGATGCACACCATACCACAAGATATCTGATTATATGCGCACATATCCAAGTAGATGCTGACACAACACTAATCAAACAGTAATTTCTTCAATTTAGTCAAGCTCTAACAGAAAACCCGTGTAATAAAAATACATTACTTGGGGTTTTTTCCTATTTACATTCATATCTATGATACTGTAAAAACACAAAATTATGATCACGACAAGTTTCATTCAAGTGTGTATTTTTCATCCATAAATCTGCACACAATGCAGACACCAAGAAACATGTACTAAGCATATTGCACCATTTCCAGCACTCTGATAAAAAAGAAAAGGTTTATATGTAATCCAGTGGGGCTGCTGGAACAAAACACATGAACTCTACACAGGTATTAGAGGTTTAAGGTCAGACAAAGATTACAGGAGCCCTTTCTAGCCTATGTGTTTTATGGAAAAACCAGTTGAACTACACTAAAATCACATTTCCTATCTGGAGTTTATTCTGTATTCATACCCTTTCTTTTAAGATTATGAAAGGAACTTATTCAGCTCTTTTAATAACTGCTAGAGCAGAATCGCTCAAAGAATCCAATTTTCTGTGAACAAATTGTACAATGAAATTCAGTGTAATGTAAGATGTACCACAGTATCACCAAACCTCTTCAATAAATAACCAGAACACTAAAATACTATTTTCCTTTCTCTCCTCAAATTTTACTGAGCTAAGATACATTAAAGCTGAGAAGAGATACCAAGTGATAGAGGGATGGGCTGAAGGAAAACCATTCTCTTGCTAATGCAAGTTGCATGCAAAAGGGGAAGGAATACAATTACTTTAAAAGCTTTTCTTCAGGCACAGTCCATGCTTTGCACTGAACAGCCATCAATCACACAGGTCCACTCTCCTGTTTGCCCAGTTTTAAGTCAAGTGTCCAAGGATGGATCAGATTCTCACGTAAGAGGAGGAGATCAAGGGGAAAAAAGCAACTTTTATGTATGTGCCTCTTCATGAGGAAAACTGACACTAAGATTTTAAACAGAGTTTTGGTGTTTTGGGGTTTTTCTGCAAGATTTACAGTCAGCACACAGACACCTCAAAGCCCTACCAGTTCTTGCTGGGGTAATTGTACAGTTTTAGCCATGGGCAATGGAGCCCCACCTTCACACATTATTTCAAACGATTTTTGCTTAAAAAAGCAACAAGGCACAAGTTACTGATTTTCACATGAAGCAGCAGTCCTCAGAATGACCAAATTCTTAAAGCAGCTGTTACTACACTGTTAGTGTCTGTAAGGACTAGCGACATGTTTAAACTGCAACCACACCTGGCTGCTCTACCAAACTCTGCACACCAGCGATTTATTTTAACCACAAACACACACCTCTTTACACTATCAAGTGATTCCACATTTCATAGGCTTAAAATGTTTTCCTTAAAGAAATTGACTCCAGCAACTAAGAGTAAGGAAAATAAACTTCAACCAGTACTCAGTTAAGAAATATTAATGTCCAATTGGTCAAGAAATCAGTGGTCACGATACTGAATTTCAGTACCTTAAGAAAATAAGATCCTTGTAATTTCCACATTAAAAAGAAAGGAAAAAAACTAAGGAAAAAGGTTCAAGTGCTATATTTAGTTTTTAATCAACCTTGGGAAAAACTTAGCTTTTTAAGGGAATTATATTTACCCTGATTTAAATAACTTCCTTGTGCAAATTGACTGAACCCAGCTGGGGCAAACCAAGAGAATTAACCCACTGATTTGCTGAGCTATGGAGGCCAGTGACTGAGGAGGGAACGTGAGGCCATTCTTGACTCCTCCAAAACAGAACTTTGTCACTGTGCAATAGGAGAAGGGCTGAGGTGTGTGCAGGCACACTGCACATGGACCAAGGGGGCTGCTGAAAAAGTCTCCTGCCCCAGCGTCCCTGCCTGGCTCCCTGCCCTGCCATCTGCCCAGGGTGGCTCAGAGCCAGGCTCCCATTGCTGTGACCCTCAGCCAGTAATACGACGCTGACATTAGATGAAAAGTCCACTG
>VRYO01002014.1:12341903-12384792 GCA_009812075.1 Sialia sialis
GATTCCAGCAGCAGTGTCCCTCAGACAGAGGGTATGACTGGGCACCCTGACTGTGGCCAAGGACGGAACCCTGCCCTGCATTACTGCAAAGGCCATCAGCACCATGAGGGGTGCTCCTGCATTTCTGCACTTGTGGCACTGTGAGCTGATGGAAGCAAACCAGTCCTGGTGGCAGCATGGGATGCTGCTGCTGTTGGGACATGCCGAGGCACAGCATGCTTTGCCAAAGCCATGCACACCAACACACACTGTCACACATCCAGCAGCACCTCTCAACTCAGCCTCAGCTGAGCTGTTCAAGAAGGGATATGCAAAAATCACTAAAGAGCTAGCCTGTGCTTTAAGCATTTTTCCTCCTACTTCACAAAATTTGACAGCCAAAAATGGCAGACAAGGCTTCAGAGTGCTGATTATTTAAATAGATTACTTTACAAATGTCACTCTTTGCAAACACATAGGCAACATGATTGCCGTTTCTTTCAGCACTGTATTAGAAACAGACTCAATAAATGGGATGTTTAAAAAAAAACCAAACATTTACGAATCGTTTGAACCTACTGTACTGTGTCTTGTTTACTGCTGCTCTAGGAAGCTTTTCTTAAAATAACGTGTTAAGTCTCAGAGGGATTATCCTGAAATGAAATTTTTAATAACAGCAAAATAAACTCATCCTTCACAGTGCTCTGTGTCTCATGACTTACTGTTAACTCTCACCTCTCCTCCCATCATACATCTGTATCTACCAGAAAAAATTTATTGCCTCCTGCTCCAATTTCAGGTGTCTGAAGCAGAGTTATGCTTCATACATGTTATTGAGAAAAGAAATTAGATAGCTAAATAATTCTGCAGATCTAAAAAGTCTTACCCACAAAGGCTCACAGCTGTGGGAGGGCAGGACAAACTGCAGAAGGGAGGACTGAAGGAATGAGGATTGCACTGCTACAGGGAGAGAAAGCTGAGGCTGACATCGCTATCTTTAGGTGGATAATGGCCCACCAGGCAAAGGGTGGAAATAATGCAGTTTGTATGCTCACTCTCCGTAAGACAGCAGGAAGTTAAATTACACAAGAACAGATTTTTAGCTGGGGCACTGGGGAAAAGAAACCCCCTCAGTGCAAGTGTAAAATGCCTGCAGAGGTCACAGAGTCCCTGTCGCTCCAGAATGGGCTCAGCAAATGTCCCAGCAATGATGCAGGCAAAGCTGGTCCTGCTTTCAGGCAGAAAAGCAGATTCTGTGATTCCACAAGGTCCCTTCCTCCCCTATTTCCTCTATGTCTTTGATATATATCTCTTCTAGGAGGTAGCACACTTGGAGAGCTTCCTCATTTGTTTGAGGATGTTTTGCATTTTTAGTCTCGCAGACAGAAAACACAGCAGGAAACAGTGACCAGGAGCAAAATGAAAGAGAAATAGAGCCCTGTAATGTCCAAACTGCAAGGGCAATTAAACATCCAAACAGTTCAGGAGGGCAGCAGTGAAACTGAGGGAACCAAAATTACTTGGATGTTTAAAACAAGATTAAATATCTTCCAAAAGGTCTGCTTTAAGCCAGCCTCCAAGTTCTGTGGCATGTACATTCAAGAAGACAGGCTGAATTAGCATAATGATCCTGCCTGGCTTGAACATCTTTGAATTCATGAACTGGAAATCCCTCTTCACAGCAAGAAAATTTTCTTGTATAAATGTATATGTTGACTTTCTAATTCTGAAAGTGAAATGATGATGATGATAATAATAATAACAACAATAACAAAAATCCCTCAGGTTTTGTTACCTTAGAGAAATAGCTTTCACCAGAGTGTGGAATCAATTTTTTAGCAAAGTGTCCTGCCCTGGGACAGAGAGAGAAAAAGAACCACATCACATTCAATTTGATTTTTCTATTTCTGCAGTGGGTAATATATAATCAAAGTCTCTGTCCTGCTAGAGCACAAAAATCTAACTATTGAACAAAGTACAAAGTATGTACACAGGTTCTCAAATGAGTGTGAAGGTAATTAACATTAATCACTTTGTAATATTCTTGAACCACAACTGTTATGTAGCAAATAAAAACAAACAAAAATCTTTGTTAATTTAAAATTCGTATCCTCCCCTTCAAAGAAACACGATGCTGAAGCAGAATTGTGTAAGCACACAGAAGAACAAAGAGGTAACCCTAACAAATATTGACAATGCAAGATTATCAGTATATCCACAGCCAAATTAATTCTTTAGCTTCAGTCATTAGGTCTGGGAGTAAAACAGACACCACTTAGGCAGTACCTCTGAGACCCACCACAGCAGCTAACAGTCATCATTCTCAAGAAATAATTCCAGAAAGACTTGAAATGCTTGCTAGCACAGAGTGTTCTTTAAAAATACATCTGGGATCTGTTTCTGAAGGTGTCTGATTCCCGACTCACCCTCTATTTCTGGGATGAGGATGCCAGATCATATTTACATATTGATTTGCAAAGAAATGGAAGAATGGTGACCAGAAGATAATTTTAATTAATAACATTAGAAAAGGTTATGCCATTTATTAACAAATAAGTGTTTTAAATGACATTAAAAACAAAAACATTTCTAAAAGACAGAATACTAAATGTGCCAAACACTGAGAAAACCTACATCACAGAAGTCTTCAGAAGGGTCTGAAGAAAATGAAGCATTAGACAGATAATTTTGCAGTGTCAGAAAAGAAGTGCTCACAAAACAATCTAAGCCATGAAATACAAGTTTAAAAGAATTACCTAGTCTGGCTCTGAACCAGAACTACTTTTAAGTATTTCAGGTATCTGATCTTGGCATATAGAACTCGGGGAGGAAAACCTCTACAAAGCACTCAACAAACAACATGAAAATGTAAACCAGAAATTCTCATCCCTTCTGTCCACAAGCACAATGCTACACACATTAATATTTTGAAATAATCTCTCCTATGCTTAATAAGACTTAAAGCATCACCTTTGCCCTCCTTGATCTCCTATTTCTTATTAGAACCCAGAGAATAAAAATACCTTGCTCAGCATTTTGCTATTATTCTTCTAGACAAAGCAATTTATGTTAAAAAAAAATTAGCTTGGTTCTGCAAGAAACAACCAATAATAATGCAAATGACAAATTTTCAGGCAGACACCTTAAGCCAGGATTATGCCGACCTCAAGATGACCGCAGAGCAGCGCATAAAAAGTACATTTCACAGCCACTTAAACAAGACAATGCTCCTTGAGGACGAGCACCAGAGATAAACACATTGCCACCACAAGCTACCACGCACTGAATAATTTTTAGACACATATAAAGACCATATGTTGTGTCAAGCAAGGTTCCAGGCACTCCTCAGAACTCTATCAGTTCCAGTGGACTAACAAAGAGGCATTAAAGAAATACTCTCCCACAGGAAACAATCATGTTTTCCAGAAAATGAGTGGACTCCCACTTTTTTTTGCCTATGCAATGCTCATAACTGAGTCTCATCACCTGCACACGAGACTTGGGACAAGCATCATCCCATTGCTGCCATGACTGGAAGGGATGTGAGCTATTAAACCCAACTTATATCCATCTAAAGAAGAAATTAACAAAAACATTACCTGGAGAACTAAGGCCACAGGGACAGGGAAACACCCTTTGTAGATTTATGTCTTATTACAGAAAAGTAGTGGAATAAAAGAGATTTCCTTTAGAATTCTCTCGCATATTTCAGTGAAAAGCCTTACTGGCTGCCCAGAACTTAGAGATTCTGTTTACAGACCTGGCACACAGCTTTTTACATTATTAAAAGCCAGGCATTACAGAACAGAAAAGCAATGTCTATCTGGCATTTTTGTGTCATGCCTCCCCAACCTAGAAAAGCAAAAAATAAAAGAAAAAAAAAAGCAGACTGATATGAAACACCCACTGACATTTTTAGGTCAACACACGTTCACAGTGTCTGTAATAATATTCGGATACAACAAAAATAGTCAATCACTGCAATTTTCTGCCAGCAAGGCATGCTTTTCCAGAATGGCCAACTCTAATGGTTTCAATTACAATACAAATCACAAAACATAAGAGCATTTGGTTCTCAGTGTCTTTTTCAACAGTAGATGCTATCACATCACTGGAAATGAAAAATTCCACTCTCTGCATAAACATTTCATACACGAGTTCAGAAGTGTGCAGTGCCTTCCTCCCTTCACTACCACCATACCTCTGAAATCAAAAAGTAACTCACATTTCAAACATAATATGCAAAAAATACATCCCTGAACTCATCATGAAGATTTGCCATCATAAAGCTGATTACAGTGACAATTATACCGAGTGTGGAACATTACAAGGCGTAATATCACAAGCTTTTAAAGTCAGTTGACAACATTACACCAAATGCCTCTCAAAAATCAGATTTCAAGTGCTAGCATCCTTGAAACGCATAATAAATTTTCTCATGGATTGAAAGTGTCTCCCAAATCTATAGCTGCATGTGGTAGAGCTGTATCTTAAGAACACATGCAGTGTATGGGAGCACAGGCTCCGAGCTGTCAGTCAGGTCTCCTCTGTTCTTCCCACAGTAACACTCAAAAATCTGCCACAGATCAAAGTTCACATCAAGTTTCTTCTTTCCAAACCTGTGCTCTCCTGTTGGGAGCATCCTCAGCAGCCTTGGCTTACAGTACAGGATGTATACACTGGGCTTAATTGGGCCTAACAATCACCTTGGTCAGTGGAAGGAATTTTCAGAGGCAAATGTGCACAAACATCTGGTACAGTTCCCTATGCCTGATTTTAACTGCTCCTTCCTGGAGGAGGTGCAAAAATGAAAACATTCATCCCTGCAGTAAAAAGCCCATGTACTCACTCTAGTCAATCCAGCACAAAATGTCAGCTAAAATGGTGCTCAGAGAATCCTGCACTGCATGGATTTCATTTCCTGTAACAGCAGCATTCAAAAGGTTTCAGTCCTAGGTTACAATGTAAAGATGTGCCCAAAGGTATGTATTCAATCACCATCTCCATGAACTGTTAAAAACAGGAGGGGCAGTGTTTTCCTTGCCTCCTCCCCGGGACTATCTCCTGTTAATGGGCAATCAATGCCCTGCCCCATGAGTCACAGATAACTCCCTCTGGGAGACATTCCTGTTTAATGGGCCATCAAGGACCCATCCCATGACTGATAAAATGACATCATCCTATTGTGAGATGCTCTGCCCAGGGGGAGGAGCCAAGCATTCCCACCTGGATATAATGTGGGCCTGGGAGACAGCAGGCAGCTCTCTTACCCACTGGTTTCCAGAAGACAGGAGCTACCCGATCTTTTCTACAGGATTGTCACTTCAGCAAGACCACTTCATTTGCACTGCTGCCACCACCCTAACTAGAAGGGCTGTATTCTGACTCTGTCAGTGCTTTCTTTTTAGTACTACTGCATGTATTTTTATTTTTTTTTTCTATTAAATTGTATTTCTGACTTGGAGTCTCACTGGTTTTGCTTTCAAACTAGCACAGTTTCAACACACACACTTCTCTTTACAAAATAAGCTCAGGAGCCAGTGAGGACACTTGTCCAGATACACTCACCAGTGCTGGAATGAAACCCATCCATCTGTTTCTCTTCTTTTAGAATGACCAGGTTTGAAAATTTTCTTTGGATATCAACAGTTTCAGGTAACCTTTATAAGTATTCAGAAGTAAATCCTGACACACAATGTTTGCCTTCGTTTTCTATTTAAGAATCTGAATGAGTAAACAAACTTGGACCTACATCGTGTCATTTCCGTACACACTTTTTAAAAATGAATGGGAAACACCAGAACTGAGTTGACAATAGAACACTGAGGAGGAAGAAAGAACAATTTACCAAAGACTGGCTGGTCTTGTAGGAACTGAGCTAACTCCAGCTGTTGTGTTTCAGCTGGCCTCAAATCCTCTTGTATTTGGGCAGCAAAACTGAGATACATATTTACATTTTTAAATGAAAAGAGATGACAAAGAACATGGAAGACAGATTTTTTTTTTTTTTTTAAGAGCTGGTCACAGATAGTTAAAAATAAAAAAGCCTTCCTCCCCCTAAGCAGCTCAGTGTCCAGATATGTTTTTAAAAAGTAATAATCCACAGTGTAATTGTCTCTTGTATTCCAGAAGGAGGGGTTGCTCCAATTACATTTCATTTCCCTCAGTGAGAGCAAAGCTGGTGCTGTGTGCACCATGTTCACCTCAGAGCAGACTCTTGCGTGACTTGTCACAACTGAACACGTTAGATTGCTCACTCTCCTGCCTCTCTCAGGACAAGGTACAAAAGTTGCTGCACTTCTGAAGGGAACCTTCCTTGGAATGAAGATCCAACAGTGAACCCATGCTCTCTACAGCATGGACCTGAACACACTTTCCAGGTACCACAAACTTTAAAACCACTCTGTAGTAATTAGTTGTTACAAATGTAAAATAAAATAGAAATTATTCAAGATACTGAGGGGATCAGACCTTGACAAGTATGACTCAGTCTCTGTACAATCAAATTCTGTTGAGATATTGTCAACAATCCTCATGGCTTGCTTAAGAATTTGCCTTTTCTGTTTCTTTTAGTATACAAACAATCAGAATTCTCTTCCATCCTGGTGGCTTTTCATGGCTGTAAACAGTTTTTATTTTTAAGGGTTTTTTGTTTTGTTTTTTTAGTAACTAAAGTGAAAATATTTTCATTCCGAACATTGAAATACAGTTGTAGAAGTTTACTTTGTACCCTTAACTGTTAGACAGATGTAAATTAATTTTAAAAAAATATTCGTATATCATTTTCCAGCACAATTCCAATTCAAAGAGAAAAAAAAACTAGCCAAAGAGTTTATTTCATTTAAAAAAGATGTTCTGTATTGCTCAAATTATTAAAAATGTATCTCTAAAATTAAAAAGGTGGACAAGCACTAAACCAAATCTCCCAAAAATAACATCAACACAAATCCTGTACACATAAAATACATATGCAACACTTAGAGAATAAGGAACTATTCTGCACGGAGGGTAAACACCCTCAAACTTGCTCTCACATTTCTGAAGCAGGTCCTGTTGTGCAGACTCTGTTCAGCATCCAGCTGAGCTGAATCCCCTGAGCTGCCCTGACAGAGCAAAGTCATCTCCAGGGAGTAGCAAAGGACTTCTCAGGTTTGCTAATTCACTTCAGTCAGCACCACACTGAGGCAAGCAGGGAGAGAAAGAATGATTCACTCTGTGCTATTATCTCCAGGATCATTCACAAATGCAGGAAGATGTGTTTTCCCTCACCTCTAGTCGCCTTTTATTTCTCAACTAAATGTCATCTTGCTTTTAACCAACTGCAGGGCTATAGCTTTTTAAAAGTCTGTTTTTTTCTAAACCTATTCTTATTATTCTCTTTGGAATACTCACCTATGTTTAGGTTCTGTTTTAACATAATTGTAAGGCTTTCTCTAGAATGGAAGCAAAATGTTTGGAAATTCCTTTTTTCCTCTTTCTTGGTTTCAAGTGTCAATATGATTTGTTCTCAAAGTGTTTGAAACATGCTCCTATTCAGCACCACTGACAGTGAAAATAAAGACAGCTGATGTCTACCTGCACAGCTGCTGGTAATTTACAGAGAAACCCTTGGATTTGCATTTTGGCAGCACTCTTTTGCCTGGCTTGGATGTTTTGAAGCTTACATGTCTAAAGATATCTGAAGATGCATTGCACTGAATCTGCTACAGAGAAAGCTAAGTGTCACAGACATTTATCAATCATAATAAACCAATACATGAACAACCTGCCATTTGCTCCTCCACGACTTTTAAATGCTGCTAATTAACAAACAGGAGGGCACTACATGCTTTGCAATAATATGGCAAAGTGAGGACAGACATAACAAAAGTGCACTTCCAGCTCTGTCAGATAAAAAAGCCCTGGAACAATAAGCATTAAATAATAATTTTACTCCTTCAGAATTAAAAACAAAAGCAATAAAGAAGCAGCATAGTTCAGATCAGTTCACTGCTTTGAGTACTTTTAGCTTTATCTTAAGAAGCTGCTTTTACAGAAGGATGCTTATCAAAGTCTGAATAGCTTTTCCTTGATGACTAACATTCCTTGAAATGTACCATGTTTTTAGTTAAAGGTCTCAAATAAAATGAGAACATGAGCCATTCTGACTCCTGAATATACAGGCAAGAGACTTATTTTTTCTCAGCTCAGCAACAAAACAATATGTAGATTTAAAAAAGAAATTACATTATTTACTAATTTATGAAACTCATCAGCATTGGAAGATGAACTCATTCTCCAAGCTCTCTAGCTCATGCATCTGTCCCCTAGAGGAAGAAAAGGAACCAGGATATCAGAATTTATCCTAATCCACAATAACCTGAGTCGTGTGAAATAAAGGTTTCACAAAAAATAGACCTGGAACAATTTCCAATTCTATATTTACAGTGTTCATGACCTGCCACTATATTAAAAAAAAACCAAACAAACAAACTGAAAACAAAACAAAAAAAATTTCCAAATTATCTGTGGTATCTGACTGCCAGGTGTGGTTCCACCACTCTTAGTCAGTAATAGAGCAGTTAAATGCAATTTCTAATTGGCTCAGGTGACAGTAGTTATACTTGAAATAATTCCATCCCTACCACATTTTTGCACAACCTGATCTACTGAAATAGACATTTCGTATGTTTCTACAACACCCTCTTTGAAACCAGGTCTGAGCAAACAGTTACCTGCACACCTCAGTTAAAAAAAGCAAACAAGCAGACAGGCCAGAAGATGTATTTGAAGTGGATTTCTAACATTAGCTCATGGAACACAAGATAACTTATCAGAGGGTAAATAGGTGAAATATGCAGGAAACTTAATTAAAAAGACTGTTCTATATTTAGATGTACAAGCATATTTTTATATCACTTGTGAATCATTCTACTGAAAGCAAAAGAACTTCAAAGTTGAATCTCCTGTCATAATCTGGCCATCAAAAGTTTTATTACTGATGATTATGTGTGAGTCAGAATAGAAAAAATATCAGCTGAAATTTCAGATCCTTGGACACAGCAGTATCAGCTTGCTGGCTTCTAGCTGGGGGAGCCAAGTTAAACAATCTGCTTTTACAGAGAATCCACATCTTGAAAGCTTTGTCTTACATTGGGGATGAAAAAAAAATAGAATTTGCCCTAATGAAAGCTACTTCATGTCTAGAGATTTTTTTTTTCCTTACAAACACAAATATACTTGTATTTACTCCCTTTAAAAACCCCTGCAGTCAGAAAGGCTAAGATTTACCCCATTATTCCATGCTAAAACACTCCATTGGAGTGTTTTATCCAACACACAAGCTAGTGACCATAATTATAGATCATCATGTCTAAAATACACTAATACTGATATCACATGCAAAAGTGGAAGAGGAAAAAAAATCTGCCTGTTGAGTGTCAGATGAAATGTGGCAGATGAAAAAAGCCCTGTCTATAACACAGCATTGACTGAGCTGACAGGAGAGGTGAAAGAGGTAATGCAGCATTGCCTTAGCCATTGGAATTATGTCACCCATTGATTTCCAAAACAAAGGCCAGCGAGAAAAAATTTTGCAGGTGGCAGGGCAGAATAACCACTTGTTTCTTAGCTGAAGTAAAACTACTTAGATAAGCTATTCTTCTTTCTACAATTGTCTTTTTGGTCAATGGCAAAGACATTCCATGTCATTACCCTCCCTCTTGCCCCTGCAGGTTCACTCGCCAGGTATTTGCTATCTGCACTTATTAGTAAGAAATAAAAGCAAGTTAAAAGAACATAAATTGTTTCAATAGCAATAACCAAATACCTTCAAGCTGTCTGCAGCCTCTTGAGCAGCTGACAGGTTTCACTGACAGTGCTTCTCAGCTACACTGCTTGATCCACGGATTAAAAGGGAAAACAAGTTAATCCAAAGCTGTATGGAGATCATCTTGAGTACCATCAAAGAGGCACATAGAGGACCACAAAGCCATCAGGCCAGGGGTTTAAAAAGGCAGGTCCTGCTTGACTGACCTGATCTCCTCCCAAGGTGACTGCTCACTGCACGAGGGACAGGCTGTGCATGTCCTGCCCGACATTCCCACAGAACTGTCCTGGGAACAGGCTGGCCGTGGCTGGGAGGGGTGCAGTGTCCTCAGTGTGACAAACTGGGGGATGGCCACGCCCAGAGTGGCAGTGGAAGTGCCTCCAGCTGGGGCAGCTCACCTGCAGGAGACTCGGGGCTCAGTGGCAGGTTGTTCATGTACCTGTTTATTACGATAGATGTCTGTGACACATAGCTGGGACGAGCTCTGTTCAGTCTCTCCATCTCTGCTCTGGACAAGGGGACGGCAGGTCCCTCAGGAAGCTTGGGGATGACACTGAGGACTCTGCAGAGTCTTGACCAGCCTGGCTGGGCCAAGAGCAGCGCCAAAGAGTCAAAGTCCTCTCTGGCCACCAAGGCCAGCTGCTGGCCCTTTGGCCACCAGAGCAGGAACCTGCAGCAGGAAAGGCCCTGGCGGTGCTGAACATGACCCAGCATGTGGCCATGCCAGCTGGCTTGTATCAGCCTCAGCGTGGCCAGCAGGTCAGGGCAGGGACTGAGCCCCTGTGCTGCCACTGCTGAGGCCACTGCTCAAATCCTGGGGCCACTTCAGGGCTCCTCACTCTGAGAGGCTAGAGCATGTCCAGGGCAGGGAACAGAGCTGGGGAAGGGGCTGGAGCACCAGGAGCAGCAAAGCTCAGCCTGGAGAAAAGAAGGCTCAGGGGGAACCTTCTTCTCTACAGCCTCTTGGCAAAAGGTTGTAGCCAGGTGGGAGTCGGGCTCTGCTCCCAAGCAACAGAACAAGAGGAAATGGCTTCAAGCTGTACCAGGGGAGATTTAAATTGGATGTTAGAAAGGGGATGTCAAGCATTGGAACAGGCTGCCCAGTGAAATGGTTGAATCATCATCCCTGGAGGTATTTAAAAGGGGTAAATTAAAAATTAAGCGTAGATGTGGCACTTAAGGACATGGATTAATGTTGGACTTGGCAGTGCTGGGTTAACAGTCAGACTTGAAAATCCTAAAGGTCTCTTCCAAGAAACTCTAAAAAAATTTCTACGATTCTCTGATTTCCAGACATTTAAACATTGTTTACAACAATTTTCACCTATCAAAACAATCCAGACTTTATTCATCACTAACACCACCACTTCACATGTGCTTAAAACCCTTTTGACACAAAAGGGAGAAGAACTTTGCAACTCTCAGACTGAAAGAAGAAATATTGGATATGGCCTCTCAAAACCAAGACAAGATGCACACTCAGATGAAAAGTGATTGCAATAGTAAAACATATTCATCCTCCACTCACAAAGCACTGGGAGTGCAGCACTAGTAACAGGAGAGACAACACAATCAAGCCAGAATAAATCTGCATTTAAGCTAAATCATCTACTTACTGCATTTCAAAGAGGCAATTCAGCCAATGTAAACAGAAATTATGCTCTGCTTTCCACTAGATCATAATCTAAAACCAACCATACCCCACTGCAGGCAACACTGGAAGAACTCAAAGCTCTCCTCATTGCTATTTCAAATGCATTATTCAAATAAAACCTACCAAATTACAAAAGCCTTTTTCATGGAAGGTGACACAACAAATGCATAGCACTTCCCAAGACTGGACTGCTGGAATGCAAGAGTGATTTTGCAGGTAGCCTAACACACTAACACCCACAAGGATGCAGAATGTACCCACTGCTAGCACTTCCAACACAGCACTAAAACAGGGATTTTCCAGATGGGTGAAGTGATGGCACCGTGATGAAGTCTGCACCACTACTTTTCACAGCATATTCTAGGCAATTCTCTCAGCCCCAAAATAAAAAGGAACAGTCTCCAGATTACCACTTTTTCAGTTGTCAGTCAAACACACTGGTTAACCAGTTATGGAAAATCAGATAGACAGAAAACAAAATTAAAATCCAAGTATCTTCAGAAAAATCTAAGCTTAAGAACAATGTACTCAAAAGTACAGTCATTCCCAGTATATTGAAATAGTTAATCATCAGCCTATTGTCTATTTTTCTTCTCCAACTCTCCCCTCTATCACTGCATAAGTAAGCAAGCAAAAGCAGAAAATAAGAAAGTTTTGGCTTAGTTTTAAACATTTTTTAACAATGAACACAAGCTGAAACCCTCAGAACTCCTTGAGCTTTTCAGGTTCTTTCAGGTTAAAATAAAAGCTTATTTCAAAACATACTGACCATATTCATAAATAATCCCATGTTTATAATCTTTTATATAAAAGTTCCACATTTTGTATTCAATAGAACTGTTTGTATTTCCAGAACTTTGCAGTAGTTTACTGAAAAGTCTAAACAATTTCAACTTCAATAACTTTTATAATAATGCCTATGATTTCCTCTTTGTCTGTGAGATGGAAATGCAGCTACCTAACCCAGATATATAATAAATTATTTAGCATCCATTATTAAAATGCCATATATTGCATGTATGTTTTCAAAATTCATCATAAATCTAGCATTCCAAGTAACCAGAGCAACTGCAAACACTTTATACACCTGAAACATCCAGAGCCATGACAGATGGAGCAGATATGACCTCTCAGATATAATTTAACAAAACAACAGTACTGTGAGGCAGCGCAGCCTTAAAACGAACATTGTGATTTAATGCTAGCTGGAGCTGGGTTTCACATTTATTTTGAGATGCTAAGGTGGCAGAGGAGCACATGGGCACTCTGCAGCCCTGGACCTTGGCCACCCACACCCTGCTGAGCCCCTCTGCTCTGGACATACGGGCTCCCCTGGGGAATCAAATAACTCAGCTGTGATGGGGACCAAGGCCAGCAGAGCCAGCCCCTTACTGCACTGACACTTAATCCTAGATGGCATTTTCTCCTGTCCCTTGCCAGGAGAAGCAGCAGGACAGTTTTGACACATGTGTGCCCTCCGCACAGAGTGGCTGCGCTGCAGTCCCTGCCTGGGTGCTCGTGGCAGCAGAGCTGTGACAGCCCCTGCAGCCTTTTGTGCCAAGGCAGAAAATATCTGCCCACCCACAGGAGGCATAAAGCTATTTATGCATTATTTGTACTTTCATGTGATTTTTTTTTTTTTCCCCTCAAATCGTTTTACCCAGGAGAAGGAAGAAAGAAACAAAGATGTTTAGATATTTTCTCATTTAAAAATGTGCTACTAAGTCATAGGCCATAATTCTTCTAAGTTTGAGGTGTATTTCCTTACTGGAAAATAAGTCTGCATGTATATTTAATGTGATTCAATACACATCAACATCTCTAACTCTGAACCTCGTGTCTCTCCAAGAAAAAAAGCATTTCACTTCCATCATCTCACTCAAACACATCACCTCAGCAAAAGGGAATACAAATGTCCCTAACAGAATAAATGCAATTAGGAAAATGGACCTGGCTGCCCTGTTTTGTTCTTCACACATTCCCCTGCTCCCTAACAAGAGGGTGTGACAGAAGCAAGCAGAGGATGCAGGGCAGGGCTTCCGGATGAATTTAGGAGAGGCTGGAGCAGCTGCTCACCCACAGCATTAGGTAAAATAAAAAAAATAAAACAAACAAACAAAACCAGCACTTGAAGGTGCAGGACCTGTGAAGACAAACCCTGCTGCACAGATCTCTCTTGCTCAACTCTGCAACACAAAACACAAAACCCCCTCCCAAAACAGTCCTCAAATCTCCAGGCAATGCTCTACGGCTTCCATGCACAACCTTGGAATAAAGCCAGTTGGAAATCGTGGGGAATCCCTGATCAGAGGCACACCTACTTTCTGTAGAAATCCATGCAAATAAATAAAGTGGCATCTTATAAGCCTATAAAATGTTAAAACTGCCTCATATACAAAAATAGTTCAGGGTTGTGGTTCTCAACCTGCAACCCAGAAAAAAACATTTACATAATCAGTTTATCAAAGCATATTTTTGAAGAAAATTTCCATTAAACTTGAAAATGTTATGTAATTACTGTTTAGAAGTGGATAATTGAAATATTCCTATCAAATGTCCTTTACAGTATTTTTTTTAGACACTTAGATTCACTCTAAGAGAAAAACAATAAGCATTCTAGGCTGACCAGAGATGCTGTAAGTGCAGGTAAAATCTCGGGGGACAAATTGCTCAAATCATTTAATGCTGTAATTTACTCATTAGGACAATAACTCAGGTGGGGCTTGGTTTCCAAAATGCCATTTTCAGGTTTGACATCAGGGAGAGAGAAGACAAGAGACTAGAGAAGTATTCACACAAAGAACACTTTTCAACTGCATCTCTAATACCTACTTTGTATTCCAGCACTTCTTATCTCCTGACTATTTTAGATCTATGCTAAAGGAGTAACATAGGCCTGGATATATCTTTCTAAGGAAAGAATGAAGAGAAAAAAAGATTGAAATTAGGTATCCCAAATTTTCAAAGGGCCCTTTCTTCTAATCTATCTGCTTGGATAATGCGTCCAGAGTGGCATTTTGTAATGACAGCAACTTTCCAACAAATCAATAGTTATTTAATTCCCAACAAGCTCTCGAGTCCATTAAACCTGATTACATTCACCCATTTCAGTTGGGTGCAGTTATTTTTCCTACACCGGCACTTAATCTATAACAGGAACTTATGAGAACTTTCAGAAGCAATTTCAACATCAATCAGCATAGAGTGAAAGGCACGATTTGCTTGTAATTATTTATTGGACAGGACGGCAGAGGGTCTGAGTGAGCTCCAGCGCCCGACCTTCACCCCCAGATTCTAATGGAGATGAAGGCCTGCTGCATGTGGCTCACTGCATAAAAAGCAGCCTCAGCTTGCATGTCCCACAAGACACAGATTCCCAATACCTGCTCATGGCCACTGTGCAATTATATTGCTATTTTAGACACATATTAAGCCTGAAGTGAAGAACACAACCCACAGTCTTCTATTACTGAAGGGACCTATATGGAAAGCCACCTGTTTGATGCTGTGATTGTCCCTCCGTGTCAGCAAAGTGCTGGAGTACAGGAGCACAATGAAAGTTTCTCTCTTTCATGGTTAATTTGACTCATCCCTGGCACAACACAGAAATGCCCTGACACACGTCTGTGTCTTGACCCTGTCAATGCACAGTCTCTAACAACTGCCACTTAGATGGTAAAATTCTGTCAGTTTAGAAAAGCTGACTTTTCCTAATGTCTTCTAATACTGTAAACAACAGGATACTCATTGCTTAATTAGCACCTACACGACCTTTTCAGAATCCCAAGCCTAACAGAAGAAACTTCAGTAGCACCACTTTTTGATAAAAATAACATAGCAAAAGCAAACAACCACAACAATCTGGTAGCGGCCAGCGGACTCCTAAATATACAGAACTCTTGCCCTGCAGCAAGATCTTACACTTTGAGAGTTCAAAGGAATTACTAGGACGTGTATAAAAATTCTTTGCAGGTGATGTATTTCTATAGACACAAAACCACAACCCCTTTTTCATTCCGTGTGATGCGCAACATATGAATTAATGCGTATTTAACACTACTCCTATTTGCTGTGCTAAAACACTTAACCTAAACACATCATGGTAAGTTACTTTGTCTTCTGACCTGCCGTGGGAATGCTGACTCTCTCAGAAACCTGGAATGGATAGCAAATCCTCTGCCCTGTGGTCAACCTCGTGAAGCAAAGGCATGAATGTTAAACAGCAGACAAATCAATACAAGCAAATATAGCTCAACTACACCATTTATTCAGCCATGAGAGATGTCAATACACAGATTAGGGTGATCCATCTTTTTGATTTCCTACTGTCTTCTCACTGACTACACGAGAGCTTTTGCCTGTATTAAAAGTGTTTGCTTTCTCAACCATAAAAATTCCAATTATTGCTCTAAGTGCACTAGAGTTAAGTTGCTTGTTGGAAGCGGCCTTGCATTACCTGAACAAGTCCAGCGAAGTATGGTGCTGCCGGCAGAATCATTGGCACTCCATAGGGATGTAGCAAAACTCCTTGAGACGACAACATGGTTTAAGTGATAGTATTACTCCCACTAAAGCTAAACACATCAATTGAAAGTTAGGGGAAAATCTATATACCAACTTCTTCCAAACTCAGAGCTAGAACCAAATAACTTCTGTCAGGGGCAAAGCCCACATCAGCTGTAAAAAAAAGAAAAAAATTGACGTCAGCAACACTTAATGTTAAAATTTTCTTCAGAGACAACAGATAGAGACAACAGCTGCAAACCTAACTCTACCCAAAAAGGAAGGTGCTATTTTGGGAGCAGCTTAAGTAACATGACTAGCCAACTACTCTTTATCAGTTCAGATTTTTAAGTACTAAACACATAGAGATCAAATTCTGTACAGAGCTACTGATTAGAAATAATCTTCTGATCAATTCTGGCACAGACATGACAACAGTTACTATCAGAAGCCATTTTCAAAATAATCAGGTTTATCATGATTGCATAATTAGACATTTCCCTGTATTTATAAGCTGTTAAACAATGTTCATGGGAGTGTTTACATTCGGTCTGTAATACTGGGTACATTCTGTTTCAATTCATTATATTTTTGTTTGTTTTGAGTATGTGAGCTAACTAACGCAAGCTAACGACTTCTATTAGTGTAAATTATATTTTAATGGCTCTTCTAACCTTTCACAACATGTGTGTTGTTAAATTGATCATAACTATTTTAAAAGAACACATTTTCCCATTAGAGGATTTCAACTCTGTACTCCAAATCAACTTAAAGTTACTGGTACAAGAGACAAAGGACTGAAATTTCGGCTGGTTTCCTCCCTAAATCAAAACAGATTTGACTTTAAATGCACTACTTACAAGACATTCTCTTCCACAGCTCATTTTTACTTTAGGCAAAACCAACTTAGTCACTAACACCTGTTTTACGTGCTATGTATCTTCTATTGCAGATGTAACTAATGACAAGAATTACAATTGAGCAAGACATTTTATTTAAATAAAGAATTAGTTAGGTACTTACAACTTCATGTTACAAGTGAAATTTAAAAAAAAAAAAAACCCTCCTACAGTCTTCGAATAATCAGGGTGCTTCACACCACTAATTTCAGCTACTTGATTTTGTTGCATAATTACTTTTCCCCGATAACTAATTGCAGACAAGATTTGATGTGATACTTAATTATTTAGTGTCACATTTTGACCACCGTGGAAGGTTTTCAGTAATTGATTCTCGTGTATCAGGGCAGGATTTAGCAGTCTCCCTGAGCAGCTGCCTGCTGGCCCTCCCCACTGCTAACTTTAGCTGTGGAACTGTGACCCTCAGTGATGCTCTCTGCACAAGCTGCCAGTGAGGCCAGCAATTCTCACATGATGAAATGATGTTTACCCCACTCCAGCTCCTGTTTCTAAACTTTTCTGCTGGGGAAGATGCTGCTCTCACTGGTTATCTGACCATGCTTAGCTATAAATCCTATTTCTTGCTCTTATCTTAGCAAGGAAGAGAAACTCTGCAGTTTAATTATTAAGCAGGCTGACACACTATGGATTTTTTCGAAAGATTGTCATTAATTCCAATACAAAAATTGTTCACAGAGAAATAAACAAAAGGTATATATGAGAAAGCAAGTTGCAGTCACAACTCACTTAAAAATACTTATTTCTAAAAAAAAAAAATTAAAAAAAATTAATTTTAACTACTGCTTATTCATTTCATCCAGCAGAGTGAACTGCATTTGAAAAGAAAGCAGATTTCTTCCACTCAGGAATGGAGATTATAAAATGGATTCTGCAAGCTTTACTCAAATGACTCCAGTGGGACAACTGACATAAATACAAGACTGTTAAATTGCTCTGTAAAATACCTGGCAGGTTTTTTGTTTCAGCATGCACATATTTGATAAGATGTTAGAAAACCTGAGGAGGAAGATTTGTACAGGAAAGCACAAGCTCAAGGGAAGCTTTTCTGTGATCTATTTTGGGACAGATTTTTTTTTAACATTTTCTTTAATTATTTTGGCACAAGGCAACCTACTGATGAAATTTCCTGATGACACAAAGTTGGAAGGTATGTTAAGACTGGAGAGGATAAGGTTATTACACATAGAAAGAACTGCTAAATCTTATGGGCTGCATTAATAGAAATGAGATGGAATTCAGTAAGACAAAATGCAAGATCATGCTCCTCCTAATAACAGAAACTTCAGAGCTAAACTCAGGAGGAAGAAAAGCAGTATCTTATTGCATCTGTTTAAAGAATTTGAGATGCTAGTGAGATGCAAATAGGAAAAGGAAAATTAGCAGATTTTTAAATTCTCAAGTATTTCTTGATTTCTTAGAGATATTTCCAAGAGACTGCAGTTCTCTACATCCACAGTAAATAGGGAAAAAAAAAGTTCAAATTCAAATACAACCATTGTAGAGAAATTCCTTTTTGTGTTCAGGGGAACGGAACAACTATGTTGCAACAGAAATCTAAATTTGATTTGTTTACCCCAGCAAAGCAATCTGTGAATAGGGAAGAAAACAGTAGGAGGAAGAGACTGTTTAAGCTAAGGACAATCCTGACACTCTGAAAATCAAGAAAAAAACCTAGTTATGAATAAATTTAGGCTGAACATATTTTTTTCAAGTTCGGGGGTTTTTTTTTGAAGTATTTTGGTCTTGTCTAGTGAGGGTCTAGAACAGCCTTACAAACCCACAGTACCGAAAAAGGGTGGCTTGTAACACACAACTACATGATGCAAGTAGTGCTAGCGTGAGCTCAGCAACTTCCAGGAGGACACTTCCAGCTTTGCAAGCAGAATCAACATTCCAGGATAACGAAAACATCACATGTCTAGCACTGCTATTTGCTACATTGCAGATAATATGCAAAAATCATGGAAAACAAACCATAATTACCTGTTTTAGCGCAAGGACGCTTTGCTTGCCTCACTATAACAACATGCTTGTGAATGTCTGTGTGTGGGGCACTCCAGATCCAAGCTGAGACCTGGTGGCTGGGCTCTGTGGTGGTGTCCCATGTGTGCACCAGCTACCTAAGGTCGCACAAACCTCTGCGAATCAAAACCACACAAGCACAAGAGAGCTTTACTCGCGTCTCCGCCTCCTGCCCGGCTCACAACTCATGCCAAAGCCTCTACAGCAGCTCCACCACTTCAGACCAACACATTGCTTCTCCCTCCCAGCCACACAGAGAGGAAATTTCACTTGACTTGTCCAGCTGGCCGTTAGTTAGCGTCAGTGGTCACTCCTGTTCCGCTAGAATATGTTGAATAAATGAAATTTGACCACAAAGAGTGCTGAGGACTGAGAGAATGAGCCAGAAGAGAATTGACAAAGCTGAGAGTTGTGTTTCACTTCAGCATGATAAAGGTCAAGCGTGGACCTGACCTCTTCTGGGAGGACAGAGCCAGAGTGGTCGGGACATGCACACCAAGCCCCTCTCTGATGTCCCTGCTGGTGCCAGCACCCACCTCCTGCAAAAATCAGCTCTCTGGGGGTGGAATCATCTATTTTAAACAACTACACAGCTTTCATTTCCAGTACATTCTAGAAAATTATAATGCTTATAGGAAAAAAAAATAAATGACATGTTAAGCCATTTTCAGTGTGCTCATAGAGGATGTGTTACTTTTGGCTGTTCCCACACCCTAGTTGGCTTTGGTTTCTTTCATTAAAAAAAAAAAAAAGAAAAAGGATTTTCTGAAACCAAAATTTGATTTCATAAAGGGAGAGGAAGAAAAACACAGGAACACTAGCTTCATATGTAAAATGCATATACAAAAATAAAAGCACAATCTTACTTGTTTCAGCCATGCAGAATTTGGCAAAAAGGCAGGTTTTATTAATGAAAAGCTGCTTTTAAAGGTGAAGAGCATAGGTTAAGCAAGGTAGGGTAGAGTAGAATGTCACAAAATTCCTAACTATTTCAGGCCCAGCTATCTAATAGCACAATCTCATGTTTTATCACAGAACTGAAGCTACTGACAAGACTGCTCTAATAGTAGTTTCATTGAGGGCTTGCTAAAAAGTCATTTAAATAGGAAGGAAATGGAGACTGCTGTACAGTCCAGATGCACAGATACAGAAATAAAACTAGAAATAGGCCTGAAAACTGGGCTACACATTCAGGCAGAACAAGAAAAATGAAAATGGGGCAAGAAAGAGGAGAGCTTTGATCCCACCTGCTATAAGATGTAAATGGCAAATTAGACAATGACCAAAATATTTCCCTGGGCAAAAGCAGATGCCTAAGTTTTGCTATGGTATAAGGTGGGGGAGGAAAAAAAAAAACACAACAAAAAACCTCAAGCAACCTCCCTGGGGCCACGATGCCTGGAAAAGGCAGATCCCTGCAATGCAGTCATCAGCCAATCAATGATGTATGCTCTAATCAGATTCTGACAGAAGTAATCTATTTAGACCATCTTCCTGCCAAATAATTAATTCTTCTTAATGCCTGTATCTAGTTCAAAATACCATAAACAATAGTTCTTCCAAATACTGCACGACACCAATGCAAATAATTTCTACTTCCTTCCTACACTGGCCTAACTTTCCCATCTCTCAGGTCATAAATAATTCAGGTTCCACTTTGGCACCCTCCTCAGAGCTTACGTTATGTCATATTTGAATCTTTTAAGTTCAAGTCTCCCATGTCTGATCACCTTTCCCATTGTCCAGATGTTCTCCATTTTCTCTTCAAGGTTTCTCAGTGGTTTTCTGGTACAGGAAACCCCAAAACCTAAAGGACAAATTGGTTTTCAAGTCTCCTGATAATTTCCCTCATCCACAGCAACTTCAGATTACTGTCTCTAAAAAAGGACTACCAGACACCAGCACTAGAGAGGCTTTAAAAGGGAAGGTGAGCTGCTGTTGATTGGCATTGCCTGAGGTGATCTGGCATTAAAGGAAATATTGATAGGCAGAAAAAGCTGCCCTGCACATCTCCCACACCCTCCCCAGCACAGCTGCTGACACTAACTGCTGCACTTGTCTTCCAAATTCTATTTCCACCTTTCTGCAAAGCCATTTAGGGCCAGAGGCACCAGCAGCACCATCCAGGCTTGCCCCTGCCTCAGCTCTCACTGTTCCCTCTCCTCCACATGGAGAACGTGGAGGAGCTGCTTGTGCCAGGGACCCATTCCCCAGCCAGCTCCTCTCACCAGAGCAGCAGAGCCAAAACACAGCACGGATATTTCAGACTCCTAAAGCAGAAGATGTCACCTATACAAATCAAAGGTGCCTGCTGGTCTCATACTGATAACCAGTACAGCAGATACCCATCAGAGTTGGAGTTTACTAAGCATCTCAAATTCACACTAGAGAATAGGGCAAGGATATAGAAAGAGTTTAAAACTGAGAGAAAGCACCTTTTTCAAGCATGTGGGGTACACATATTTAGAATTAACACATTTTTCTTCAGAGCTTAAAGTTCCCATTTAAATTTACATTAGCATCTAACAATTGCATTAGCCCTCAGGAGCACATTAAAAACTAGCAGCAGGTCAAGATGAACCCAGCTGATTCTTCAGTCAGAAAACAACAATGCTTCACTTCCACTGAAGTTCAGATTTTAGCCTTTTTTATCTAAATATATGATGATGTTAAGTTTGGAGATTTCAAAGATAAATAATTACAGTCCTGCAGAATGCAAGAGCTTCAGACAGAAGCAAAAACTTGGTAAACACGTCTGGGAAACTGTTTGTAGCCCTAGAGAAATTAAGGCTGCTGCCCTGAAGGCCCTGCAACACTTGAAGTGCAGTATTTCAGTAAATGCTGGTTTCTGAGCACGCAGCCCATCCTCTCTCTGGTTCCAACTTCCCTTCTTATGGTCAGTGCTGTGAACTGAGCCACGGCTGCTGTAGCACCTCAGGGTCTAAAAAATGCCGTGTTGACTTTGCATTTCTTTTGGAATGCCACTTCTTTCTCTACCTGCCCTGCCCCAAAACACATCCTTTTATTACCTTCATCCAGTACTTGTCATCCCCTATCACCAACCACCATCACTTGTCGTCCCCTTCACAGGCTCGCTTCAGCCTGTTCCTACCAAAGCTACTCATGTCAGCAGCTCAAATATTAATTTCCTTTTTGTCTTGCCTTGAACACTGGGCTCCTTCACCTCCCAAAGAAACTCCAAATGGCATTGATGCTTTTTGCTGAAGTTGCCTGCTGCCAGGTAAGACTCTCTCTAAACATTTGTGGACATTCTCCTTCAGCCCATAAACCTTCTCTTGCCATAATGCCACACAGAAATATTGACTGGGGGATGAACTGACTGTCCAGTAGCATGAGGACCAACATCCCTATTCCTCTGCAGGTCAACTCTAACTCGTATCCATCTCTGATTGTAAATTCCTTTGAAGAGAATCGCATCTGGTGCAAGGAGATCACCACAATGACAGCAATAGAAATAACACACACACTTAAAAGATACACATCTACTTAGCTTCGCTTTTCCCAGAACTCTTAAAGGCAAGGCTTGCCCTCTTCTGAGTCTTGGGCTGGATTGCTAAAGATAAGCTTGTCCCCTGACAGCAGGGAGAGTGATTTACCCTTCAGTGAGTCGCAAGACACATTCACTTACGTAGGTGATAAATGTATGTTAGAGAGAAGCAGCAGGTTAAAATTGGAGTTAAGGGATCCCTCTGTGCCTGGACTTGCCTTGGGCTACCACACAAACGTAAGGACCTGTCATCAGCTCTACATATCAAGCCGAGAACAGTCTGTGAACAGCCACTCGGAAAAAAACCAATCAAATTGCTATAGGCGTCTTTTAACTTAGCTGCACTACCACACCAATTAGAAAGATTCTGGAACACAAGCACATTATTATCCCAGCATTTGTGTCAAAATTAAAGCAGGACAAATCTGAAAGCTGCGGTTATTTCATGTGCTATGCTCTGCACTAGGAAAAGGGAAGACCCAGAAAAGTCTCCAAAACCTATAAAAACTGGCAGAACACACCTCCATGGGCCTTGCACACCTCTGTTTGTGAAACAAGCTTCTCTCTGATCCTCCAGTTGTCCTGGATCACTCAGAAAATTCAGCTGCAAACCTGTCGGAAAATACTTTTGCTTTAAGCACCAAGAGTTGATTCTGACATGCAGCTATCACAGCTTATTCACAACACTGAAGATGTGTTACAAAGTTCTGCACTTCATTTCTTCTACCTTAGCGAGCCCTGCATTGTTTTCCTTCTCTTGCAGAGTTCCATGCTGGTTTTTATTACATAACTCTTATCAGCTGGATAGCTGTACCAAATCACTTGAATTTTCCCTGTTGGCCTCTTTGAGAACACACTCTCCCATCTCCAGGCTACTTCACATATCTTTCACTGCTCTGCTCTTGAGATTATCTGCATTTTCTAAACCAGCTGAGATTAGCCTCCAATCCATGAGAAGTTAAGCAGCTTAGAAAATTTTGTATGAAACACAGAACACTTTCAAGATCTCATGCTTGTTTGGTATCGTGCAGTTACATAGACTAACTACTGAAAATTATGTACATCTTCCACAAATGATAAGCAGTATCACATACATCTTTAATAAAGTCTCAGGTTGTTTTTGAATGTATTAATGTATTTCACAAAATATGTATTAGAATCATACTTGCATATATCTTCCTGAATCTCTTTCATTTATTCTTCTCCTTTGTATGCTGAATACAGGATGACCAAGAAATAGGCATTTTTGCATGTGTTTTGTCAGCAGGTAAGAACAGGCTGTCATCTTCCCCTTGGGGTATATTCATTTGCAAATACAGCCCAGCAGCAACAAAAACATTTTTCCTAGCAAATCAGGAACAGACTGACTGTAACCAATACCCACTCTTAATAAATCCTAGTGACATACCCGAGCCATGCCATGAGACAGCTCCATCCGTTCCACACAGGATTTTGGGCAGCATCTGAGCTCTCAACCAGACTCAGGATCAGTTCATGGCCACATTCTTATGGGCACCCATACCTCAGAGAGGGTGTCAGGAATACACCCCTGTGTTGCAGAAGACACAAACCACCTGCCTGTCACCATCAGATCCCAGCCTTCAGTTGGGTGGGGATGACAGATGACAGACAGCCACATATTTTTACTGCCAAATCCGGTCAAACAGACTTTTCTTTATTGCTGTAGTCAGGCTACTCTAACTACTGTATCACAGGAAGCTATGACTTCTTCTTGACCCCAATTAGCACATTCATTATTCATCAAAGTACAGATTTCATTTGCTTCCCTTGGGAACTGCAGAGTATCACTGTGAGGATCTTTCAATACAACTTCACCCCCTTAATACACTCAGGATTTGCTGACAAGTAACAGCTACTTATTCCCCCGAGTCAAGTTCATATTAATAGGACTGCACAGTGAATCATGAGATGGTATTAAACCCTGCCTCCTGCCTGTATAAATACATCATTCAAGCACACTGCCATGCCAAGTGCTGTGGTTTGATTGCAGAAACCAGCAGAGGGTAGATATCCTAAGTGAGCAGGGTGCCTTGGAGAAACAACCAATTCAAACCCCAAAATAATAAAGACCCTATAGGTCTTTAAAGGGATCAGAGGGAATTTCTGTTCACTACTGACAAGTTTCATATTTTCAAGAGATAAAACACCAAGACTTCAAGGCATTAGTTGTAATGTAAGCCATAACTCAGCTCTCCTCAAGACACTGGCAATAGTTTAAGTACTAAAGTTTAGCCAAGAGCTACCGAGCAAGGAGCATCTTAGGCAGGCAGGATTTGGCTGAAAGCATTAGCAAGCTCAGCTGATAGGAATAAAATAATTTGACTAACAATATTTGTGCTTTTCCACTCATCTATTTGTCCATTCGTGGTCAAAGAGCTACATTTCCTGATTTATCCTCCACTGTTCAGCCCTAATTAGCCCTTTAGGTTGACATGAAGAAAACACTGAAATATTTTGTGCTCCTAACTCCTTGTAAGGCTCAGAGTAACCAGTGTCCATCAGTCTCACAGATCAGATGCTGCCTGCTGTAACTCAGCTTCCTTAATAAAGCTGAAAATAGCTTTCCCTTGAAGTTTTTTATAAAGCAGTTGCAAAATTCATTTTCTTCTGGAAATGGGCACACACGACTTGTACAATTTTAATGTGAATAAACACCTAAAACTGTTCTTGAGCAAAATATACAAGAATACCCTGACAGAAAATGCACATTCACTGCACGATGCATTAATTTCACAGCAAAGCCAAGGCTAACACTCTCAGCAGAAGTCAATAAACTGATCTACTCCAGCAGAAATTCTAATCCTGCTTTTCTCACCCAGGAAAATTCATGTCTGCACCACATGTCAGAAAAAAAAAAGCTGGGAATGCTCCATTCCCACACAGGCTTCTGGAGACACCTGCCTGGGGTGTTTGGCTGCACACAAACACAAATGTTTGTTTATAATGAGCACTTCTCAAGAGACACACCCCACCAAACTTAGTAATAGATACTATAGAAAATAAATTAAACAAAACCCTGTAGTTCCTCCACCCCATGTGTGTCTGTAAATGCCTTGAAAACAAAGCTCTCTTCAAAGAGAAGGTGTCATTGCAAAATGACATTTCAACAAGCACCTGGAACACCACTCTTACCTGTTCGGATGCATAATTCTCCAAATAGCCATCCTTTTTATTATTTCTTTTTCCTTTGAAATAAGTTCTTTATGTAGATAAAAAGAGATAGTTTATTTCATAGAATCATAGAATGAATTGGCTTGGCAGGAACATTAAAGACCATCCAGTTTCCATGCTCCTGCAATGCTCCATCAGCCTGACCTTGACATCTTCCAGGGATGGGGCATCCACAGCATCTCTGGCTACCCTGTGCCAGGGTCCCACAACACTCACAGTCAAAACTTTCTTCCTAACATCTCTTGTAAACCTACTCTGTCTCAGTTTAAAATCATTCCCCTGGTCTTGTTACTCCATATTCTCATTAAAAAAAAAAAATAAAAAAAATCTCTGTCCATCATCCCTGTAGGCTCCCTTCAGGCACTGGAAGGCCACAATTAGGGCACACAAAGCCTTCTTTTCTCCAGGCTCAACAATCCCAGTTCTCTCAGCCTTTGCTCTCAAGAGAGGTGCTTCATCCCTCTAATCATCTCTAACAGGTCACAGAAAGGCTCAGGCTGGAATGGAGCACAGTGGGCCAGCTGGTGCCACCTCTCTGTTCCAGCAGGGCACCCCAGAACACAGGAGTGTGTCCAGATGGTTCCAGAACATCCCCAGTGAGGGAGATCCACATCCTCTCGGGACAATCTGATCCAGAGCTGGATGCAGAGCTCCAGCTGGGATCTCACCAGAGCAGAGCCCAGGTTCAAAGGATTTCGAAACATCTTATTCCAATGGAAAATCTACATTTTTAAGTCAGCTTCATTGGATTAACAACATTTCCAAAGCCTCAGAAGTCCTGCTGTCAGCAGCAACCCCAGCAAGCTGCAGCTCTAGAACTGTGGGCAGCAGCAGCTCAGGAGCCGTGAAAATATTACAGACTCATGTTCTCAAACATTTTTAATAGGTGACTTTCTGCAATGATAAAAGCTACAGAAAGTCTAATTTTAGGATCTGTTCATCATTTGTGTCTGGAACATTTTCTTCTACATTTTATTTTGAGGCAAAAAACAAATCACATGCTGGGTAGTTGCAATCTTTCAGTGATTTTCCTTAATGCATCCAGATACAGTACCATGGATCCCAGTGTTACATAAAGAAACTTCAAACCCTTGATGGGTACATTAAACCAAAACAAAATTAAAAGCACACAAGCACTTTTCCATCAGGGAATCCATTTGTACAAGAGTCAGCTTCTACAGAGACATCTCCCTGCTCATACAGCACAACTTCCCTTGCCCAGAATCACTGAGGGATGCTCTGTCCTGAGAGAGATCTGAGCCAAAGCAGTTTGAACCTTGCCTTCTCAGCTGATGCTTTGGAAACAGCATAAACCTTTACTCAAAAGCAGTTCACAATACCTAATGATGTTTCTGTAGTAATAGTTTATCAGTAGCTGTTTCTGTAATAAATGAAAGTTAATGCACATTTGTAATTTCTGTATTATATTAGCATTCACAACCCAGATGCATTATTTCAGTATAAAATGTATGGTGAAATCTAATTAGTAGTGAGAAAATCAACTCCAGCCATAGAGAAACTAGAAATTCACCATTAAATAAAAACTGCCAAGGACCAACACTTTTTAAAAATGGAATAGCATACATACAACCAAAATAAAAGATTAGTGTGCAAACACTAGACAACTAATTACATAATGTACCTTTACAAAATCCCATAATATGGGTGCAGCTTATTTCCCTGTTTGCTGTTTGAAAAATAGATTGTTTAATAACCCATCAAAGCTATCTGTAAAGCACGGCAACAATGGAGCAGATGTTGACTGTTGTCTTGTTACTCACAGACATAATTAAATACAATGAAACACTCACGCACCCAAATAATGGAGGACAAACAAACACAGCAATGCTGCTCTATAAACATAAACCTCATTTACTGGGCACCTGCCTTATATTAATCTGTGATATTTAAACCAGGGAGAAAAACGGAGAAGGAGGTATTTATTTGCCTGCAGACCACAAAAACTGCAAACAAAGAATTCCTCTCGGTATTAAGGAGCTGGAACTTGTGCAATACTGATCCCCACAGTGATGCCTTCTACAAAGCTCAGAGGCAATCACCTTTTTGATTGTGACCAGGACAGGACAGTTGTGTTTTCTGCACAAAAAGTACCTGGGTTTCTGACTCTGAACAATCCAAAGAGCTAAAACACATTGTGCCTGCTGTGTAATACAGTCTTAAGATACCTGTGGAAAACCAACCAGGTTTCCTTTGATAGCAAAAGACATTCCCTGCAATTATTTCCTTTCCCCTCTCCCAGCCTGCTTTTGAAGGGGCAATGGAAAGCAAAGATTAGGTTCCAGAACTATCCAGCCAAGAGGTTTTCTGCTAGGACAATGTCCCATAACATTATTTGATACTCTAGTTCGCATCAAAATTTCAGACTTTAAAAAACATCCTTATCTTCATTTCTATAATCAAATGTAGGTACATATTTTCTTTCATAATATCAATTTTGTCCCACTATTTGAAAAGGATAATTATGTAAATCAATACAAAATTAAGTACCTAATCTTGCAGTTACTATTACAAAACAAAGTTTCCAAGCAAAAAAAGCACCTTTAAAAATTATCACTCGTGTATTGTAGAGAAACATGGAAGCTTATTTTTGCTAATAAAACCAAAAAAGATTTTAAAATTATAATATTAAAAAAGGGTTAATATTTGGTTTTATTTTAGGTAAAGAATATAAAACGGCTTTGCTTACTACAAAAACACTTTGCCTTTATATTTAATTTAGTTCTTTCTAAGAAACAAGACAGAATATAATGTGATCTGCATCTCTTTCTGGTAATAAAACCATTCTGGTCTCCTTCCATAGACAATACCATAAAGCATAAATCCAAATGGAAAACAAATAGAAGTATAATGCCACTGTGAAGCAAACCAATCAAGCCTAAAACAGCTGAGATAGATCTCATCCAGTAGTTCATTCATTCTTTATAGAAAAGAAATGAAAATATTCCTAGGTGTATCAGATTAAAAAAAGGGAAAAAAAAACCAAAAAAACAACAACAACCACCCTCAGCAGCTCTGAAAGGTTGTAAAGCACTAAATTCCTTTGATTTATGAGGCAGCGTCCACTGCACTGAGCAAAACAACTCAGCATGGCAGGACCCTTTTCCTGAAATTCCTGTGTTATTAACACAGCCCGGCTCTGCCAGTGAACAAAAGCACTGGTGCGGGGTGAATAAATCATTAACACTCTGCTGTGCAGGGGCTGGATTTCCTGGGTGAGCTGGGAAGCCTTCCTGCACAACAGGGATTTTGGGCTTGGAATTGGCTGCTATGAAATGTACTTCATCATCTGCCGTGTTTGACGCTTCCCAATAGCTTTGTACTTTTCCTCTCCTTTTTCTCCCCCAAGCCCAGCAACTGCAATAGAAATTTATTGGATTTTATGTCTGCAAATAAAAGGAAGAGAAAAGCATAGAAGGAGCAAGCAAGCCCATTTAGAAGCAGAATCCTTTTCCCTTTGTTTAAAAACAGGTTGTGTGCAAATAAAATCCAGTACTAACCAATTATTTTGGCATTTTGATAATTTTAAACTGAAAAATAAATTGAAAAAGCAAAAAAGTCCAATCAAAGAGGGCTTACACCTAAAAAGAAAAAAAAAATTAAAATCAACTATGATAAAAAATGTGGCTCCTCTCTGAATTAAGTGATATTCTATTGGAGCATTTATTTATTTATTTATTTTAAGAGCAGGCAGAAAGAAGGGCACAGGAACTCCTGAACTCTCCTGTTTCAGTGTTTTAACTTTTGGTGCATCAAAAAGCTTTCCAAAAGAGCAACAGGCAATTTCACGTGCTCATGCCAAGCCTGGTATTCCAAGTGAAGCTGGGAGAGATGGTATCAAAGGGAAAGGAAAAAATAAACTCAGCCCTTGGAATTGCAGTTTCTCAACGCTCCTGTATTTTTTACAGCAAGGCACACTGAACTTGGGTAGGGAATATCAAAAATACTTATCCTGCCTCTGAAGTAGATGCCATGCAACAGTGGCAAAGTTGAACATTTTCCCAAACTTTGAGATGAAACAGCAAGTAATCTTTACGAAACATTTGCACCAAAGCATTCCTTTTGGGGCCAAACTTGGGAAAACTAACGAGCATGACAGACAGAGGAATGCTGAAAAAGCAGTCTCAAGCCATATGCTACCCACCAGGGAGAATGACACACATTGCAAAGGTAGCTGAGGATCCACAGATTCCAACCCTGCCAGAGCACAACTCCAGAGGTACCAGCACCAGCATCAAACACATCCATCCCCTCCGAGACAAAATGATTCAGGACACTCAGAATGCTGCTTTGCAAAAGTGAACAAGCTGAAGTCAGAGCAGGGAAACATTCCAGTGGGCCATTTTACACTTCTGCAGCATCCAGCAGACTCAAGGCTGCAAGAACAAGCCTGCAATGCATGCAGGAGTCCCTCTGCATTACACAATAATGACATTCTGAACAGAAATAAATGAAGCCCCTGCAGTGCTATTCTGTCAGCTTTTGAAAGTAAATAACTTCACTTCTGACAAGACAGAGACATTTTTTCCTCCTCCTGCCACAGAGCATTAATTGAGCCATGCAGCCATGTAACATCCCAGAGACAGGACTAACACATGACAAGGGAAAAGCTCAAGGAGGGGACACTCGTGGAATATATGGGCTGCCTAAGTTCTGCTCACCCCCAAATTTTCACACTAGCTCTGTTTTCTGACAAAATCATCATCTGAGGGAGAACTTTTCATCTTGTTTTTGCCTCCCTTTACAATGTTTAATGACACTTATATCAAAGAAATACTTAAATTTCATACTGCTTCATGAAAGATTGTGCTGCTTATCATCAGCTTATATTTTAAAACTTCTTATTTCTTGCTTGTAAATCTAAGCTTCATGACCATAATCAATATCTGTAATTAACTATTTCATGTATACAACACTTACTGTCCGTAGCAGAGATAATGATGGTTGCTATAAAACAAAATCCTATGAGAAGCAAAACCAAAGAAGTCAACTTCAAAACTACATCATAATTATAATAAATATTAGTTCAAGTCAGTGAGGAATTGAGGCAAGGCATGTTAGAAATATAAATATATACACAAACCACAAAAGTGAGGTAACACTGTAAAATGGATGTACAGTTACAAAAAAAATCAAGATGTTACAGTTAGGAAGAGCAAAAAATTCATTTTTAAATAAAAGGTTAAAAGGTTAAATTTAAGATGGTCTACAATGAAAGCACTTGCATTCTTGTGTACCTGAATATCTTAAGTATTTCAGTTTTGAAGTACCACAGAATTTCTTTCCATATCTGGAGGAAAAAGTAAAAATCAGTGACTCCCTGTGAACAAAAAATAATTCACGGAACACTTCAGTTCTTACTACAGTATCTAATTTTGATTCTGCCTGTGTTCAACACAACGAGAAGGAGCAGGATCAAAACACTGCGAGATCTCTCCACAGCTGGAGCCTGCTCTAGTGCAAAAGACCAAAGGCCCAAGTACAACCAGCCAGGAGAGCACAGACATTAGATATGCTATTTTCTCTAATTAAATTCACTGGGCTGCTGCACTGACAGAGTGGGAGGGGAAGCAAAATGTAAAAGAAGTCAATGGTGCTGCACTAGGCAACTCGGAGGGAAATGAGCAATGCCAGCAAGGAAATGACAGCAGGTTCTCAGGAGAGCTCTTGCACTGCACATCACACTTTAAAACTGATAAATCAATCGCACATGCACCTTTAAAAGGCAGGAAAGCTTGAAGGATTCTTAGAGGGTGTTGACTTCTCCTTTCCACCAACATTATTCTAACTCCATAAAACAAGGTGATAAATTCCAGTGTCACAATTTTTATCACTTTCGTTTAAATACTTCAAAAATATTTTTGGCAGGACTAATATTAACATGATCACAGTACTTATTTACCAACTAAGAAATACACACATTTAAACCCCCCCAAAATATCAGTCTAGTTTTGAATAGCTATGGTTAAAAAAAAACAAAACAACTAAACAAATATCTATTGGCTGCCCTGAGAAAAACCTCTGGTTACATAACCACCACAGACTTCCCTTGGCACAAAGTACCACACCACTTTTTTTTTTTTTTTTTTTTCATAAAATATCCATCCATATACATATTTAGCAAATATCATGAATGGAGATAGCTTACAAACAGCTCACAACGGAATATCAAGGCATTCCTTTTCAGATAAAGGGTTTTAAAATGTTCAAAGAGGTAATTTAGGAAAAAAACAACAATGGTTCTAAGACAAAAATATTCACCTGCTCCTGTGACAGGGATGCTCCTTTGTAACTGCTCTTGCCCTTATAGTCCAAAGCAGCAGGAAACCTTCTTAACAGATTCTTCTGGTTTGTTGACGGGTTTTTGTGTTTGGAGTTGGTTTTCTTTTTTTGGTTGGTTTTTTTTTCCTCCCCCTCCTTCTAGTATTTAAAGAGGAGAGTACTTCACTAAAGCACTCCTCCAGCTTTTGTAAGAGAGTGACCTTGTTTGACAAGGCTGGAGTTAAATGCCCCAAACTAGCTCTTACTGAGAATGAGAGCTGCTCCAGCACTTGATCTCTAAGCCACTTCTCATTAGCCCCTGGAAAACAGCAGAGCAGCTCTTGGGAGACAAAAGGTATGTAAACATGGAAATTGGGCTTCAGCCACAGGTAGAGTCATAAATACCAGCTCTCGAGTTATTGGTGAATGCCAAACGATCTTATTTACCCTGATCAGGATAAACAGCAAGACATCACTCCTGCAATCCTATCAACAGCACTGCTGGATCACAGCTGCACTCCCACCTTCTGAGGTCTGCTCCATTCACACACTGAAATTCCCTCGGAGTGCCACAGTGCCCCCTTAGGTACAAATGCATCCACAGGATGTGGTTTGTAGCATGGCAGCTCCTTTTTTGTTTTAACAGAATGCTATAATTTGTCTGACATAGCACAGCCTTTTACCCTCCACATATGAATAAACAAGCACTGTGTTTCTCTTGGGGCAGCGAAGCTGGTTAAATGAATCAGAAAACCCTGAAAATATTGCCTACCCTCAGTCCATCAGCTACTGGACAATTATTCAAGGCCCAGCTGTAAGAAAAACAGATGGTGAGTGAGCATTAGTACCGTGGACTTCTTTGCACTCATGCTGTCATAAGCAGAGGTTGTACAGTCTCAAATCAAAATTGCCATGAAATAGCAGAGAGAGGAACAAAATCGTGCAGACTCTAATTCATAAGATAACAGAGGCTTAAAATTTTCAAGAACTGAAGTCAGATTAACTGTTTTTACAGGAGAGTCGCAGAGTGAGAACTGTAAATGGACTAGGCAAAGAAAGGCAGTGTTCTCATGATTGGTTTAAGCAGTGTCACCATGAAACATCAGTTACTGAATTCAACCAAAATACCCTAGCCTTTGAAGAGTCACCAAAGTATTAAATGCAAAAACTAGATACTCAGAACTGTAACTGCAATGATGGCACTCAGCAACTGATGTGCTTTTTCTCTATTAAAAAAAGAAAAAGTAAAACTGTATCCGGGAATTGTTTGGCTTGTTCATCCATTCAGTTCTTTACACAATTTTAGCACAAAGATAATCTGTTCTAATCTTTATTCCATTATTGACACTATTGACTGCATCAATTGAAAATGCTACCAAATAAATCAACTTTGAATTAAGCCATGAAGAAAGAACGTGATAAAAAGTCTTTCAGACTCCTATAAATCATCAGCTCCAGAAGCATGACATAAGTAACTGAGAGGGGAATTCAGCTTTTCTCCATAGCCATAATGCTTAAGGCCCAAATAAAATTACACTAATTTACCATGTAAGCAGTAATGGAATAGCTGGGGTAGAGATGGAGATTTGTTGGTTTCTGCTTTGTTTTCATGGTGGATTCTTTTCATCATTGATATGAGAGCTGTACCATGAACTACTTTGTTAAAGACAGAAAAGGTTGATATTGAAGTTTCAGTTCAATTGTTTTCGATCTGTGCATGTCCACTATGAGCAATTGCTCCATTTAAGAGGAATTACCCTTTGTACAAACCACTTCACTATTTAAAACAAAGCAAATCTATCATCATTAAACAGAAAAAAAAATTTACCAACTTCAAAATAATGACAGCAGCATTGTACACCATGACATGGAATATTCTGTGATGTTTCAAAACAAGTTTGCTTTGTCACTTTGCTCAGAAAACCCCAACAGAATAACCAGAAAAACCAGAAAAACAGACCACAGGAAAGCATCAGTTAACAGAGCTAAGCCTCCATTAATATATCCCAAATCCCAAATTACCAGTGGTCAACATTTCGCTGCAAAAATTACTTCAGGCCAGCATTTGTTGTAAACTTGTGGTCAGAAATTGGGTTTTGCATTGATGTGTCACGTTAAGGAGAAGAGAAAATAGATGCATGCAGCTGTTTCTAACCCCATGAAATGTAACCAAAAATAGGGTGCACTACAAATGCACCTTCCCTTCTCCTGCATCTTTAAATATTGACAGTATGGAAAATTCTCCCCCAAATACATCCACGCTTTCCCTGGCCCTGTCCTTGCAGTGACGCAGTGAAAACTTCACGGCAAAGCCCCACGCCCTCCCTCTGCTCACTGCTGCCACTGGCACAGTCACCTGGCCTTTGATGCTCTTTGAAAAGTCACTCTGGATTCCCATAGTTAGAACTATCTTATTAAGAAAGTGTCCACATAGTTTCAGAGCATTTCAAATAACTAACTTAGAGGCATTCTTCAATTTCTGTTGGCTTTTTCAAGTGAATATCGTATCGAGAGTTAATCTATAACATTACCTAGGCCTCCATCCTTTATATATTTTCAACCTTATTTTCAAGAGTTAAGCTCAAAATATTTTTAGGTAAAGAATCCTCCATGTATAATCTGTTAAAAAAAGTAAATTAAAAAGTCAGCTCCTCACTTGGCTCTTAAAACATGACACACGTGTAAAGTGAAAGATACAGAGCAAACAGTCAAGCTTCTAACCCTGGAAAAAGTAGCAGAGCACTTCTGTAGTACACTGTGGAAAACAGTTTACCCATTTATCCTAAACAAATTTATCCTAAACAAGCAACGTCACTTGCACAAATAAATAATGGCCAATTTTAAATGACTAGAAAAGCACAGATTTTCCCAAATGATTAATGCAGCTCCACAGAAAACCAGCATCCTCGTGGCTATGAGGATAAGTAAGTATTCAGTGACAAAGACTGGCTTGCCCATCTTGAGAAGAATGGAATGCCTTTGCCAGTCTTTCAAGAATGACCTCTCCAGTTGTAAAACTTACACGTGACAGAATACCAATGTAAGCACACAAAAATAATAATTACCTCCATAAGTTCTAAATAGGCAGCAAAGTTTTAACAACTGAGAGCTCAGTTGTAACTGAGATGTCTCAGTTCATTTTAATTGAGGAGCAAGTGAGCAGATACATTTCAAGTGCAATTTTTAGAGAGAAAAAAAAAAACTTGATAGCTTCGCATAATGTCTATTTACTGTTGGTCACAGGTTGCACAGACAGAGGAGATTCACTGGTTATTAAGTTGCCATATAAAGCTTTTAGGTTAGCCGTATTTAAGATCAATAGACAACTCGATAGAGAAAAACATTTACAGTTTCACTGAAACAGTGATATTTGCACTAAACATACAAACCAAGTATTTTTGTCAGTTTGCTCTAAACTATCCGAGAGGGGAAAAATAGAAAAAATCCAAGTAGATTGTCATGATAAAGGTTTATTAATTTTTTTTTTAAACAAAAACTTCTTAATCCTTTACTGTTTAAAAACAGAACCATGTTATATTGGCTTTGCAGGTGATGTCAACTTAATCCTCTCTGCTGGATAATTTTGAGATAAAGTAGCATTGTTTCTAAAGAAATACTTAACCAAATGCATGAAGTAAGAGATCATTTCTGAATTAAAAACATTATTATCTGACTCTCTAGGAATTCAGAATAACTAAAATGCCAGGCAGCTATCAAAAGAAGCAACAAGCACAGAATTTTGAACCTGTCACAATTTTCATCACAAATTCAGCAGACTTTTCAACCTATTACATAATTGTGATTAGTACAGGCAGGACGATTCCAAACTGACAATAGGATTAAGGAAATGAGAAAGCAAACACTTAAAAAAAAATACTTTGTGTGTCAGTTAATCCACTTAAAGAGTTAAAAATTATCCGCTAGATATAGCGCTTTGTAAAGTGCATTAGCAATCACTTCTCATCTTCCTCTCAGATGGAATGGACGCAATTGAATTCCCTGTTTTAAAGTAATCATTAGAGTTGCACAGTTTCTTAAACCTTAAAGCAGTGCCATGCTATAGATGTGTTTGCATAATGATACTGCAATATCTCACTGAGGAAGGTTATCAGAGCACCCAAGCCCATCCTCATACTATCCTCTCTCAGCTCCTTGTGTGGCCACGTTGACCTCTCACCTGAATTCCCATTTTTCCTTTCAAAAGTCCTATCTTTAACGTGCAAATTGTTCTTGGACAAACTGAAAACAACAAATCCAGAACAAAACACAGGAGTACATTTTGCATGTAACCACTAAGTGCACAAGTCACCCTGGATCATTAAAGCTGATCTATAAATGCCATTCCCAAAACAGATCCGGAATACAGAGCTACCAAGAACATACATTTTAGTTATGGCATGCAAATTACTGAAATTTAAACACATCATATTTATCTGATGCAAATTTTAATTGCAGACATATGAATCCCTCCCACATACATGGATAATCTAGGGCGCATGCAAGAATCTGTTATTATGCACTCCTAAGCTGGAAGCCAGAAATGGTTTATACTACACTACAGGAGGAAAAAACCTACAGAAACGTTTATAGCCTGAAAATACTGGAGCTCTCCTCTTTCAGCAGTAGCAGAAAAACAAATGTCCTCAAATCAAAAGAAGCTTTAAATCTATTTTATCTATTCTTTAGGAACAAAAAGAAATACCATACAACATCTTTCAGGCATATGTGAATGCAGAAATAAAGTTAGAGACTTTGAGGGAAGTCAATATGCACAGAAACTGTTGTAGTGGAAGTTGGAAGAAATGCCCCCATTTGTTACAGTAGGCACAAGAATATTTTTCCTCCTGAAGTTTCAACAGAAGTAACAGAATAAACAGGATTGATCATTTTTGCATGATAACATATTTCTGTCTTGGTTCTACACACTTGCTAGACAACTCTGTAATGGTGGATTCAGTTAATAGTAGGATACAAAGATGATTCCAAAATACTAGTTTTAAAAAAAAATTAATTCAATTATCCAGTTATTTCACATTACAGCAGAGAGGGGGTACCAAATATTAAATAATTTAGAAGGAGAGAGTGGGAGAAAATACTTTTAAAAAAATCCTCTAAGAAAAAATGAAATGAAATTTTAAAAAAATAATAATTAAAATTGAGTAGAAATTGGTATTGTTTTGCTGATACCCAAACATTTTTTTTTTTAAACCAAATCCAATATACTTTAGCGATAGACATATTCTGCACAGATATATCTTTATAAATCATCATTTTCCCTGTGAACTAAAAATCAGCTTGGCTTTAATCAGCAGCATGTTTTAACACAGATTTAAAATTCCTGTCTTCAAAGAAGGCTTAAACAAAATTGCCATTGGACACATTTACATGAGAAGTATAATTTATGCCTGCAAGTGAATAAAGAGCAGTCCTTTATGGCTGAAACTCTGCTACAGCATCCATGAGAAACGCAGCCACAGCACCGTGTTAAATATCTACAAACACCACCAACAGACACACTGCAAAAAAAAAAAAAAAATAAAAAAATAAAACAAACCGACACCGAAATACCAAAAGATATGTAAAGGCTCGATGCTCTGTTAAAACATATTTTCTACTCACTCTCACATTCTTAAGTGCAGGCACAAGACTCGCTGCACACGGTGGGAGACATTTATACAATCTGCTCTCACAAAAAATACCTCCCCGGCTGCAAATCCCCCGAACGACGCTGACAAAGCGAGCCCCGCCAGGAAAAGGAAAAGTTAAGCAAACTTACCTGCTGTAAGTACATAAAAGTCAAGGCACAGGAGAGCTGGGGACACATGCCCACGTTGGGCAGTGCCACGCAGGTTGCACCCGTAAGGGGATGCTGCATGGTGCTGCTCTGAAGTCTACGTAGAACAAGTGAGGGGGCTTGCATGCAAGCACGTTTGCCCTATCTTGTCACTACGGGTTGGTTGGGGTGGGTTTTTTTTTCCTTCTTTTTTTTTTTTTTTTTTTTAGGTTTTTTTTTTTTTCTTCTTCTCTCTCCCTTTTGATTATTTAAATAAGAAACGGTGCTCCTGGAACGCCTTTCCTCTCCCCAGCCCTAAGCCCCTACATTCGTTTGTCAGCTAAGGCAACTTGGTAGGTTTAAACTAGGAATTTTGAACAGAGAGGAAAAAAAGAAGACACAGCCTGCAGCCTATTGATGAGCAAATGGAACTTCCTCAATGACAGAGAGCTGAAGCTTGTCTCACAACAGTAGCTGCTGACTAGGAGAGAGAGAGAGAGAGACTCAGAGAGGCTCAGTCGCTGGTGCTGATGCTGCACAGCTTCTCATTTGTCAAATGGGTCCTAGGGCAGGGTCTTTACCACTCACCAAAATTCAAATACTGCATTTTAAAAATCCCTGGAGAGGATAGGAAAGGAGAGAAAGTGAGCACGCTGCATCGCAGGCATCCGTGAGATCTGGGCAATTAGTGCCATTGCCCAGCTGGGACCGCACGCCTGTTATGATTCCGCACGCACACAGACACACTCGCAGCCTGCCCCCCTCCCAGGACTCACACCTGACTGCAAAGGGCTTTCCCCTTCCAAAAACACCACTGTGCAGCACCAAGCAGCAAAGGGAAGCAATCTTGGCTAGTCAGGAGGATTCCAGCAAATACACAGCGCTACCAGCAAATGAGCTTTTTTAAAAACAGAAATTAATTTTACATCTACATTTCATTCGCTATCCAGCTTCCCAGAGAAGCCTATAAAAGCATTACAGTGAAACTGTGCAGAAACCACTGCAGCAGAAATACTGGGAATGAAACGATTCTGTGTCTACTTTTCTGGGGGGGAGGGGAGCACACTTGGATAAAGACTGTATCTTAAAATTGGTCTAAAGCCCATCTCATCTAAAATTACAAATTTATTTGACAGCTAGTCAATCTGTTATCAAGGACTGCCCTATCAGGTTACATGGAAAAATTACATTTGCAATTTTCAGAATTTAATGTTTACTTTCTACTTTGACAACGATACCTCAAAATTAGTATTCTACTCGTGCCAGCTTTTTATTCACCCCCCCTTTATTTTATGGAGTAATAATTATTCATTAGTAGATCTAGTTAGTCTTTATGTAATAAAGTAGGATGTGACCTGCAAATCAAATAATTTATACTACAGCTTGTCCTTGAGGTCCTATATTACAGGTCTTTTTTTTTTCCTGAGATACAACTCAAGTATAACAGAAGATATTACTATTTTTAATTAGAATTTGACAAATGAATTAAATATTAATTCTTCAGGAAAGAAGGTCAAACCTCAAAGAACCACCTGAGGTTTTGAAGGGGTTCCTTCTTTTTAAAGGTCTCTGAAGAAGATTTGAAAATCACCTATTTTATAGGATACATAATTCCCACAGAAACACATCTGAGACCAAGAGTTTAATGCTAAACACAATAAGCATATAACCCCCACACAAGAAAAGTCTATTTCATCAACAGCATAATTGGTTTGATATAAGATCTACCCTTAAAAACAAATAATAGTCCCCGCTTAACTGGAAACAGAATCAAAACACATCACTGCAACTCAGGTGCTACATTTAAAAAAAAAAAAATCCTTTTCATTCTATGTGCGCTCACATACCTGCACCCACACAAGCCTCAGAGACTGATTTAGATCCACTAGGTGTTCTTCATGCAAAACTGAACATTTTTCCAGCAGAATCAGTCATTATGTAACTTTCTTTCTCAAAAGCAGTCAGTGCAATGAAACCAATGTACACATAACTCAATAATCAACACCAAAACAATCATGCACAAACTTACAATAAAGGGATTGGGTTTGGATTAGGAAACATCCATGCTTTTGCAGTTTATCATGGACTCAGCTACTAGAACAGCCCAGATTATTAAAAAAAAAAAAAAAAACACACACAAAAAAAAAATACTCAAACCACCAACCAAAAAACCCCTCATGCCAAAGAACAAGACAGAGTGAGGAGGAGGAGGAGAAATGAACCCTCTCTGTGCCCTTTCTCCTTTTTTTCATTCTTTCTCTGTGCCTAAGCACTCCCCTATTCTGACTAGAGTATGTCATGCTTTTCCTCATTCTTTTTATTTTTTCTACCCCAGAAAGGCTGTTATTCTGCAAATGCCCTAAGCTGAGAGAAGTTTCCCCTCAGTTCAGTTTCATCTGAAATACCATAAATAATACATGGCACTTTAATGAGACCTTATCAGCATGTTTAATGAAAAACAAATACGTTATGTAAGGTAACCAACTCCTTCTACATTATGTCAAAATCAAAGGCAGCATGCTTCCTAGCCAAACAGTTTGGAACTATATAAGTCTATCCAATTTCCCAAAGTGAGGTTCTGGAACATGGTGATGGTCAAGCAAAGCTACTTCTGTCTATTGCACTATTTCACAGCTAAAAGGACATCCATAAAACAGATTAAATTCTTAAAAGCAGTGTGTTGAACAATTACTTCAAGAGAATTTAGCACTGTCAATGTAGCTAACAGTCATTGTGAAAGTGAATTTCTCATTGGCCTTTTTGCCTTAATTTTCACCCAATTCGAAGTTGGAAAACATGACCCACAAATGCTATGGATTCCTGACATTTACATAATTATATTATTAAACCAAGAAGAGCAGTATCTTAACTATCCAAATCATCTATACACAGAGAAACAATAAACATACATAATTCAGCAGTGTAAGAGACCTAAAAAAGAAACACAATTATTTAGCCTGATACATGCTCCTTCAAGAGATGCAGGGGAAAGTCATTACCAATTCTTATCCCTTCCAAGGATAACTTGTCATTATGTCTAAAAAGAAAAAAGGTAACAAAGTGTGTTTTATTTTTATAAATATAAAATCAATGTCTCTTCTTCAAAGCCATTTCCTTGTTTACACACGCTTTTGTCCCTAACGCAGCCCATTAATCACCCCACGGTCTCAGTTATGGCTATATATACCTTAAGTGCCACCAGAGCAGTGCCAAAGGGACATGAATGCCTGTGCAGAGCCTGACCTTCCCTGTGCCTGCACAGGACAGTGTCCCTGTAACAGCACCACACACTCCCATAGAACAGCACGGACCCCACAACATCTCTGCAAATCACAACTCCATTTTCCTTCATTCTGCCACAACTAGAGTGTGCAATTACAAAGGCTCCTTGACCTTCAGCACATGACATTTCCCACCATCATTTGCCATCTTGGGTCAGGAGTTGAACTTACCCAACACTCAGCTGCTGATATTACCAAATATCTATCAATTAACAACAAATACCAACACTTCAGAAAAAAAACAAAGAAACTACGCTGCCCATATCAGCCTCTGAGAGTTCCTAGAAGCTTTTTCCACTCTGATAATGGATCCACGTGTGACGCAATGCCTACTACACCATGAGAGGCTGCACTCCCTCCTCCAGCCTCTTTGGGCTGCCCATGTCATGGCTGATGGCACAGGCAGAGAACTTGCAGACAGGCACCCCCTCCCCACATTCATTGGGAACACCATTCGAAAAATGCCACCAGCAAAGCCTGGATCAGTCCTGAATATGTAGATAAAAATATGAAAGCAGAGAAGCTCTGAAACAAAGCAAAAGGGACCAACAGCACTTCTCACACAGCTGACTTACAAATCCAAACCCACTTATATCTGCAACGCATCTGTTTATTTAACGTAACACATTCTAGTCAAAATCAACCACTCAGTTTGTTGTGACCTGGTAGTCTACTTCAAACTTAAGTTCAAATTTTGAGTTTCTAGACCTCTGACCTAGAAGTTAACCTTTGGAATTACCGCAGCAGACTGGCTAACATTCAAACCATTCCCATCAAGTAAAGGAAGGCTGTGAAACACATCACCTGCACCACCACGCACCATTTTACACCTCAAATGCAATTATGTAGTAGCCTACATTAAGAAGTTCACACCTAGAGGAGGCATGCAGTATTCCAAGCACTGTATGCCTCCAGACATCAAGCATGAGAAAAATCACGACGGCGCAATAAATGCTCCATGTGAAGAAGACAGTTTCTTCTCAACTTTATAAAGCAGTTGATGTGGTACAAAAATAATTCAGGCAGGTGGCGGAGAATCTAATAGTAGATCAGTCCTTTAAATAAACCCTCCTTATCTAATGCCACATTAAAAAAATAGCTCCCAGGACTCAAAACCAGGAAAAGCAGCGTATTATAAAATTGAACATATCAGTAAGATATTTTGATAAATTACTATCAATTATCAAGATCTCTGCCTCTATTTTACATAGTATTCTGTTTTCTGTACATATACTGTGTCTTTTAAAAATAAAGTGGGGAAATACAACAGATTTTCTTAAATACTTTGTACTGTCAAAAAGGATTAAATAAAAAGGCTTCCCTCTGTTCTTGTAAACTAAAAGGCAACATCTCATCCTTCCAGTGGTACTGTCTTGCAATGACTATCCCCATTTCTAATATCAGGTTTATGTTAAGGTGGCTCTCCTTTAGACGATTTTTGCACAAAGATCAGGACATTACAGAAGCTCATGCTTACCTCAGGCAGGTAAGAATCACTAATTTTCTGTTTCTATTAAGCACGGTGTTACATCCATTGACTTCTCCAGTACTTCACACCCAATCTCTCCAAAGCACAGAGTAAACCTCTTCAGCACCACCCAACACACGTTTCACAAGCATTCAGCATCAACTCTACATTTTTCACAAGAGAAGCAGCCCTTATTTCCACCAACGTGCTCGAGGCGGGGAAGGCAACAAAATAAATAAACGCTCAGCCTTTAGAGAGTGAGGGGCAGCTCGGAGCAGAGCGGGTGCCCTCCCTGCTTTGGGGACATTCCGCGGGGACCCGGGGGATGGGAGCAAGGCCGGTTCGGGAGCGTGCGGAGCGCGGCCGGGAGCGCTCCCGCTCCGCCGTTCCGGGCGCTCCATCTAGCGGAGACACGGCTCGTGCGGGGACACGGAGCGGGGACACCGGCACACCGAGGGACACGGAGCGGGGACACCGGGACACCGAGGGACACGGAGCGGGC
>VRYO01002014.1:12385792-12446004 GCA_009812075.1 Sialia sialis
GGGACACGGGGACACCGAGGGACACGGCTCATGCGGGGACACGGAGCGGGCCGGGGACACCGGGACACGGCGACACCGAGGGACATAGGCCGGGCCAGGGGACACGGACCGGGGGCATGGACCGGACCGGGGGACACGGACACCAATCACTCCGGAGAACGCGGGGACACGGACCGGACCGGGGGACACGGTTCATGCCGAGGGACACAGACCGGAGCCGGGGACACGGACCGGCCCAGGGGACACATGACACGCTGGTTTAGCAAAGTTAAGGTGATGTGCTGTTCCATGGTCATGGCAAAAAGAATAAAATATACAAATAGCTTTAACTCAGCTCTTAGCTCCAGACTCAGGAAGCAGGGACATAGGCAGACCCAAGAAGCTGAAATGGAAATTGGTGCAGCAAAAATCCTCTGTCAGTGCCCCTCTGAGCTCCCCTAGCACACAGGTAATGCAGACACCACATTTCATTTAGAGCAGCACAGGTGCTCACACCTCCCCTGCATTTCTGTCACCACACCAAATCAATTTTTACAAAGAGGCACGGAAATCTTCTTTAGCTCTGACACACTGGTGCAAGGCTGTATCACAAAAGGACCCTTGAACACAGGTGTCCAGCTTAATAATTAGCATTTAGGTTATTCTTTATTACGCAGCCTTAGAAAGACAGCTAGTGTGCTGTGTAGTCTTGCCCTATAAGGTTTTTGCACAATTCCAGATAAGAAGACAGTGTTATCCTTAGAAAATTAACCCAATAAAATTTAAAAATTCAGGATTTTTTAAAAGTAATGCAAGAAATTAAGGAATATTTACTACAGAAAACTGTGTACGCCTTGCTAAGCTCCAGTCCATAGAATGGAAGGGCTAAAAAAACTCAGAAAAGAAGTATACAGCTGGAACTGAAGTGACAAAGTCTACTTTTCCCTGCTGCCACTTGTGGCAGTTTTTCAAGTATCAGACAGGAGTAAGAGTATTTGACAATAAAGGCATACTGTGCATATTTCACTTAAATTTGCTGCTACACAAATTCTGTTTTCTTATTTTATCTAGAAGCAAGCTACTTGCAGTACTACACTCTGTATTTTGTTCACCTATACAACACTTAAACTAAAATTTTCATGCAAATTCATTAATCCACAGAGTTTTGCCCTATTGGTTTTGGGGTTTTTTTGCTCCATTATTTTTACCACCACATCTCACACTTTGCTGTTCTAAATTCACAAGGAAAGAATTTAACTTTGTGGACAAAATAAGCTGCAGGAGCACAACTTTAGAGCTTGTTTCCATGGGACAGTAATAAAAGTTATTTTTACCAAAGTACCATCAAATGTAATTGTAAGAATACATAGCAGGGCAGCATAAACACATCTTGATCAATAGGTTTTTTAATGAAATATCATTAATCCCTTAAAAATTAAAAGGATGTCAAATCTGAGAAGGCAAATACATGATAGATTAATTATGCTATTATGGAGAGGTTGCCACTTTTTTCTGTGGGAATCAAATTAACTGGACATCAGCACAGTTTCCTTCTACAGCAAAACAATTTCTTTTATTACTGTGTCCACATCTGGACAGCCCCTCATATATTCTCAATCCAAGTCCTCAATGCTGGACTCATTTTAATGTGTAACAGATATTAATATGCTCGTGTATTGAGCCAAGAAATGCTCCCTGTCTGCACTTCCCTGTGCTTTGCTCACTGTCCACTCCTCAGAGTAAGATCCCTCCAGTACAATGAAGGATTCCTCATCATTAGATGATTCATCATCATCTACCAGCAAAACTCCAAATATTCCTCATCATTTTAGCCCTACCCCATAATATGGGCTAGGTCACTTCAAATTTAGCCCAATGACTCCTTCATTTCTAGTTCTTTCTTCTGATTTTCAATCTGAGTTTGACCTAAAACTTCAATATCTTATGGCCAAGCCTGACAGGGTCTATTTAAATACCCAGCTTCACCCAAAGATTCATGTGTTCATATGATTCAGGGCAACTGAAATTGAGGGGTTTGGAGCTTTAACTTCAGTTGATATTGAAGCATTACCAAGGCTTTTCAAGGCAGGCACATATACACTCTCGAAAATCCCATTCCTGAATAAAGATACCTGATGCCATGTCCCAGAGTCACTCCTGTGCCAGAATCTAGGAGGAAAAGGATGGTTTGTTTGTTTTTCTTTTTTTAACTTAGGAACTTTGGCTCTCTAACCCTTTCAGAATGACAAGCTTCGGTATGGAAGGAGTTTTGCATACAAAGCTGCCTATAAAGGGTTGTTTAGTTTGAGATAGGGACAGATGTACCGTGTGAGAAAGTCCAATTTTAAACACAGACTCAATATTGGCTTTGCTTTATTTTTTTTCTGGTTTATCCACCAATTTTGAATGAAGCAGTTGCTTTTTTCCTAACTTCATTTTCCCCTTAATCGTCCAGGGATCCTGTCCTTTCCATATAACATTTCCAGTGGTTTCATTAGTGTAACCTCTTTCTGTTCATGAGTCCAGCACCAGCTCCCTCCTACTCTCTTCACTCTCTAATTGGTCTTTTTTTCTTTTTCATCTTTTCCTACTTCAATTGATAAGGTGTCACACTCCACACCACTGAGTCTTTTTGCTCATCTCCTAACTAGAGTCTGAAAATTCATCTACAGTACTTTCTTGAAGCTGTTTGCTTTCATCAACGCTAATCAGCTCTCCCTTGTGGTGGTGGCCATCCTCCTCCTCTCCTACCTGCAATTCCTTCCTCTCTAACCTTCTTTAATGCAGCAAAATTCACCCTGGAAATGCTGAATTCACTCTCCTGTTCCCCTCTGCTGCTTTTGGGCACTATTGCAATATTTCAGCATAAAGTCCAAGTTTCTCATCCTCCAGGGTCCAGACCACCCAAGACTCAGCATTGCAATCTCCTCCTGTTGGACAATTACAGTAATTTCACGATTATAAGCCGCACCTTTTTCACTGAAGAATCCAGCCTACCCCAGCAGTGCGGCTTATATTCAGGTGCGGCTTATCTATGGACAAATCCCGTGGTCTACCCGGCTACGGGGAGATGCCGCTTAAAGTCAGGTGTGGCTTATAATCGTGAAATTACTGTACACAGGATTACCTGACATTGCTCAGTTTGCCTGAGACCTCTCTCAGTATTCCATGTCACAAACCTAGGAGCAGACACCTCTACTCGAGCACCAAACAACACTTCAGTCTGGATGGGACCTTCACCTCCCTTGCAAAGTGATTTCCAGGACAGAGAGCTCAGCACACACTGCAGGTGGGGTGTACAAAACCTTGTGCTGAGTGTTTTGCAGCAGAAATAGGTGCACAGCCCTGACAGGAGCAGGTTTGCTGCAGGTGGTCCTCAGTGTGAGCTCCAGCATTTGACTGCCAAGAATCCCCCAGTCATGGCAAGCACAAAACCCACACAAACAGAAAGCAAGCCTTAAAGCTTATTTATTCCAACTGTTTCCATGCCAGTCTTAGAGGATTTTCTTATGGGGTTCTTTAAAAGAGAGAATCTTTGCCTCAAATTCCATGTAACAAAACCTCACAGAGACCAGTCCCCCTTTTTCCCTTTCACTAGATACAAAAATTCTCCTCCCCACAAACCTATTCATATTCATGTAATTTGAAGGGGAGGAAAATCGGCAAAACTCTCTTTGAAATGTTCTTATGCACATAAATAACAATTTCTCTTTGCTTTTCTTGAATTATAACAGCCCTATCAAAACTAGTTCTCCAGCTAAGAGACTGTGGTTTTATCTGTTCCTTTAAGATTTAGAATTTGTTCATGAAATTTAAAATAATTTCAAGCTAAAATTCAGCAACATCAAATTTTTAACACTATAATTAAACAAAAACGATTGCAAGTATTTGAATTAAAGAAACTGCCACAGAAAATTGAAAATAAATTACTCCTCAAATTTAACTTATTTTAGTGCACCTGAATCGGTTTTGCAGTTTTTAACTTATATTTATGGCATTTCTCCAATGACTCTCAGATTAAAATATAAAACTGAAAGACACAAAGCAAAGTCATTTGGTTTTGGCTTAATTCTGGCCATTTAAAAGTTGAGGCTAGATCCTCTGTTATAGCTGTTTAGCTGTTATATTTTTTGAAGAGATTATATCTTGCTTTGTCATCTCCCAATATGATATTCATATAACATGATTTATTTTAATATAAATAGTATTATTTATTCATTAAAACAACACAGAATAATACCAAAACTTAAAAAAAAAAAAAAAAAAATAGAAAAGAAAGAAAAGGACCTAAAAAGGAGTTTTAAAGAATTGCTTTTATTTTTAAATGCACTCTCACACACAATATGAAACCCTACAGCGTGTTGTCCTGGAGCTTCCAGTCCTTCCGACTGCTGTCTAATTGCTCTTACACACAGAGAACCCATTTGGGCCTGACTTAACTATCCAGCACAATAGTTTGTAGCTTCACCCACCAAACCCAACTTCTCTCTGGGACCTGCCAGGAGCACAAAAGGAGCAGAAACATTTCTCGGTTTAGGCCAAACAGGTAACTAAAGGCAGCATGGGGAAGCATGTGCCCTCCTCTTCAGCCAGAGCCTGAAAATGTTGCTACTAATAGCAGATCTCTAAAACTTATGCTCATTTTCTGCTCAAAAAACACAAAAAAAATACATCAAGCAGATAAAATTATTCATTAGCAAATATGGTATTTAAATCAAGGGACAGAGAACCAACAAGCTTCAAGTAACATGGTTTTGTAGTGGCTGTTCAAAGCAGTATAAAGCCAGGACTTTAAAAGTAACTTACTTCCCTTAAAGTCCAGGAAAATATATCTATAGTCATAAAACACCCATATTAAAGAGCACAACTCTGCACAAGTCCTGTGCATCATTACAGAGATAAAGGCAACATTTAAAATCAGGCAAACTGCAGAATTATTCACCTCAAACACTCACATACCTGTTGTTCCTCACACCTGAAGTCAGCACAGTGCAAGTTCTAACTCTCCCAAGCCTTTTATGAGCTCTGACCCAGCAGGCTGGCTCAGCACTGACCCCAGGATTCCTCCCAGCAGAGGTACCAGTGGTGATGGAGATTGCTGTGCTGCAGGACACCAACTGGGATCAGCTGGGAGCTTCAGCCAGGCCACCTGACAGCCAGCAGGTGCCACCAGCAGGTGCCACCAGCAGGTCTCAGTCAGCACAGCCACTCCACCTCCACACAGAGGGTTCCACCTCTAACTGCAAATCTCATTTAGTGTCCCCCTCTGACAAGAAAGGGACTCCCAAAGCCACAGACCTTCCCTCCCTGTGCACAAAAATCATTTCCTGCTCCAGACACAATCTCAACCCTTGGTAAGGTGCAGCACAGCCCTCACTAGATCAGCTACATTGTGTGCAGTACGGTTGCAGTTTTAACACTGGATCTTGGATTTTTACTCAAAGCCAATATTATTAGTACCAAAACTACATTCCCTAATTCTGATAAGAAACATTTCCGGGGTGTTATAATCTTACTTATTAGCAAAAAGCTAAAATATCAAATCTTGGAACTGTTATCAGTGTAATAATATTGAAGAGCAAAATTAAGTGCAAGAACTCACCAGTAATCTCCAGACAGGGCAACTTCAGGACCCCACAGATAAACAAAACAACAGAAAAACAAATGCCAGCCTGACTAAAACCAGCAGCTAGACTACAAATAACAGACAGTAAAATATCTGTAGCATGGTTCCATCCTCCATTTACCATGAGCCAAACTCTCTGGAACTGGTGGAAGTCTGAGCACTGAGTGCAGTCCTGGGCTCTCTGAACACAAAACACCTGCAGTGCTGCAGAGAAGGCAGCAGCAACATTTTTCTCAAGAATGTAGTGATGCATTTCAAGTTAAACTACACTGCAAGTTTATAATTGTATCTTATTTTATAATTTCCTACAAGAAAATAATACTGAAAGAAGGGCAGTTGGATAATCACACATGATACAAATCACTATCTTAAAAATATTTCTCTTAACTTAAAGTTAAGGTGTGCTTTCATGTACTCCTCATTCTTACTTAAATATTTCAGCACCTAGTGCTGAAAAGTCAATATGATTTTCAAGACTGAAATAATGTGGAAAGAAATAAATTTGAAACAAGCAAACTTTAACAATCTTATTTACCTAAATCTTGCCAAAGTAATTCAATTGCCATAAAATACTTAGTCAAGGAGCTAGACAGCCTTGCTGCATAATTCATCAGTCATTTTAATCCTGTTGATGAGTATCAGGGTCTCTACAGAAATGCTTTTAAAGAGTGCTTAAGAAAAATCATTGTTAGTTAGGGAATTATGAGATGTATGACTAACAGATAAAACAATCCAGCAAAACCCAGCCTATGGCCTCTCTAATGGCAAATGATATTCATACAAAGAAAACTTCCCCTCCTGAAGTCATCAACAAACTGCAAATGCTGATACTTTACACAGAAATCTGAGTTAATAGATTCTCCCCAGCATTTACCTTCACTGAAAAATACTACACACAAAGAATTTGCTCAGTTCTGAGGTCACTCTACATCTCAGTTACTTGCAAGCTGTAAGCAAAAATTTGACATACAAAAAGTTGTACACAGTCCTAATTACTGGAGAAATGTTTTGGTTTTTTACTCTTTTCATATTACTATCCTTAAATGACTTTATGTATCAATAATAAAAAAAGTAAATTACATACTTTACTAAGAGTGTGAACTAAATAATAAAGCCCGCAAAACACTAAGTTTATCTGTGTAATTAGAATTTAAACATCCTGACTTTTTCATTCCATACATGTTTCCCATACCTCAGTCAGTTGAGAATATGCATAGGTAAAACAACACTGGAATGACTGAATCACAAAATAAGAAATATCTGATTCCTTTTGTTCATTCATTCTTTTTTGTTCTCCAGCATTCCTTCCTGCTCCAACAAAACCTTGGAAATGTGAGCCAGGGTTAGAACAATCAGCTGCTCCTGCAGGACCTGCACACACAGCCCCACCTGCACTGGGATGGCAGAGATGCTCAGAAGAGGCAAAACCATGAGATTTCAGCCCATTAACTTCTGGGAGTTATTTAATTGCTGTTTGTCAAATTTGGGCAGGTATTCAGACTGACTTGAAAGGGCCAAAGTCATGCTCATGAGAAAAGTCCCATTTTCTCTGGCTACCTATCAAAGACTGCTAGAATCTCTTGCGAATACAGTAATTTCACGCGTGTAAGGCGCACCCTTTTGACTAAAATTTTGATTGAAACACAGAAGTGCACCTTATAATCCGGTGCGCCTTATATGTGGACAAAGTTCAGAAATTTGCCAACCCAGAAGTGCAAGCCGCGAGCACTGGCGGCCGAGCTGTGCACCAGCAGCGCTGGGGGTGGGCGGGAGTGCCGGGGCCCACGGCACGGGGAGGGCGCCTGGGGCTGCGTTTAAAGGCTGCGCTGATCCGTGAGAAATGTTTGCAAATTGAGCACCTGCCAGTAAAACCCGCGATCGCGCGATTCCGTTACTAATTCCTTACTTTGTTGTGTGTGGATCCTCGCTGCAAAGAAAAAGTGCGCCTTATAGTCCAGTGCACCTTATATATGGACACAGTTTGGAAAATTGCCGACAACACAAAAGTGTGCCTTATACTCCAGTGCGCCTTATAGGCGTGAAACTACTGTACTTCTTTTCATGCATTTTGGGAAGGAAGTACAGGGGAGTGGCCTAAACTCAAGCATTTAATTCCAAAGAGTTTAGGCTTACCAATTTAAGCTTGAGGCTGAATCTCTGAATCCTAATAAAGTAAAATCCCTGACTATGGGAGTGGTGTGAGGGGCAGCTGCAGCAGCCCAGCCCTGCTCAGCCCTGTCCTGCTGTGGTTCTCGGGGGGGATCCCCCTCCCCCACTGTGCTATTCACACCTCACCTGTGTCCAAATGGGGATTCAGAGGAGTTCACTGGGGTTTGAGAGCCAGAGGAGCCATCATCTCACCAGGTGGGCCAGTGCTCCCCTGTTACACAGCACTTTGGGGTGCTGTCACTGGAATTAGTGCTGGTTTCTGCATCTCCATACTCAAACTAAACCCAGCTTTACTTATGTCCTATGCAATTTTAATTTATGTGCCAGTAACTGTCCACATCCTATGCCTGGAGAAAAACAGTAATTTAAATTTAGGAATTTCTGGGTTTCAGAGCAAGAAAAATTCAACTGCTCAAGTCCTCAACATTACACAAAATTTCTATTATGCTTTATTGCTAAATAGTGACTACATGACTTCCTGAAAGTCAGTTTACAAACACAGGTTTCCTACTGGCAGTGAGGAGGTGCAATGCAGGGAATAATGGGCTTTTGTAGGGGATAAACATTTTAATTTACTATTGTCTTTATCTGTTGCTATTGTAAATGTAGTATTTGCTAATATAATTTAAATAACTGAGACACCATCTGAAAAATTAAATTTAATACAACAAATTTACTGATCCCAAGTAATCAAATGCTTGATTGGTTTAGTGCACCCCCACAAAAGAAAAAAAACAACAACTTTCTGCCGACTTTCTTCACTGGAAGTTTAAAAAATTAAGTAGCACAAACATATTTTAGCAGGCTTTCCACACTTGCTACTATACAGTTTCAGTGGGGACTGGAGAGGGATGAGGTCAGTGACAGGAAAGAAAATGTGATTACCTAATTCCCATTCTGCTGCCAACTCTGACCTTTGGATTCCATTTCAAATCCAACTATCATGTTACCAAAATAATATACTACAGGATGGATACTGTTTTGCTAATATGCTATGTAGATTCCTAATGGGAATTTTATCCTTACAGCTAAATTACAGTTATGACAATTATGATATATTTTTATGTGCATGTGGCACACTATTTCAGAGTAGACTGCAGCATTTTTTTCCCCTTGACATACAAAGAGCCTGAAGAAAAAAAAGATAAAAAATTCAAGCTGAATTCCATGTCAGTGCTTGCAACTTGAGTTGATTTTATGCAGCGAATTCCAAATGGTCATCTTCCATTTATAGATTCTTAATAGATTCATTTTATTAATGATAAAGTGTCAAAATCTCAAAAAAAAAATTGAAGAGGGTATAAAATGTCATTCAGTCAAACAATACAGTAGCAAGATACACAGACTGAGATTTGATTTGATATTAATATTTAAAAAGCAGGAAAAACATTCCAAATGACAGCTGTCTGTATGAAGCAAGCCATGCTACCTTCATGGGAAATGTGAATTCTGGAAAAAAATGAAAAATGCTAGTTTCTTTCCAAAAGTAAGCTGTGAAATATTGATTCCTGCAGCACGTTACTAAAAGCTGGGCCCTCTAAGCCTTGGTGATAACCATGGGAAGGAAAACAGCGAGTGAGATACAATCTCACGTTAATTGCATGTGGAAGTTGTGTGTTTTAAGCTGCCTAATTTACTGTGAAACTGGAGGGACACAAGATGCTGAAGAGAGGGCCAAATCCATCCATTTATAACTTGCTTAAAATGTGGGCTTAAGTGACTCTTCACAGAGGAATTACAAAAAATATCCTTTATGGGATAAAGGAGGTGAAGTAACAGTGAGTCCACTTGAGGCCAGCTGGAAGCAGCCAGGAGAGATCACCTGGGCACAGCTCAGGTGCAGCTGCACTCAAATTCCCCCAGAGGTGATCACATCATCCAGCCCTCTGTTGGGAACAGCTGCTATTTGTTATTGATACTTGCATTCAGAGGCACTGGAGCGAAAAAGATTTGTTTGCCAATGACAGCTTCTGATCATTGTGCAAGGAAATCCCAAGGAAAAAATGGCAGGTATCTCCAGGTCCAAGTGAGCTCAAAAATGTGATATCCTTCCATCAAATATGTTATCTTACTCCTTGCTTTCAGCTTCAAGCACTAGAAGGTTTTAAAACACTCGAAAATACAATAAAGGAAAATGAAATGTAGGCCCCTTGTATTTTCAAAAATTAACCCAGTGATTCTCTGAAATGGTGAAAAAACACAAATACCCTATTTCAAACAAATAATTGTGAAGAAAATATTTTAATTATTCAAGCAGGACCTTGACTGGATTTACGGGGGGCAATTACCTCTAAGAAAACAGTCTAAGCCTGAACTGATTGGAAAGTGGGAGAATTCTTCACAAGCCAGTACCCACACACTCACTGTGTCATATGTGTCCCACCTACTGAATTCCTGAAAGAATTCCTCATGTCAATGAATGTAAACAGAAAAAGGTTTTGTAAAGCAAGATAATTGACTCTTAAACACAAAAATTACAGAGGCATTAGACATTTGGAGGTTATTTTTCATTTTGCTTATATGAATAAAATTTAGGGGCAAATTCCCTTGAAATCTCTCGATCAGAGAAGTTGGTATACTAAAATCCAGTTGATAAGAGAAAAAATAATCATGAATTGCACATAGCATGCAGGATTTGTGGCAGAAGCCTGCTACTCTTTTGGATCTATTTCAAGAAAAACATCCTCAGAAACCTCAGACAAACACAAAACCACCTCAATCTTTTTCTTTCTCCAAACAGGTGTGAAGTGCAGCTCAGCTGAAAACTCTGCACTTCTGACTTGCAAGTGAATTAAGATTCACAGAATGATAAATAAAACGTTCAGTAATGTGCTTTTGGTGTGACTGAATAAGGCATCTGGATAAAATTGAGAACTATGGGAGAACATTAAATCATTTTAAAAACATGCATGAACTTCAGAATGATGCTGTCATCACATTATTTATATTCTAGACAGACCAAAGAGCTATTACATTTCAGGTCTTTCATGGCAAAACAAAAGCTTTACACAAGTAATATTAAGTATTTAGATGCTTTCATGCAGGATTTATTAGTTCATATTTTGCCCTGTCTCTATATTTCTCTCAATTTCACCTACATTTTTTGTCATTTTAGCTTTATACTGTTTGGTACATTTGTTTTGTTATCCATTATCTGATGAACAATCGGAATTCACGCAGAGCTGGGTACGGCTGAGAGAACTTATCCTCCCTAGATCATCAAACTAAACAAAAGCAGGAGCCAAAGAAACATAGTAGAAAAAATCCTCAGTTCTACACTCTTTAGACAAAAATATCTTTACACACCTTTCATGTTTATCTGAATTAACCATGCTATAGAATAGCCAACCGTAAAGTTATTTCACACAGTAAGACATAAACTGGTTTTGAAAGATTTTTTCAGTACACTTCCTTTACAAAGACATATAAACCTTCATCATAAAAATAAATGTGTAAAAGAATATATTTCATAAGAAATTAACATAATAAATTAAATGGTCACCAAAAAATTTAAAATAATTAAATGTTTCTACAATCACCACTAGTTTTTCTTTCATCTAACTTTAAAACACAGGCTTCACTGAGCTGATCTCCTTGATCAGGGCAGTGCTGCTCTTTCTGGGTATCCTATGATTAGGATTTTTTACAACATTAGACCAAAAATGCTGCTGTTAGGCTTTACTGCATCTATCAAGGCAGAAATACCTTTCATACTTACTCAGCCTGAAATTTTCCACTTGTTCCTAACTTTTGGTCTCTTGTTCTGCCAGCTATTCTGAGTATAGCCATCAAATCTTTTGCATAGTAACCTTTTTTAATTAGCTTCAGAGCAGCTAAACATACCAAGCCATCAAAATGTCAGAGAATCAACAGCTCCAGCTCAAATCTTTCTCCTTTCATGGTGATCTCTGTACCAATTTAACAAATGTTTGCCTTATAACCACATTTGTTAATGTAGTATAAACCTACAGTTAAGTAGGATTTCATCTTCTATTAAAGCAAAACAAACAAAAAAAGCTTGTCAGCAACTGAACATCTACCTGCAAAGCATCTCTGATTTAAAGACATTTGCAGGTAAACAAATACAAATTATATTGTAAGATTTGCATAACCAAGACTGATTCAAGATACAGCAGAAATAAAATGATTCAGCTGTGTCTGTTCCCATGTAGTATCAGGGATTTTCTGGCACAAGGCATAGGGGAATGGGGTTTGTCACACACCTCTGGGTGGGACTTCAGGTGATGCAGGCAGTTCACAAAGCTGTTCTGATCATGTGAAAAGGGTTTTGATGACCAAGGATGCAGCAGTAAGTACAAAGGGAAGAACACAACCCAAAGGTTCTCCAGGAAAACTGGACTGTATTTCTTCGGAGATTTCATAGAATTCCTAAAACAGAACTCTTAATCATCTGACCCACAAGAACTTTGAGAATTCCTCTCTTTGAGAAGTGGGAAATGACATGCCCAAAATGTTCCAGTGAGCCAGAACACGGAACTGAATTAACTCACATTCCAAAGTGTGATGATAGGGTAGATCAAAAAGATAAAGCATAAAACCAGCAAAGATTACACACCGCCATCTTGTAATAGGTGTAAAAATGCACATGTATTGATTCAGTAGATGATTATTCAAGCATGCAGTAATTAATCTTTATGTCATAGAAGCAACAGAGAGGAAAGACAAAATCTGAAGCTACTTTAAACTTATCCTATCAAATCATGTTAAAATTTTTCTGTTCAAATACTCTCATAGTGAGTTATGTTTCAGGAGTCCCTTCCCTTTGAAACAGAAGGCCAGTTTTTCAATCCTTGTTATACATTAATTAAACCTTATGTATTTTCATGACTAGCAAGCTATAGGAAAATTCCCTACTAGTTTTTACAATAAATGCCAAATTCTTTACTGGAGAAACCTCCCACCTGTAAAAGCTGCAAACACAAATGCTGACAATCAGTCTGACATCCAATCTGTTCCCAACCTACAGCTACAGAAATAGAGCACTGCACATTCAAAAAAAAGACCACTAACATTTTTGCCAGCATAAAGTACATTAAAACTTCTTTAATTACTCAGAAGCTTTGCCCCTGCTTGGTTCATCCTTCCTCCGACTCATTCACATGTACAATTAGAAGATAATCAACTGAAGTTTTTGTACTGGGGTTTCAAAAGGATGATAAGGTAGCACACTGTCACTGAAATTCAAGGAATTGAGTATTTAATAATTTTCTTTAATAGCCATAACTGTAATTTGAGCACATCGATGACAGCAATTGAGTCATATGAATTATGTGTTGATTTACAAATAATCAGTAATTAAAAATTGTAGGCTATTGTATCTCTCAGATAAGAGAGAAATGAAAAGCCAAAGGAAAGGCAAAACATTTAAACAACATGAATATTATAAAACATAAATACTATAAAGCACCAATGTCTATTGGAATTCAAAATATCTTTGTGATACAGCATATAAAAAAGGGTTTAATGAAACAGTAATAAGATGTTTGAATAATTTTTCCTATGAACTGCAAATCACAAAACACCCAAGAAAATTTATTACTCACAGAATACAGGAACATTCTGGGAGTGATAAATTCCCAAGGTATTGGGAAAAGAAAAAGAAACAAAAAACAAAAAAAACAAACTTAAAATCAGACTTTAACCATAACTCAAAGCAATACAAATCCAAAAACTAGTACTACTGAAAGTGCTGCAGTCTGGCAAGGAAGAGGATGAAAACATTATCCAGGGGGGAGTCTGGGGAACACCTGGGGCCAGTGAGCACATGGTACAGCATGCTGTCTTGGCTTGCAATATAGTATGTGACCAAAAGTCTGTATTCTGTCACCATCTGTTGTGACCAGGTGAGGCAGTGATCCTGATCTCTGTGGGAGATATTCTGCTAATGGACCATCCCTTGAAACCAGAGAGGGCAGTGTTCTTTACCTTTTCATAACCCATCCTTGTCCAGGGAGTTATCTTCTGCTAATGGCCATTGAGTCCCACTGTGTAACTGATAAAATTACTGCATCCCATTGGGAGTTGCTCCAGCCAGGGGGAAGAGCCCAGCCTTTCCTATCAAGATAAAAACTGAGATTTTGGGACTCTAAAGGAGCCTTTTCCAGTAAACATTCAGAGGAAAACCAGACTTTTCTACATCATCACTGGATCTCCAGAGGGAAACTGCACCTTGCACAGGAGCACTGCTCCAACTGAAGCACATCTGTCACTGCAGGAGGATGCAGCCACCATTGAATGGCACTGCTACCAACACCCTGACTGACTGACGGGGTGTCAGCTTGTGTTCTGACTGTGTCAGGGTTTGGGGTTTGTTCTTTGTAGTGCTGTATTTCTATTTGAATTTCTCTAGTAAAGAACTGTTATTCCTAATTCCCATATCTTTGCCTGAGAGCCCCTTGATTTCAAAATTATAATAATTTAGAGTGAGAGGGTTTCTATTCTCCATTTCAAAGGGAGGCTCCTGCCTTTCTTAGCAGACACCTGTCCTCCAGACCAGGACACATGCCCTTGCAGCAAACCATATGTGTCAGGAGGGCCCTGGGGAGCAGTGCCAGGGGATGGGACCTTTCCCCTCCAAGCCAGCAGTGCTGGGGCCAAGGGGCAGCGTGTGCTCCCAGCACAGGGGACAGCCAGCCCAGCACAGCACCACAGAATCCATCAGGGAATGGGAGACTGGATGTGCAGGAGGGGCTGGGACAGATGGGGCTGCTCAGCCACAGGAGCAGAAGGCTCCAGGGATCTCACCAGTGCATAGGAACTCCTGAAAGGAAGGTGGAAAGGAGAAAGAGTATTTCCAGAGTAGACTCCATAACCTCTCTGGGCAGCCTATTTCAGTACTCTCTCATCCTCAAAGTAAAGCTTTTCTTCATATTCACATGGACTCTCCTGTGTTTCAGTTTGTTCCCACTGCACCTTGTTCTGTCAGTGGCCACCACTGAAAAGAGCCTGGCTCCATCGTCTTGACACCTGCCTTGAAGACATTTGTATGCATTGTTGAGGTCCTGACTCAGTTCTCTCTCTTCCAGACTGAACAGGCCCAGCTCTCTCTCTTTCCTTATCAAAGAGGTTCTCCAGTGCCCTGCCCATCTAAATAATCTTCACCAGACCCTCTCCAGTAGTTCCTTGTCTTTTTTGTACTGAGGAGCCCAGAACAGGGTACAGTATTCCAGACATAGCTTATGTGGGCAGAGTAGAGTGCCAGGATCTCCTCCCTCAGCTTGGCCACAGTGTTCCTGATGAAGCCCACGGTATCACTGGCCTTCTTGCTACCAGGGAACACTATTGGATCATGGTTTTCCAACTGCTCCTCAGTGCTGCTTTCCAGCAGATCAGCCTGTACTGGGGCATGAGGTGGTGCATTTTTCTTCTCAGTGCTGGCCAGACAAATCAGGAGAGGAAATGGGCGTAGTGACTAAGGTTCCATCCAATTTAAATAACAGACCTGTTTCCTGGGAGGAGAATCTACCAGACAGTGGAACAGTGTTTCCATCCTGTTGTGAGTCCGTGGAGATTCCCAAAGCTGGTCCCTGTACCTTCTCCTCCAGCTGATGCTGCTTTGTGCGGTGGATGCATTCAGCAGTATCCAGAGGGTACTCCAACCTGTGTCATTCTGTGATTCCATAACACCAAAACCCCAAATCTTTTACTGAGTTTTGGAATAACCAGCCACTTACCCTTCATCCACTACCAAACAAATACCAAATTTTTCAAACCTCTGTGGTATTTCTCTTTTAAATCTTTAAAAATTTAGTTACACCTCCTCCCTCTGATAATCAGAACCTTCGACTTCCTATTTATGAATTAATTTAAAAATATATGAAAGCATCAAGAGAAAATAGAAGGAAAAGCACTTTTGAGTTTATATGGCAAGGTTTAGGGAGTGAAGCAATAAAGTGTGAAAAGGTGAAGTGAAAAAATTTAGGCCATCTATAATAAGGAGAAAGAGAATGAAGAAAGAATGAATGAACTCAAAGGTAATAATGCCAAGCTAAAATATTTTAGTCATGACACACTTGGAAATTCAAAAGCCAATGATAAAGACTTTATTCTAGGATTTGGCATCTGAAGATTTAACTCTGAAATAACTATAAAGATCTATGCATATGGATCTCTTATGACATAAAAGCCCTTAAATTGCACAATGCCAATTCTATCCTCCTGTAAAAATATTTATAATTTATTAAAAATTGTAAGACAACACTGCTGCTAAACAGTAAATTATATTTATGATTAAATATTGCTATTTCTTGTTCTCAGCAATGATTACTGAAGCTAAGAACCATGAAGGTTTCAATAAGAACTGAGAGAGCAATAATCCTCTTTTGTCCAGACCAGCTCCAGACACAACCTTGCTCTTACTCATAATTCCACATGCTGGGATAGTGGTATCTTTGCAACAGCTTTAGCATGTACTGAATGCATGGAAAATATAGGATACTGAAACATAAAGGGGAAAAAATCCTTTCATTCCAAGACAGATGTTTGCTTCTGAAGTCTTTCCAGCCTCCTCCTCCCCACTGTTTCCTTTCAGAATGCAGCACTATCACACTACTGTGCATGGGGCAGCAGAGGGAATGTGTGCTCATCAAAACCTGTAATTGTCTGCCCAAACTGGGCTTTCCAGCCATGTTTGACAGCTGAATCACAAACACAGTATTCTGTGAGCTTTTTTTAAGATTTGGAAAGTAATGTTTTAAATCTACAGTGCACCTCAAATGTCTCTCTCTGATCAATATATATTTAAAGAGTTTTCCCTGAATAAATTAGCACTTTTATTTCATATTTACTACTGTGCTACTTCCACTTAAAAACCAAAAAAAATTTGCCTTTTCACAAGATTTCTGCTTCGCACAGATTTTTCCACATTACTGAACGTTCAGTCTTGAAAACAGAAGTCAAAGTTATCTGGTGTCACAGGGTTTACCCCCTCCCCAATTCCCACACATGCAGATATTTGCATTTGAGAACACACCTTTAATGAATGGACAGCTAATTATCAGTTCCTTGGGTCAGTGTGCAGTTTCCAGTGGCCCCACCATCACTGGAGGCCACTCAAACTATTGCAGACCCTCTTTTCATTAACCCTCTTTAGATTGGTTAGGCCCACTGTGAGAAGCCTGAGTACTGACAGCATGGCTAGAAATTATCCCTACTAAAATAAGAATAATAAATTAAAAAAGAAGCAATTGATCAATATTTGGATATATATACAGATATATTATTCAGGTGTAACAGGATGATATCAATAATCACATAAAATATATTGGTTTAAATCTTAAAAATTAAACTTGCCAAATGCTATGAACCTGCCTATGTGGAATGTCATTGCAGAGAGAGCACATCAAGAATCTGGCTACTGGTCAGATCTGACTTAGAGAAATTTTCGAAGTTTCACTATTAAAAAAAAACTAATTAAAATACTAAAATAAGCACTTTAGGATGTATGGAAAATAAACACTTATTTTCAGTCTTATCATGTGTTTTTCTGGTTTTATTTCACTGTGGTATCTTTTGTCGCCTTCCTTTGAGCTCTCCCTTTTTCTTGTCCAATCTGCCCAAATGCACATATATTAGCATTTTCATACAAACATGCATCCATCCGTATATCTATATCTATATCCATATAATATATATCTAAATTATCTATATATCTACATCTATATCAAATCTATACCTATACCTATATATCTAGATATCTAGATATCTATAGCTATATATCTATATCCATATCCACATCGATATCTATACCTATAGCTATATCTATATATCTATATATCTATATATAAATCTATATACCTATATCTATATCATCTATATCTAATATTTATGTGTGTATGGAAATGCCCAAGTTCTCTCTACTCTCATTCCCAACTTTCCCAAAGAGCCCTGCTGTGAGGAGAGGCAAAGGGAAGAGGGAGAAATCCTTTCCCTGCACCCCCAATACCTCTGCTTGCTCAGCTCCTGCCCCTGTGGCTGACAGGCTGAAGGCACAGATGCCAGCTGAGGCAGGAATTTTGCACTGATGGCATCTGGCTCCTTGGCACACCACAGATATTTGTGTTGGCTCTTGTGCCACTGCCCCGGGGCTGTTAATGGCTTGGGTTGGTGATAGGATGTTGTCTGAGTCTTTCTTTTAACTCACCTTTGATGCTACTCAAATCCTTGTGCTTTAGCTGGCATATGTGATGATGTCATTTTGGATGGTCCTGTTTTGCTAATGGATGATTTGGATAGGGCAAACCTCTCCTTTGTATATTTTACACTTTAAAAATGGTGTCTGCCAAAACTTATTAACACAAATACTTTATTCAAGGACACTCTTTTCTTTTTGAAAAAAAGAAAAAAAAAAAAAGCTAAAACTGTGAAAGTACCATCGCCATGATAAAAAATAAGTATTACCAAAATCTGATTCTATTTCATTATAACTCCTTGTGTTCCAAAAAAAAAAAAAAAAAAAAAAAATCCTTCTCTATATATTGCAGAAAATATTGATGCAAATTTGAATGTTTAAAGTAAAAAGCCAGTGAGCTGCTTGAACACGTCACAAAAGGTGACTCCAATGGGCTTATCTCACAACAACGTGGTTTCTAGTCTAGAAATATCAGTTTATGTGACAGTAATTACTAAAACAGATGGGCAAGGAGCCAAAGAGAGGCATCACATCGACAGTGGGCTGAATGCAACTGGGAGCTATGGAGCAGAAAGGAGCTGTGCCAGATTGTGTGGCAGCTGAGAGTCTCATTGGTGACCATTTGCTGTGCAATCTCAGACACATCTAAAAAATTATGCATTCCCCATTGATTTCATGCTAAAATGGTAGAGGGAAAAAAAAAAGCCTCTGTCTGATCTTGAACACAGTACCTGCTGACAAGTTCCTTTCTTTGAGTGCTCAGGATTTTCCTCCTTGCATTTCCATGTTCCTATCTGCCATTCACAAGACTGGCTGCACATTTTAGATCCACACTGTCAGGTGTTACATGAGTGGCAGTCAAAACAACAGAGGTCTACAGACAGAATTAACCAATATGTTCAAAATATTCCTAAAACTTAGCCAAAAAAAACCCCACCACATATATCTTCCCTTCAGAAAATCTATTTAAAAATACTGGTAAACTGTAGGTAAGTAGGACTTTTATAAAATGAGCAGAAAAAAAAAAAATCACGAGTCAAAAGGCTCTGGAAGCAGCACAGGAATGGATCTCCAGGGGAGCAGAGAGAGGAAGAGCCCAACATGGGGCTCCTGACAAAACTGTGCTGCTCATCCCATCCCATCGCCAAGGGCACCACTCCAGGCTAGCTGCCATTATTTGCAGATGACTTGGTGAATTCCCTCTTTAATTACTTTGTTCCCATAAGAAAAACTTGGTGCTTGAAATTCCTTAAGTTCTTTAGGTTAAGAATTTCCTTATTGCTCTGTATTGATTGTTATAAATACACCGTATTGATTGTTACACTCTTAGAAATATTCCATATAGATTGTTAGAAATACTGTCTGTATTGATTGTTATAGTCTGTATTGAGTTTAGAAATACTCAATTGTTGATTGAAATATTCTTTGCATTGATTGTTATCACCTGTATTGATTGTAATATTCTTTGTATTGATTTTTAGAAATACTCTGTTGTTAGAAATACTGCCTGTATTGATTTTTTGAAAAATATTGTGTTTATTGATAGAAATACTATCTGTATCTGTATTAATTTTTAGAAATACATTGTATTGATTGCTAGAAATACTCTCTGTATCCATTGTTAAAATAGTTTCTGTATTGATTTTTGGAAATACTCTCTGTACTCATTGTTATAAATGCTATGCTTCCATTAATAAAATAGGTTTAAGCAAAGGAATAAACTGATCAGAATTGTTTGTAACCAGATGACTTGCTTTTCTCTTTTGCCTCTGGTATTGTCTTTGCTCCTCTTACAGGCCCAAATACAAACCCCAAAGAAACAGAGATGCTGTGTGCACAGCACAGCTGGGGATGTGCACTCCTCTAAAGGGACAGACATTGGGAGGGGGATGCTCCAGGCGGAGGCTGTGCACATTGGGACTGGGAAGCAGGGAATGAGCAGGTCAGCAGGAGCTTTCCTTCAGCAACAGGGAGCTGGCTCCAAGTGAGCCTGACACTGTCATCCAGTGCTGACAAGAAAGGGAGAGCAGAGAAGCTGAGCAAAGGGCCTCAGGTTGTTTAGTGTTGATGTCTGGCCTTCCTAAACTGAACATTAAGTCTCAAACCCACAGAATTTTAGGAAGGAATGTTACTTCCTTCACTGGTGTCAATGTGTTTTCCTACCCTCTTCAGGTAAGAAGGGATTTCCCTCCTTGGCTGCATTAATGCGTGCTGGAATTCATGGTTTTCCCTGTGAATTCCCAGGGGTTGGAGGAAGAACTGCAGGCTCTGAGGAAACACTTCCCAGGTGTGGCAGAGGCTGCACATCTGTTCAAACAAACAGGAACTGCAGAGGAATCTTTGAAAGTTGGACTCCTTCCTATTCCACAAGCCATATCCTCCCAGCATTTATAGGTCAGGAGCCTGTGGGACAATGGCTGTGACAGGGAAGCTGGGCAAGCACTGAGTGCTGGACCAGCACAGCCAGAATGGTGCAAGAGCCAGCACCAAAGAGGCTGAGGCACCCAGACCCACTGTAGGATTATTTGAATTTTCTCCAGAGATCTTCTCTTTTTAGAGTCTTTTTCTTCTTCTTACCCTTTTTGCCATACTTATCCCATAGAATTCTTATGCTGTGAAAAACAGCTTTTCATTATCTTGTGTGGAAGTTGCTGCTTGGAGATGGATGGTGCATAAGTGTTAATATTTAATTTCTTGTGGTCTAAGTAGAAAACTTAGGTAAAAAAGCAAAGGAAAGGTTGCTGGCTGGATAATAAAGGAAAGGAAATAATTGGTTTGATGTGAGAAACATCTCACATCAGAATTGAGAAGAGACAAGCAATTGACTGAAAATATCCAGGAAATTAATCAAGTGGAGAACATTCCCAGGAACATGATGTGCCAGCATCATCTCAACATGAAAGATGAGTGTGGCTCCCAGGACTCCATGACTCTAGGATTCCCTGAACCTGGAACTCTGGGATTCCATGGCTCTGTGACCTCAGGGATGGACCCCAGGGCTGTCTCCAGGGCAGGGATGGAACGCTGGTGCCAGTGGGAGGGGTGGCAGTGCAGGTGCACCAAAGCTGAGAGGCAGCTGCTGCTGCTGCTGGTGGCAATGTCCTGGTGTGGCTGAGCATTGCCATCTGCAGCCTGCCAGCTCCTGGGAGCTCAGGCAGAACCCCCTGACCCAGCTGGGCATTGCTGCTGAGCACCGAGAGCACAAAGTGTGCCCAGGTCTGTGGTGAGGAGCAAGGGAGGGTGGATGGATGCCCTGGAATCCCCTGCCCAAGGCTGCCAAGGGAAGGGCTGTGGGAGAGCAAGGAAGCTTCAATCTGACACTAAGCCCTTCAGGGACCCAGGATTCTGAGCAGGATTCCATCAGGCTTTGGCTCGAGACAGAGGCAGGGTCAGAAGTGGTGGGAGCAGCTGGAATGCAGGCCTGTGCACTCTGTCCCCTCAGCACATCTGGCAACATGTGGCCAAGGTCTCCATTGTCTGTCTGCAGCCAGTTTGGGAGACCCTTCCTCTGCTCCCCCTGCTTGGGGCACTGGGCTTGGTTTCTGCTGTCATCTGCAGTGCTGAGCTCTCTCTCCTCAAAGCTGGCTGCTCAGGGTTGGTGTTCCTGCATCTGCACCTGGCTCCCCTCGCTGCTCCTGTCCTCTTTGGGCAGCTCCTTTGGAACTTGCAGCACCAGGCGTGCCCTGGGGAGAACCTCTGGCCTCCAGCCTTTGAGCAGGGCTAGCCAGGACACCAGAGCTTTCCTTCCAGGGGAGAGCTGCTTTCCCTTCTCTTCCTGAGGCAACAGAGGCTGTGTGTCAGCTCTTTGCTCCTTTCTCTCTCTCCCAAGGAAGGATCACCATGGCTGTGGGAATCTTCCACACGTACCTGGTGCTGCTGGCCCTTGTTGGCACGAAGCAGCCCTCTGGAAAGCATGAACTTGCTCCTGAGGAGGACACAGACATTGTGCAGAGGATGAAGGAGCGGGAGAAGACCCTTCGGCAGCACCAGCTGAGCCTGGAGCAGGAGATTGCAGAGCTGGAAGCCAGGCAGCAGTCTGTGCCTTGGCCTGTGTGGGAGCTGGAGAGAATGATCCAGGAGCTCACCTGCGCTGTGCTGGGCTTTTTTGCTCCCGTGCTGCGCTTGGCCGTTCCGATGCTGTTCATGATCTGGAGGCAGCGCAGGAATGGAGCCCTAGGATAAGGGACCAACCAGGGGTCCTGCACAAAGCCTGGAGAGCACTGCCCTTCCTGCTGCTCAGCGCCATCCCCATCCCCGTGGGAGTCAAAGAAATGCTGTACTGATTATTATAAATACTGCCTGCATTGACGGAAATGAATAGAAATGCTGAATTGATTGTTAGAAATAGTGTCTGTATTGATTGTTATAGTCTTGTTAGAAATGATTTTTAGAAATACTGTACTGATTGCTAGAAATATTATATTGATTATGAGAAATATTATTGTACAGTAATTTCACAATTATAAGCCACACCTGATTATAAGCCGCACCTCCCGGTAGCCAGGTAGACCACGGGATTTGTCCATAGATAAGCTGCATCTGAATATAAGCCGCACTACTGGGGTAGGCTGGATTCTTCAATGAAAAAGGTGCGGCTTATAATCGTGAAATTACTGTATTTATTTTTGAAAAATATTGTATTATTAGAAATACTCAGTATTCAAAAGAATAAATACAGTCAAAAGAAAAATTATCTTCTAAAAAATTATAATTTAAGAAAAATTAATAAAGAAATGCAAAGCAAAGAATTCCTTAACTGAATCCTGTTGCCATCTGATCTCTGTTTTTTTTTTCCATTTAGTAGTCCACACAACTTTGATTTAAATCTTTCTGCTGACCAGTCAATCACTGTATATTTTAGAAAATGCATTTTTAAAATTATTATTAGGATGGGCTATCATTATGAAGAATACTAAAAATCCAGCTGAGCTGATAAAGATCAATATTCATATCAGTTGTTCTCTAACAGCAATTTATAGTTTGCAATTGTTAAGACTAGAACAGTAACAAAAAAGCACTATCTTCAGTCAATCTGATATCTGATGTTTTTGAGATTTTGAACAACTTTTAATAAAGAAATCTTTTGGATATGAAGGCATTGGCACTTCCTTCTGAATCTCTCAGGTGGGCAGCCTTGCAATTAATCTTAGGAGTTCATTCCTTTTCCAAACATCCTTGCCTATTGACTCCTACAGCAAAGTGCTCATCCACTCACTTGGTTACATTAATTACACAGAGCAGATAAAGCCAAGGAAATCTTGAGACACCAGAGACTCCATTAGTTTTCTGTGTAAATTCCAAATTGGTTGCATGCAAACAGAAGGAGGCACAAGGCTGGCACTGGTGGGTCCCTGAGCAGGGCTGTGAGTTCAGCTGGAGCCACAGCCCCCCTGAGACTGGGACAGCAATCCTGGACTGCCCACCAGCATATCCCACAGGGTTTCTCTGCCTGCCAGAGCTGTGGAGCCTGTAAAACACTGCAAACCTCCATCACATTTTTCCACCTGGAACATTTCTGCCTGTTAAACTACATCAGGTTACCTCAATTAGCAACACTACCAAAGGCAAAGAGGGTTATGAAAAGGTCAGGGTGTGGGGCAAACAAAGAGCAGGAGTGGGGTGGGAAAGGACAAAGCAAAGGGAGAAGAGTAAATTATTTACAGTGTAGAATAGTTTAAATTTACCTGGACTTCTTTACATTGACCTCTGACTGCAACTATATTTCCTCTTGCTTTTTTCCTTCACAACACCTAAAAAGCAGCCCAGAGATGAACTAAATAATTATTGTGCACACTTCAATTTTGTCTCAGTTCCAACAAAACTTGATACTATTCCAGAGTCCAGATTTTTCTTGAAGAAAGTGATCTTAAATTCTTACAACTTAGCAAACATGTATGATATATTATATACTTTGCCCAAATTAAAAAATGTCCCCTGCATGTGCCAATGTACTCCCTGCATGAGGCACAGTTTATTCTGCATAAATTGAAAGCAAGATACTTTTTAAAGGTGAGGAAATGGAGGTCTGAGGAAGAGCTGTTAATGTGAGCAGAAAAATCCCACTCTTACTTGAATTACTGCATGCCGACAAATATCTCAATTTTTGTGTGCATGTAAACTTGGCATTGTTTCACAGAATATCAATTTTTTCAATTAAAAAATGTCAAATTAGCAATTTGGACAAGAATTTGGAGAATAATTTGCATATATGTGTGTGTATGTACACATATATACGCACACATATGTATACCTGCATGAAGGAAAAAATCCCTTGCATCAATCAGTGCTTTCAGGAGAGTGAAATACTGAAGATTGTTTGCTGCCTTCAGTCAGTTAAAAGAAATTAAAATAAAATATTGTGAAAAAGCAAGAATTAATCTTCAGGTAACAACATTAAGCTCATCAGTACAGTGAATTTTTAATTAGCCTAGGAAGGAAAAAAACATATACGCACATATACAAAGAAATATGTATTTATGAAAATAGAATTCTGTAAATCCACAATTAAGTCTGGTTAAGTTTAAGGGACAAGAAAGTGGTAATCAGTCTGTATTTTCTCTAATGATACAAAGTCATTCAAAAGAAGAGATTAAAAGGAGGCAACTGAATATTTCGAGCAACTGCAAAATCAAAGTGACAAAATTATTTGGAAGCTCTGCTCTGGTTCTTAAAGGAGCTTGCTGCATCCAATAAAAGAGGGGAGACATCTCTCACACTGGGAAATAAAATTCTTACCTGGGGAAAATCCCAATTAAGGTGAAGCAATGACAGTGTGAGCACTTATTGATTGTGTGTGCTAAGGAAACAATTTCCAAGAGAGAACAATTCTGTTAAGGAACTGAAAAGGGAAGTATTATATAACAGAAACCCCACAGTCTCTGAATGTACAGAGGAGTTTAATTGAAACTTGCTCCATGAGAAAATATGCAATAATAAGCCATTATGAAAATCATTTTATAGCAAAAAATAGTTGATATCAGTTGTTATAAACTGCTTGATCATGTCCATTGGCCAAAGCTTTAGGAAAACCCTTAAGAATACCAAAGCTCCTGAATGGAAGCACAAAGCAAGGGAGAGCACAGGAGCTGTCACTGTCCCAAACCAAGGCAGCAGAGAGCTCCTGCTGGAAATGCTTTGTCCCAGGGTGGTATTGGTAGGGGGAAGGCAGAAATCACAGAGAACCTTGAAAGGTTCTTTCAGCAGTTTGGTTTCCTTCCTAGGATGGCTGAAGAGAGGGGAAGGAGGAAGCAGATCCATGCTAAGAACATTAACAACTGTGTCTGTTTAGATCATTCACCTTTCCTTCACAAAAATAATTGTTACATGCTAAACAATATCAAAGTCTCAACTATAAAGCAAATAATCATAGAAATAACCACACATTTGTGTTGGTTGATTATTTTGAATTTAGAGCAGTCATTTGGCATTCTCTTTTTCAGTCCTGAAGTCCTCTTGGGTGTGCCCTCACCTCTTCTCTTTCTGTGAACTTGGATTAATGGTACAGTACGGATTAATTTCATTAAATCTTAGAAATTATATATTAGGAATATATATATTTTAAATCTACATGGCTAATTACAACCTGAAAAGCATACATGCTTTTTATTAAAAGATGAAGGAATAGTATTCTACTGAAAGCCATTGCTATTCTGGTTTTGTCCAAAAGCACCATCACACCAAGAAAACCAGGAAGAAGGTAATTATTTGCATGTAAATCTCATTAAAAGGTAATAATCTAGATGGAATATCCACAGTTTAATATATAAAAAGTTATTAAAATATTAAAATGTAATTAAAATGAAAATACTTTAATGTAATCACTGGGCACTTATAAGACAGTTCACAAATGTATGCAAATTACTGGGGGTTTATTTATTTATAAATAAATATGTTTGCATACACCAATGTAATCTAAAAAGATATTAAAACAACAAGAAATAATCTCAGTACAATAATTTTATCCATTGGCTCAACACAACTTTTTGTTCATAATACCAATAAAAGGCAGAAAGAAAAAAATCTCTATATTCATCACCTGTAAACAAATATACTTAAATAAAGTGAAAATAAAATGAAAATTTTCATCCATTTGATTAAACACATATTCCATTCGTAACTAAATAAAAATATCTGTGTGCCCATGTGAACTGTGGGATAAAATGTTTGCAGTTCCATTGATGTTTTGTACTGGGAATGTGTTTCTGTGGCTGCCAGAATGAGGAGCTGGAAAGTGAGTGATGGTGCAGGACTTGAGAGCACCTGGAAAAAGGTCAGAGGGGCTGACCCCGCTGGAATGGAGTCTATCAACAAACAAGTGTTTGACTGAATCACATTTCATTGAATAATACCTGCAAATGTGACTCCAGCAAAGCTCCACGATCTTGCACACGAGCAGAAATGCAAAGAGACATTTTCAAGAGCCGGGGCAAATGCTGGGATGACTTTCCCTGGCTTTCACCAGGCACTGCCATTAGAGTGCTTTAGCTTCCATTAAGTTGTCACTTCCCTGAACTGGCAGCTTTGCGAGGGGGACGATTCGTTCTGACAGGACCATGGCCTGTCACATGCACTCACAGTTCAGTGGGAATGAGCAGGAAAACCCCCAGAACTGATGGGTTTATTAGAGATGGGAGCTGGCACGGATATTGCTTATATGTACAGAGCAAGGTAATTACAGTAATTTCACGCGTATAAGGTGCACTGGAGTATAAAGCACACTTCCGGGTTGCCGGCAATTTCCTGTGCTTTGTCCATATATAAGGCACACTGGCTTATAAGGTGCTTTTTTTTTTTTTTTTAAACCGGGGATCTGTGCGCAACAAAGTAACGAATTAGTAACAGAATACTGAGGGGTGCACAATTTGCAAACATTTTTCACGGATCGGCGCAGCCTTTAAACGCAGCCCCAGGTGCCCTCCCCGTGCCGCGGGCCCCAGCACTCCTGCCCGCACAGCAGGGCGGGGCTGGCCACTCATCTCACACTTCTGGGTTGGCAAATTTCCGAACTTCGTCCATACATAAGGCGCACTGGCCTATAAGGCGCACTTCCTGGTTAGGATCAAAATTTCAGTCAAAAAGGGAGCGCCTTATACGCGTGAAATTACTGTAATCAGCTCTGACCTGTCACCTTAAGCACCTCATATGTAGTTGAATAAACTTAAGGTACACAAATGTAAGACGTACAAAACTGCTCTTTCATTGGATTTTGAACACTGCGTTTGTTTAATTAGCCCTTACCGATTATGACAGCTTTGTAACAACATCTAGTTCACACACAGTTTTAGTACATAAGGATTGCCACTTCGGCCAAGAGAAAAGGCTGATCTAGTCCAGAATCATAAATCCTCAAAATATAACCCTGCAGCCAGTGACTCCTGAGCTTCCTGAGACAGAACTTTTACACAGCCACTGGATCCATCCTGCTGGATCCCAGATAAATTCCAAGTGCCACAATACTTCTCCATGTGAAAAAAGTACTTTGTTATGCTAATATTGAACCTGCTGGCTGACAATATCACTGAGTACTAATTTTTATGCTGCAAACCATTCCATTTTCTTTGAAGCTTAGACGATTGTCTAGGCTTCTCTTATCATTTATCTGTCACATTCCAAGCTCAACAACCCTAATCTATTTAAGATCTCACCTAATAGAAAATATTTTGTACTTCTCATCTTCTCTCTTTCTACCTATTGGACATATGTGTGGTCAGAAATCTTTTTGCTGTACAAAGCATGAATGCAAGACAGATTCCAGCATTAAAGATCTCCATATCATTCCAGTTTTCTATCACAGAAATTATGACCGTCAGTCTTTAATACATTCACTGTAATTTATGTTTTCTTGATAAAAGTTAACAGTTAAGATATCAGTTATATTTTATCCTTAGATCCAATAAAGGAACTTTGTACAACCTGAAGACAAATGATTTAATTTAGTTTGCTGGTTTGGGCTGGGAGACAGTTCATTTTCTCCATAGTAGATAGTATGGGGCTGTGGTTTGGAGCTGTGCTGCAAACACAAGGAATCTCTGATAAGAGAGGGAAGTTTTGTCACTGCTGAGCAGAGCTGACACAGAGCCAAAGCTGCTTCTGCTCCTCACCCCAGTAGCCAGGGCTGGGAGTGCACAGGGGAGTGGGCACAGCCAGGACAGCTGAGCCAAGGAGTATTCCAGAATATCTCCTGCCACACTCAGCTGAGCCAAGGAGTATTCCAGAATATCTTGTGTCACACTCAGCATCTGAAGCTGCAGAAGGAGGATGAGAGGGGTGTTGGCAGTGATGCTGTTTTTCTTCCCCAGGCACTGTTGCATGTGGTGGAGCCTAGCTGTCCTGGGAGGCCTCAACACCTGCTTGCCATGGGCTCTGGGGGTGAATTCCTTGTTTTGCTTTACCTGCAGAACCGTCTCCATCTCAGCACATGAGCTCTGGGGATTTTTCCTCCCTGTCAGGGCAGGGCACTCCGTGAGCATAGTTGCTGTCAGGGGTTATTAAACCACAACCCTTAGGTAATATTTCACCTCTTTACAGTCTTGGAGAAATGAAACACTGAAGAGAGTCAATGATTTCCTGAAGCCCAAGTCAATTAGAGAAGATACAATTACACATAGAATCATCACAAAAGTAAGATGTAATGTAGTTTCTTCTTATAAATCCTTATGGAGTTTGTCCTTTCTCTCCTAGAGCATCCACACTCATCTTCCATGCTGGAACTCAGTTGTCCTTCTGTGTTACAGATCTTCTGGAAGTTGTCCTACTGGGCTGCAGCAGAAGGCACTTGGGCCACAAAGGGTGGCAGCAAAAAGCACACGGTGTCAAGAGGAAGGAAGCTGGGACAGAAGAGACACTGCTATGCTGGTGGTGGCAAGAGGCAGAGCAGAGGCAGAGCCAGCTGGCTGGCAGGAGAGGATGACAGCCATCAGATTAACTGGGAACAGCCAGGCAGTCCTGAGCACCACCACAGCTGAGACTTGGCCCAGCAGTGAGGACACAACAGACTCATTAAGCATTTTGAAGGACAAAGTCTAGGTTAGAAAAAGGTTAGGCAATATAAAGATGTGTAAGAAGAATACACAAGAAACACTAGAGGAGGGTACATGAGAGGCTGAAGAGAAAAACAAAAGAAGATATGAAGAGGGGAGGTAGTAAAAAGATAAAAAAAAAAGAGAAAATATTGATTAAATAACTACTTAGCAATACATGTCTTAACATAGGGTGGAAGGACTCCACCACAGTCACAATAAACTGCCTCTAGCTGGTTTTGCATATTAATATTCTTTGTTGTACAGTTATTGAATACTTCTAGTTTCACCTTTGACACTCCAAGTGGAGGGACATAATTCTCTGTTGTGATGATAACTGAGAGCAGGCATGACCATTACAAAGGTCAATTGTTCAGCAAGTTTAGCACAATCTTTATTGACTTCTAATTATTACTTTTAGCTTTATCACGTTTTGCTTCCTTAATTACAATTCTGACGTGTTTTAAGATTTAAGATGCTGAGGTGCAGAGGCTCATAGACAAATCTTGGTGATTTGCTTGGATGCAATGTGAAACGATAAGCTGGATCTAACCTCATGCAATACTTGGGCTGAAATAAAATACTAAAAATTGATTATTGTTAAAATTCAAATTATTTAGAATGAACAAGAAGTGAAGAAGATGCATTATTTTCTAATATAAAGACATTCTAAGCTAGCTGGTGCCACTGATGAGTCAAAATTGCACTTCTGTTATTACATATACTTTGATATAAATGATGCTGGCCTTCTAATTTCCAACACCCATTAATTCTTTCTTTATAAATTGCCTTTGCAAGTTTGGAGTTTTGCATTCTCCAAAAACTCAGTCTTACTTAGAAGGCTTTTAGGATAATTCTGCTTGATGAAAGAATCTTTTGAAAAAAATTGCACCTGAACTACTCTGAAATTTTTACACCTACGCCTCAAGGTAAACAGAATGCTTCACATAAAGCACAGAAAAATTCCACCTGTTTACTTCCCTGCTATTGTGATTATTAGGACTTTGGGATAACTGGAAAAAATTAAGGTTGAATGATGTCTCGTCTTGCCAGATAGTTGTGCTACTTGGAATCAGCATCAGAGAAGAATTAGTCAAGTTTTCATTAAGAGTAAATAAGAAGCACAGAAGTCCTCAGCTGAAAAAATGAGTTCTGACAAACTTGGTCAAGTAGCAAGCAGTAAGCTGCTTCTTTTTTTCCATATTTGTTCTAAAGTGCTTGTTACATTCTTTAACGTGCCTAATAGCTGCAGTGAAAATACAATTTATTTATTAACAAGCAGTATTTCCATTCTTTGACAGGCTCTCTACCCCAACCACCCCCCCCAAAAAAAAAAACCAACCCTCAAAACTTTCAACTAAGCTCATCAATTACTCTTAACACTCTAAATAGTTGGCAATGTTTACACAACATCCTTTCAGAGTTATTCAGCTCGATCTTGCAGCTCATTAAAAGGATCCCTATTTATTTGCTATGTGTTACAGTTCTTCACTTTGGCACAACACACAAAAAGGAAGCCAATTTTACTTTTCCCTGTGGTGTTAATTGGTAGAGCATGCTGCCTGCCTCTTCATTAATTATGTCAATGTGTATGAAACTTTCATTTTCATGGCAGTGTATTAACAAAGCTTTGCAACGAGGCGGACAAAAAGCCAGCAAACTCCAGTTTATAAAAAGTGGGTAATGAAGGCTAGCAGTGGCCAGAATATAATATTTATTTCAAAAAGCAGCTTTTTTCCTCCTTATCCCTTTCAGAAAACATCTAAAGCAAGCACTTACTGAGGTAAACAAGATCAACTTTGCTGCTGAAAGTAAATAAATCTCCATATAACACACAGGTAATGGATCTGGAAACACTATAACTTCACAGAGCACAAAGAATGAGAGAAGGACCTTTAGCCCAGCTGAAATGGTTTTGCTCCTAAAACCATTTCCAGATAATTTACTGATCTCATCCCATCAAGTGTACAGAAATCACTCACTGCTTGATAGCTCACTAAACACTGGGCTTTGTCTAAAGACACAGCCACCACTAGCACAGCAAAAACAGGCACTGACCATAAGAAATTCCTCTGGATGCCTTTAGCCTATTTCTGTTTACTAACTGCAAGTGTTGGTAAAAGACTAATACTGAGCATTTCTCACTACCTATTTTTTCCCTTAAAAAAAAATTAAACAAAGATAAAAAAAATTTGATCAGCTCTCCATGACTTCAGATAGAATATGCTGAATTTCACTACATTGGAGAGACTGCCTGGAGACAAAGACTAAAGCAACAAAAAAGTCTATGATAAGCTACTTCAGCTCTTTCTGGAAATTCTGAAAGGCAAAGCATTAAAATAGAGCCGTGCTCTATTGTAGAAGATGTAAAGCACTACAAACTCTAAATGAAATACCTTAAGAAGTCACCATCTTATATTCACATAATTACAGCTCAGAGTCTTGGGAATCATGCCTAGAAAAGCTTTTATGCCACCACAGAGGCTGTGAATGCTACAGACAAAAGTACTTGTTTCTCACCCCAGGTATCTTCTGAATGATAAAAACCACGTTTATCATTGGCTAATACCTCTTTTTGAAGGATTGAAAACCCCCAAACCCTAAGGAAAACAAAACACCCCACAAAACACACAAAACCCTCACAAACCACTGAATGTACATTCCAATCTACGATCTGAACCCTTTCACTCTGTACTTCACTCTCTGTATATCTGTGATGGCTTTAAACTAATTCTTTGCAGTGAGATCAAGTAATAAAAAGAGGAAAAAGAACTGAAAAAAAAAAAGTTTCCTACAGTAATCCTAAACCCTAAAACAACAAACAAAGAAAGGTATCTGTACATTGAAAGCATTTATCCTTCAGGTGATTCTAGCCAGGGTGGGAGCCCAGAGGGGCTCACTCCAGGGAAGCACAGACCCCACGGTCTGTTCTGGCAGAGGCTTTGCCCCTGATGGAGGAAGCAAAATTCCAGTCAGCAGACCTATCAGCCAGGTGCAGAAGACCTGCAGGTGCCAATTTTTTGTTGTTCTGTTTTTACTTTCCCAGTATCTGTGATATGTTATTTCTCTCAGGTTAGAAGAATTCCAGTACCAGACTGTGTCTTCCTGTGGATTTACATGATCCAGCACTACAGGACACTCCAAACCAACAATATTATCCTACTGTTAATACAGAAATTCCTTTAGGTGCCACCCTCTGCACTCAAATGTTCTCAGAAATATTGTAAAACATGAAGCAAATGCACTGTTTGCTTGTATGAATGAAGTAGTGGAGCCTCACTGAAGTAGCAGATTTGGCCATGTTTTTACTCTTCTTCTCCATTTTCTTCTCTTTTCACATGTTTGACCTCTCCATCTTTCCTTCTCCTAGCAGCACTCTCTGAACATCACAAAATCCCTGATGCCATTGTCTTCTCACTCTGTTTCTCTTAATCTTTCACTCTCCTTTCATCAAGCTTTAGCTGACTTCTCTCATACCCATAAATACTCTTAAACACATTCCTGGCTTCAATTCTCCTCCTCCTCCCGCAGTTCAAACCTCTCAGGATCCTCCTCAATCCACTTGGATCCTGCTCAGTGCTGCAGATGCTTCACTGCTGGACAGGTCTGTGCTCTCCTGTTCCCAACAAACCTGTCCCTGGCCAGTTCCTCTTTCCTTCCTGTCTGCCTGTTCAGTTCCTCTCCTCTGTGAGCTCCTGAGTAATTTATAAACACCATGTTTCTTTGCTCTTCCTGCCAGAAAACCGGCACTGAAATTTTATGTTTATTCTACTCTAATAACTCCTTGCTCCCAGACAGTTTGGAAAAGCTATGACAAGGTTGTATCATGAAATATTTTCTACATTATTACTCCTTTTCTTCATCAGGAAGTAGTTTTGCAAAGACACACAAAAATTAACCTTGCACTATAAGAACACAATTGAACAGCCATGTTGTACCAAGACTAAAAGAAATACTCTGGAGAATTGTTCAGCCTACCTTCATTTCTTCTATTGCCTCAATATCATTTTAGGAATGAGCTTTGAAAATAGGTCCTAAAACATGGCACTTTCTCCTATTTCTCCCTAGAAGCAGCTGATCTCTCAGGAGTGTATTGTACAGTGTTAGTTACTCATCTTAAATTTCCTGTGCAGTTCTCATTTGCTATTTCTGTATAAAATACTGAATTTTAAAAAATGTGTATTTACAATTTGTTGGATAACTGTCTAGGTTGATATAAATTAGAAGCTGTAAAATTACATGGAAGTTTAAGAATTGCATACCTAATAGAAAGCATGTGTGAGGAAAAGGGAAACTCTTAAAAAATAGATTTATGGTCATTTTAGCCAGTATTCATCAAAACTGAAAGCTTATATACAATAGGTGTCTAATTGATATTTTTTTTCTCTTCCATATGCATTATTTTTTCTCTGTCACACAGATAAAATGTTCTTTGTCAGCAGCTACACTTGCCTGTCAGGTTTTATACCTCAGTGACGATGTTTTATGTTCAGCAGCTGGCACATAAGTATTCCCATGCACTTACTGCATTTCTACACTTCTCGTTTCTACAGGGTTAGGCTTTGTTTCCTTATCTTCTATCCCAATGTAAACCAAACAAAACCATCCTAAAAAAGTAAGGAATTCATTAGAGATTACCTATCCCCACATATCATCAGCATTATCAAACTTTTTTCAGTGATATATCCAGTAGCACAAAAATATATAAAGTATTTCTGAATCAACTGTTGTTCAAAACAGATCACAGGCTTTGGGAAAAAAACGCAAACTCTAAAATTCTCAGAAATGCAGAAGTAGCTGTCCAGAAAGTTGTACCAATGCTTCATTTCTTAAAGTACCAAAATATTGCAAGGTCAGTTTGTCCAGAGATGGTGTCTGGGTGTTGGCTCTTACATTTTTGCTGCTCCACCTGAAGAAACCCCTGTCAAGTCATCATCATTCCTTGGGAGCAATTCCCTCTGATCAGCTCTGGGCAAGTCGGGCTAATTGCTTTTCTTAAGTCGTGGGGAGTCTCTGCCTCTTTCACTGCTCACTGCATCTCCCATACTGGTCATGTACAGGGAGTTTCTCTGCCTCTGCAGTTTGTGAACACTCCTGAGCTTTCACTGTGTGAGGGCTGCACACACTGCCCAGCAGGAGGAGAGAGATCTGAATAAAACAACTCTAGGTGAGGCCGTCGCTGAAATATCCAAAATCCACCTTATCCCTTCCCAATTCATGGCTCTAGGGAAATGGTAAAAGCTCTCACTGATGGACTATATTATTTTTGCCACATATATGGCTTTCAATTATAATTGTTAATACCAATGACTTGCTTGCAGGCAGTTTGTCAAGTGATCAGCTCCAGACTCAGTCACTTTGATATTTCTCCTTATGGGCTCTTTCTGTCTCCAAGTTTCAGTCTGCTGTGTTATGTTTGTGCTGCCCACACCACCCCATTCCATGGGCCAGCACTGGACACTCACATCCCAGTCAGGGATGGATCCCAGGGCTGGTACCAGCACTGGACAGCAGGACAGGACTCAGGCTTGGTTCATACTGATCCTGTCACAAAGCAGCAGGCTGGCATCAATCCCAGAGCAGAGCTGCACGTCCACCAGGGCTGAGTGAAAGCAAAGCCTCACTGATAAACATGCAGCCATTCAGGTTCATGCACAACATGCCTAAACAATTTTCCTTCCTATAGGTATAAAAAAGGTTTAAATGGTTAGATACACTGTTCAATATTTGGGAAAGATGAGAGCTACTAGGAAAAGAGCATTTCTTCTAGGACATTTGAATTATTGTGCTAGCATTACACATTTTAAATCGCACAGATCACTTCTTCCTCCCTTCTTACATCCCTGCCTGCTCTCTTTCCAAGTGCTGCCTTCAATGGCACATAACTGGGATGCATCTGGCACGCTCTGCTGGGCCCCCACAGGTCTCACAGCCCAGAGCAATACCCTGCATTTGGACATATGTGCACTAAGCTGCACTGTGCCACATCCCCTCCTCAACTGTGACCATAAAATTTTATTTCCAGCTTGGAGGGAAAGAGAGCAAAGTCCTCTGGATATTGGGAGTGAGCCAAAGGAAGTGCTAAATGAATAAAGAGAGTCTGCAAGCGAGCCCTGGGACTTAGCATGGAATGCCTATGACACCCTGCTAGGTTGGAATTCTGATTCTGGTGCCAAAAACTCCTCGTATCTCCGTGCTTCAGTAGTTATTAATCAATTAATATACTGTATTAAATAACCAGACCCATAAATAAGTTTTTTACCTTTTAGTTTCTAAAGCAAAAGAAACACATATAACAAACAAATCAACGCTGCTGTATCTGAAAACAGATTGCTTCAAGTTATTTTTATTTTTTCCAAAACATATTAGCAATAGACAAAATAAAGCAGGGCAATTGAGGAGAGGAGAATATTTTCTCAAGAACATGTAAAAATCATCACTGTCCCCAGTGTGTGAGAAACAGGCAAGGGAATAACAGAAATACATCTCATTTATACTGAGAGCTTGGCTGCCCCTGTCCCTGCTCCTCACCTTCCTCCAGCTCCCAAGAGGGGCTGCACCCACAGCTTCTGTCTGAACTCCTTCCATACACTTTTGGCACTGGAGATTTCACTGCCTTTCTAAAGAAGTTCTTCCTGTTCTCAAATGCTTTTTCCATTAGAAGGTTTTTCCTGCTGCAAAGTGAGCTCACTGCACAGGGAATACAGAGAAAAACTTGATTGCTTGCTCACAGCTTCTTTTTATGTACATGAGGACTATTATCAAGCCCTTGCTCAGGCTTCTCTTCCCCAGCTTTTCCCTGTAGGTCATATTTTCCAGAGTTCTCATGCTTTATATTGCTCTCCCCAGTACCTCCACTGATTCAGCCACTTTGTTCTTGAAGCATTCCCAGAATTTTGCCTTGCAGCTGAAGCCTTACAAGTGCCAAATTTTTCAAGAGTGCTATTTCAGAGGCCTTACTGATGTTTACTGTTTTTGTATAAAAAATACGGCATGCATATGCCTTTTTTGCAATCGCAGGATATCTTTAATATGTCCAACTTTTGATTTACTAGAAACCAAAAACACATTACCTACGCAGTCATGATGCATTGACATTTTCCCAGGTAAATATTTTTAAGTTTAGACCTCTTAATTTGCTCTAAATTGCATTCTGTTCAGTCTCCCACTCATCAAGAGAAATTTTTAATTCTAAAGGTGTGCTTGCAGGTTCTTTGACATTCTCAGGTAATTTTAAAAATAAGTTTTGTATTCTACCATTCTTGTCAATAATGAAAACACTTAGCTGCAGTCCTAAACCAGGCTTTTCTAAAATTTTTCCAAAACCATCAATCTACTGTCACAGAAATCCATTTACATCTCTTCTTGGAGTACGGCATTTTGTTGTTGGGTTGGGTTTTTGTTTTGTTTTTTGGGTTTTTTGAGGGGTGTGCTGGGGTATTTTTAAGCAGCTGTTTTGCATCCATGTACAACGGAGTTTTTCAAGCTATCTTTCTGAAGAAGGAACCCCACTCCTGCTCACTGGACCCTGTCAGGCACAATCTTGCTGCTGAAATAGCTCTGGAGTGACTGAAAAGCCAGGTCTGAGCTCACTGTGCCAAGCTCCAAACCAGAGGAGCAGAGCTGTACCTGATCTACTAAATCCTGCTGGCAAAACAGGGAGGAAAAAACACTTGTACACATGTTTATCTCAGTAGTATTCCAAATTAGTTTTGGGCAGGGGAAGGTGGCTCTGGCTATCCCAATAATCTCACTTTTACCCCAGAATGGTTGTTCAATGCTTCCCTCAATGAAGACAGAAATGTGGAGCTGCATTAGCTCCCCTCAGCCAGCAGTAGTAGGCTTGTCTCGCCAAATACATACTGTGACATAGGTTTAGCAGCAAAATTTTAAAAATCCACTGAAATTCATATCCAAAGTCAAAGAAGAACAGGGAAGCCCTTCCCTTACCAAGCAGGTGAAATAAAAGCTGTGACTTAACAGAATAGCATCCACGCCCCCAAGGAACTGAAGTAAACTATTGTTTAATGAGAGAAGAATTAAAAAAGCCCCAAATCCTGAGTACTTGACTGATTTTATAAAGAAAGATGGAACCCATAAAGGACTCAGAGAGGGGGCATAGGGGAGCTGCACCAGAATACCTTAGCTCTGAGATGAACAACATAAAGTGTAAGGAAAGTAAGGAAAGAAAAGCTACAGCACAACACAACCAAAAAGCATTTACAGGGAGGATCCTGTGCCACCCCACAGCTCAGCCAGGCAGAGGGTGAGCTCCCATACAGGATTTCCTCATCAGGCAAGATTAAAAAACAGTTACATACGATGAGAACAAAATCTCAGGATTTTTTTGCTCTCAGGAGCAGTTTTTGCATAGTGTTTGTAGATTAATGTTCCTGATAGCTTGTCTTTTTTCTTCCCCACACAGCTCCTCAATTGTTACAGTAATAAAAATGAATCTTATTCACATGTTGAAATGTTAAGTGCAGTGCTAAATCAAGAGGTGTATTCCTTGAGGGTTTTTGGGACATATAAAGAGTAACATGCCTAAAAAGTAGTTGCCCATACCTTGTTGATTTATTTCCATGTTAAGTATTGAAATGCAATGTTCTGTAATTATTCTGATCCTTGTATTTCAAGTTCATATAACCTTTCTTGGTCACTCTAGCTGATGATAGAGTTAAAAATGCTATGTTCTCTCTGCTTTTGGCAAAATTCCAATCCAGAGTGACTCCGTGGCTCACTGATACAATGAAAATTGCTTTCTAAAACTCAGGGTGCTTCTTCAAAAATGACATTTTAAAAAAATGCAGAAACAGAAATAAATACCTCCAATCTTAATGCTACATTGAAAAGAATATCTCCTATTGCGCAATAAAAGTATGCCTTGAGATGTCCTGAAATAAAGTTCATGTGAGAAAAATGAAAATTGGAGTCTGTCATTGCTGCAAATATCTGTCAAACTACAAATTCATACTGTTAATGGCAAACAAAAAGAACCCAGTAATTATTATATACCAATCACACTCAAGATAAACTCTATTTCCCTGCATGCATAAAAAGTGCTCTCATTCTCTTTGTTCATATATTTGTTGAAAGGTGGAGTTTAAAGCAGGTTTCTCTAATTTCTGAGAACTTTCAGATCTATGAGGTGGCCACAGGGCAACTCCTTGTGGATTTATCTTGTCTAGGGAAAGAGCAGAGACAAAACAATTATATCAGCCAAGAGTAACTATGAGAATAACTACGAGTTGAAAAACAAAAACTGTGCCGAGCTGAACAATGCTTGGTGGGTTTGCAGAGGACTGAGTTTAGCAAGGCAAGGCCAGAGAACTGTTGGATTATTCTTTTCTTTAACAGAGAGATAGGTAAGAGGAGAAGGCAATGAAGAAAACAGAAAGAGGAATACATTGCAAGGCTTCTGCTGATTAATAGAGAATGCCATTCAGATTGATGGGGTCATCTAAGACTCAGTTATCAGCCCTGCTAAAGCACATACACATCTTGGTATTTCCATAAAGCCTCTCAAGGCACAGGGATGAAGGATGAGATTATGACGTGCCACAAAGGACTAAATTGGCTCCAAAAGGCCATCCAGCCATGTGAACTATCCATGGAGCAGTGCAACAGCAAGAAGCAATGAATTAGCATTGCCCATCAAGATGATTTCTCCAAACACTCCACGCTGAATTTCCCTCTCTGCCTGATAAGTGTATTATTAAAGTTTCTAAATCCTGACTTGCAGAAACTGTTCTGCTTTTCCCCTAATGCATTCAGCTGCATTGAGGCTCACTATTGAGGGCTTTCTAAGACGTTTCATTCTGCCAGGAACCTCGCAATGCAGTTATTGAAAAGCATACGGGAAATGTAGTGGGCATGTGTTTGTCACTCTCAGCAAATCCTTGCTCTGTGGCAGACATGATTTGGAGATCACCTTTGAAAGCTTATCTCAGGCAGGGATAAGGCAGCATTCACATGGCTTCGTCTCCAACACAACACAGCCAGACACAAAGTACAGGAACATGTGATTGACAGAGAGATGTTCCATTACCAGTTTTTTACTGAAGTCATTTCTACCCCAGCCCTTCCCCCCAGTATAAGCTCTTCTAAATGCATTTATTTTCACTCACTCAAAACAAGAAAGTCCCAACGTGAAGGTGTTCAAGTTCAGCTTTAAATACAAATGAGTACTAAAATCCTTCCTCTACTGAATGCAAAAAAAGAGATGAAGCACATTGTAACTTATCTGCCACATGGCATTTTGAAAGGATAAAGTGAAACAGCTTTTACAATTATTATTTAGAGGGTTATTAGCAAATTTATATTTAGCAAATTTGACTTTTCAGAATGGATTAACTCTTTTCCAGGAATACCATGCTATTAGCACAGAACTGTAAATACACAGCATGGTGTGTTATCTTGAAAGGAGGACAAATTAATATTTACTAGAATCTACTAAATATTTTATTGAGTACAAAAGGTCCACTGACTTAAAACACTCCATTACAATCTCAGAAGAATCTCCACTTAACAGAAAATGTTCTGATGTCAGGCACAGCCACCACCAGTTAAAGTGTTACCATGACAACCTGCAGCATCTTGGGGTAGTGCAATGCGTAACTCGGATCCAGCGCTTAGCTCTCTGCTCATCTACTGCAAAAAAATTATTTTTCACCAGCAGAAATCCTAGAAGCCTGAGTACATTCCTGAGAAAGCCCCTGGAGCTGGAGGTGACGCCTGAGCAATCTCAGGATGGCTCTGCACTGACCTGCTGCTCCCAGCGATGCTGCTGGGCTCTGCAGGCACGCCCCAAACCATTCACCCAAACTGGAGCTGGATTTTGGAGTTCTCACACAACCCACTGCCTCACCTCTCACCAGCTCTAATCCACAGAGTAATTCCTGAGTGTGCATATTTATTTCATTCCGTTTCAGATGTGCTCTTTTTCTCTTCCAAGGGTGAAATCTCAATTCAGATCCTGCGCTCAGGTCACACCTTGGCTCTCATGGCTCATGTTGGTCTCTAAGCACAAGTGAATCTACTCAAGACTAACAGAATAATCTGTAATAGAGAAGCTTGCTTGAGAATGCTTTGCCTATGAAATATCAAACAATGCTCTGCTTAGAATGGTATCCTTCAGGGCAAAAAAACCCCAAAAAATCCCCAAACCAAACAAACCAAACAACTTGTAATTATAAAGAATTATATCCTGTTCTTTTCATTCAATAAAAACATGTAATCAGTTACAATCATTATCAATTCTCTTTACTGTATTACAAACCCAAATACATACCTTTTGGAAATTCATGGAAATAAAATGGTAAATCTCAGTTAAGAAGTACTTTATTGTCCAGAAAGAGTTACTCAGACTATTTTTTCCCTGTTAAAGCATAGCAGTGTATTATTTTTGTACAAATTTACTTTATAGATTTAATACATCATTTCAAGGGGAGAGTTGAACAGATTCTTATAAAATAACTGATTTAAGGCATGCCTTCCAAATAATTCATTACTTCATCCTCATGATTACAGTTTTCAAGAAGGCAAGCAAGTAAGGTGAAAATCTTTAACCCTTTCTGCAGAAACAACTGCCATATTGAAATTGCATCTCTTACACACTGCACCAATTATTTCCTTATTCTCAAGATATGTCTCATTATTTTTACCAAATTGCTATCAGATTTCTTAAATGACAGAACAGGAAAAATTTTAAATGCTCAATGAATTCTGAATTATTAAAGATAAAAGGGTACTTTAGTATATTTATTATCATGTTGTAGGAAATTATCATCACTGATGTCTAGACTAAGCTCTTTTTAAATGACCTCTTCAGTGCTGAGGTAAACTCAGAGATGCATTGCGATAAACCTCCAGAAATTAGTATTTTGGTGTTGCTTTGTTTGGTTGGCTGGAATTTTAAACTCCTTTTGAATGTTATTAAGTTTAATTTCACTGTGCAGAAAATTCCCTTTGAATAAAAGAATGTTAATTCCCCCAAACATATGACTTCTTATTTAAATAATTTTATTTTAGAATTATTTTCTAGTCCCTGTAATCAAGTTATTCCTGCTGAAAGTGCAAGGACAAATAAGGATATTAAAACACACACTGACAAGGGGGAAAATTAACAAAATACTGATGTTCATTTTACTGGAAATAAACTGAGACAATCCTTTAGCCAGTGGTCACCCCTGTAGCTCCATCAACTTAAATGCCATTCCATTTAATTATCCTTGTGAGCAAGACATGATACAAATTATTCAGTTCTTCAGTTCCGCCTCATGCCTACGTGACATATTTTGCTGACACTGTACATTGCCAATCTTCTATGTACAAAAAAAAAAATCAACAAAAGTTCAGAGATCATACAATCTAGGGAAATACACGGGATGGAATTCAGGGTGATTTACAGGATTTTTGTGAATGGTAACTATGCACCTAATTTTTAAACAACACTCTTACAAACCCTCTAGCAAGCAGCTAATTCTCCTGATGCCTGCTCTGTGTTACCCTGCTGATTTCTAAACCTTGCACTTCCATGGGAGCTTATCAGCACAGTAACCCCTGGTCTTGTGCAGTGCCCACCCAGCTCCTGCTGTGCTGGGAAATCTGCTCTCCTCACACTTTGGACAGCCATGGGTGTGGTTAGATGCAAGGCCATTCAATAAATAGCAAAGAGTGGCCAGCTGAGGGATGTACAGTAATTTCACGATTATAAGCCGCACCTGAATATAAGCTGCACCTCCCAGTAGCCAGGTAGACCACGGGATTTGTCAATATATAAGCCGCACCTGAATATAAGACACACCTTTTTTTTAAAAAAAAAGAAGTGAGGATCCATGTGTAACAAAGTAACAAATTAGTAACAGAATCGCTGCCAGCTGGGTTTGGTGTCAGGTGCTCAAGTTGCAAACAGTTTTCATAGACCAGCGAAGCCTGTAAAGGCAGCCCCAGGCGTCCTCCCTGCCCGGCTCTCACTTCCGGGTTGGCATTTCGCTGGGATTTGTCCATAGATAAGCCGCACCTGAATATAAGCCGCACTACTGGGGCAGGCTGGATTCTTTAAGGAAAAAGGTGCGGCTTATAATAGCGAAATTACTGTAGTTTAATTTGAGAAGCCCATTTTTGCCTCCTTAGCACTGCACGCTCAAATGCAGTGCAGGGAAAATTCCTTCAAGTCTTTTACTGACAGTGAGGACAGGGCATGCAATGGATTTCAGTGCAGAAAGATGAGAACAGCCAAGACAAGACTTGGCAGCTTCCTGAACTGCTGGGAGATGTCTTTCCTTGGTTTTAGGGATGCAGAGCATCCCCTCTCCAGGTTCTGCCTCCTGTCTGTGCCACGTCCACGCCTGGCAGGCCCAGCCCAAACACTGGCCACGTTACACCATAACAAATAACAAACATGCACCAATCTTTGGGCTGTCTCACTATTTTTTTATTTTTTTGTTTTTACTAGTATTGGTGCAACCCATCTGATTTCCCTCTCCTTAACCAGCTGGATGTAAGAACAACATGAAATGATGTATTTAAGAGAAAAAACACCTCAAAATGTAATTTTAAAATTACATTCTTCAAAGATATTTGAAGACAAGGTCTTCTACTTATGTTTTCCATTTTGGTGAAAGGACTTGGATAAAAAGTCATCAGTCTTACTTTGACAAAAGGAAAAAAATAATCAAAAACTCTGGAAAAATTTAATACCATGTTGCCTTATTTTTTTAAGAAGAATGAAAAACAGAGAAAAAAAAAAAATCATTCCTCCCTCTGAGTTAAGGTGAAAGATCTCTTATTTACATCCTAGTTTTGTCCCACAGTAACAAGTACAGTGCTGGAATTATCTTTTAGCAGATACAGTAGGAAAAACAACATAAACTCCAGAGAAAAGTCCCCTGAGATTTTCTAAATTTCAGATTTTCATTATGTTTCTCACAGCTGCTTTTAAATCCACTAAGATTCTGAGGTGGGGAGCACAAAGTGACCACACAGACAGCAGAGTTTCTCTATGTGATGTTCCATAAAGTTTCTTTGGTGGTGAAAAGAGCCAGCATTGAAGAAACAAGGGCTGCCTTTTTCCCCCACTGCTAGCAACATATTTTTTATAGATGGTAAGGCATTTAAATAGTTAGAAGGCTGTAAGAATCCACCTCCTTCGCAGCTACAAATTCTTTCTGATGAGAAAGATGAGGCATCAGAAAGTCTGCCTGGTAAATCATGCAGAGTTTCCAAATAAGCTCTCCCCTCCCATGGATTTTTCTGCAGGAGATGATGATCAGGCCATATGTTACTATGACAGATTTGGTATTTCATAACTGAAACCCATATAGCTCCTACATTAATATTTCCTCAAAACAAGGCAATTTTTAATGAAAAACCCAAAACCTACTTTAATGTCTACATCCTAGAAAAATCATGACTGAGGCACTGTCCACAAAAGCAGCTCTATATTCTATTACTTTTGTAAATACATCTCTTTTTATTATTTTTAGGTTTTAAAAGACAACTAAATACTGCATTTAATAGTAAGCATGTGCCCTACTGAAGGGAACACAAACTATAATGATATGCCTAGCTCAAAAGCAAATCTAATCTACTTGCTTATTAAATTTAAATGTGTTTAAGGCTGATATGGTTTGAAAATGATATGTAAAATAACAGCTTCCATGGCTATAAATGTCAAGTCTAAAAATTATATGCAATATAACATACAAAATAAATGCTGCTTCATCTTTACATTTCAGTGTGATCAATTCATTAAATGAGGTATTACAAGCTATGAGAAAATTTTACAACTCCTGAGACATAATTCGTCACAGCATATTACAATGCAGCAAGGAAATACTTTAGAGGTTTTGTCATCAATGGATTAAAATTCTTATTAGAAGGAAGGTGGAGGAAAGTAGTTTTCTGATGTACCATGACCAAAATTACTCATCACAGCATATATTAAACACCTACGTGATCCTTTTTCATGAGACAGTCTCTGTATTAAATGCTTTTTTTTTCCCCTTGGAAAATAAAGCAAGGAAAAGATAGGTGATATATTTTATAGGGCCAAGGTGTAAGGACACAAAGGACACAGAGCTTCCCTGTTGGTTTGCAACACCAAACCCAAATATTTTCTATAGGTTTGTTTGGCTTTTTTTCCTGTTCCTTTTTAACTGAATTAGAGGGATTGTCTTTCCCGCCTGCTGTGTCTTCCAGAAATGACATGGCCACAGATTTTCAGCCACTGGTTAGAGAGGAACCAGGAGCCATGGTGCCAACAAACAGAGGGGGTGGATTCCCCCAAGTCCCCACAAAATCCCTCTGGACATTTCATCTACACAGCAAACCCCATTGCTGAGAAAGCTGAGAACCATTCTGCATCTTGAATCTCCACAGCTCCCTTTCCAGAAAATACTCCCCAAATCTGTCTGCAGCTCATGGAAACTGCTCATTTGAGCCCTCTCAGCAAGCAGGTAAGAGCCACAAAGCAGATCCCCCAGGATGTGACTCAGAGCAGCTCAATGAAACCCTTCCTCTGAACTCCTGCAGACTCATCTCAGTCTCTGCTGATTGCACAGGGGTGGCAGGAATCTGCTTTAGGAGCACGACCTGCCCTCTCTCCAACCTGCACCTTCCCACAACTCTGCTTCCAAAAGAGAGACCCCTAACAGATTCTTTGGCTGCAACACCGTTAACTACGAGCACATCTAATTTATTATCTTCCTCTGGTTAAGTTTAAGTCATAAAACAGTCAAGATCTTCGAGATTGCTGGGAAAATTCTGTTTTCACTGAGGTGAATGCCTGCAACAGGTAAATAAAAGTATTGATGGCTCTTAATTATTGCCCCAAGGTTGTGTATACAACTGTTCAAAAGTCTTGACTGCAAAAGAATATTTTTAACATCTAAAATTTATTCAGACTTTGTTATTTATAATTAAATCCTGTTTCAAAATCTAACCTGATTAAGAACACTCAGGCTTAGGGCCTTTCAATTAGGCAACAAGACAACATCAATTTTCTTACAAAAACATTTACAATGGCTAAAAGGATAAATGTTACTTCTTTTGCTATTTCTCTCTAAAATAAGAATAATATTCATAGTTTTGACTAAAATAAATATATTTTAAAATACTGATACTATTTCCAAGAGACATGCCTGCCCCTTGCCTTATCCCTTTCCCAAACTACAGAATATTTAACACATTTGTCTTTCCCTGACATATAATTTGCTATTATCATGTGACAGAAAAATGCACATCACCCCAGATGTTCTCAAGGTGCAACAGAATCTGGTAATGGTTTTGCAGGCCAGTTTCTAGCCACGAATTTGTGCTCCCACAAACCCGTCCATATTACCAGGGGAATTATTAGGTGGCTGTATCTTTGCAGGCACTCAGAGCAAGATAACCCTAATCTAGTCTTATCACTTGCACACAAAAGCATTGGATCCAATAGGCTTCCATGTAATCCATCTCTGTCAACCGCATTAAGGAAATTACCTGTCAGAAATATCATGGCCAAGATTCTGTGATTAAATGCAAACTTAGAAAATGCTCAAGGGTATAGTAAAAAAAGCTGCATAAAATTGCTTTCAGTTTAGTTTTCCTTATGTTAACGTTGTGTCCACAAGCATTTGAACAACATAGAGAATCAAGTAATTTATCAACCATGCAATGCATTGTCAAAGGAAACAAAATATATTTTTTAATTTGTCATAATTGTGTGAAGCTGACTTTCATTATTAAGATAGTAAAACCTTAAAAAAATCTTTCAAGATCTTTGAAGAACCAAAACAACATCAGGTTCTTTTTAATTTTTTTTGTTCCTTGGAGAGGGAAATTGTTATTGCTGATGAAGTATAGAAATGTCTAAAACCTCAGATTCACAATTTGATTACTATTTTTTTCCTTCAAAGCTTTTGTCTCTGCAAACTTTACCATTTAAGGGTTACTGGTTACAAGTTTGCATGGCTGACAGCACAGTCCTACACCTCAGGTCACTCAGGTCCAATCCACAATCAATAATCTCCATCAACAGCTTTGGTCTTTTCCTTCTGTAAAGAGGACGGAGCAATCATACATATGTATATAATGCACTGTTAATTGTGAATATCCTGGCTGTGTGTCAAGAAGGGAACAAAAGTTAAAAAAAAAACAAACCCAAACCAACAAAACAATTCTACAGCTAAAGAGTTTTGAAGTATTCACTAAAGAACCCTCTACTCTAAAATGCCCAATGTACTCTAAAGAAATCAAAATTGAGGTGGAAAAACTGAAGTATGAATATTTAGCAATGCTGATTAATATCCCCAGTACATGAGAGGCACTGACACACTAAGGAGAGTCTAACAAAGGGCCATTAAGATAATTAAGGGACTGGCATGTAGCTCTTGTGGGGGATGGCTGAGAGGCCTGGGCTGGCTCAGCCTGGAGAAGAGCAGGTTCAGGGGGTGTGCACAAAGATCTGAAGGTGGGGTAAGCACTGAGCCAGGGTGCTCCCAGAGGTGCCCAGTGCCAGGAGCAGAGGCACTGAGCACACACTGGCAGCCAGGAGGTTCCCTCACAACTCCTGGAGCTGCTCCTTGGGAGGGGATGAGCCCTGGCAGCCACCTGGGCATGTTCCACCCTGGACACCCCCAAAAGCCATCTGGGCACTGCCCTGGGCCCCCAGCTCTGGGGGTCCCTGCCCAGCAGTGGGATGGCACCAGAGCACATCCAGAGGTGTTTTCTAACCACTTTCTGAATGCATTTCCCTTTGATATCCTGCTTATCCAAGCCCCTCTAAAGGGCAGCCCTGTCTTGCACTGCTCCTGCTGTTTCCTCACTCCCTCTCCACACTGCTGTCAAAGCACTGCCTCTGAGTCGAGCCCTGAGGCCACTAAGGAGCCACCAGTGAATCTGAACCACCCATCACAGCCCTGCAAATGCAGCAGCCAGCTGATTCATCATCCATTTATCCATTCCAACAGGCATCAATATGGCTGTAAGAGTAACAGGGTAGGATGGGTTAAAAACCTTGATGAATGAAAGAGTTGAACATCCACCACTCTTCTCCTCACAAGACCAGATGGTACTTCCTCAAGGAAGCTTCACCTGGGCTATGGTTGATCACAAAAGATTGTACCTTTGACCCACTGAGAATGTTTGCCATGTATCTATTTAACTTGACTGGAATTCTAACTCCGTTCAGCTGGACGCAGGTTTCCAAGCACAAGGTCCTGCACCCAAGCAGCAAAACTAAGGAGGACAAAAACTGGGAGCAAAAGGAGAAAATGCTCAAACTCCAAGAACCTCTTCTTGTAAACCTGGAACTGCACTTCCACCCTCACAATAAATTTCACTGGAAAATCCTTGATTCTGTCCTGCCTCAAGTGATTCATCTAAATCCAGCAGGTGTGGCTGAGAAGACAACAATGAGTTAGAGCCTGGCAGAGTTTGTTCACTAAGATCCCTACACTGCACCAAATATGTGCTGAGTATTTACAGGAATAAAGCAGGGGGAAAGGGAAAAGAAAGGGAAAAGGGTAAAGGAAGCCAGAATATGTTTTTTGATTAATCTTCCACCAGTATAATAAAACCAGAGTCCTCTTTAGGCTGTGTGAAAAAGATGAACCAGAAGGGAGTTTTGATGTGGTGTTTTTCCTGGATCAGAGTGTAACAATTGCTAGCAGGAAAGCTTCATGGGAGACACACTTTCTTGCACTGGTGTTCAAAAGTACCAGTGACCCACTGCTTTGTATTTAATAGCTACATACTTGTACTTAAGGCCATTGAGTCAATAATGTGTAAGTTAAAGACATGTTCTTGCTCTGTTTTCACAGCACACTCTCCATCTTAGTATCCAAGAACAGAGCATTAAAGAGTAATGACAAACATCTGTCATCCCTGTTTTCCTATCCACTCTTCACCTTTGTCCTCAGTAAAAACTGTGTGTATAAAGCAGGCAAAGTTGGGAAGTCAGAGCAGAGAACCTCAGGGAAATAAGCTATCAGCAGAATCCTTCTGTAGACCTTGCATTGTGTAATACACATGAAAAATAATTGTATCACAGAACTGTTAAATAACCATATTGGATTTGCAAAACAAGATGCATTTTCCCAGCTCACTGAGAGCCTGTAGCATTTTGGAAATTAGCATACATCTGCTCCGAGGTATTCTGCATAAAATATTACAAAATGCATTTGATACAAACAGATAATTCCTTTTAGTAAGGTATAAAGTTAAAATGGACTGCACTTTGCATGATTCAGTGAGCAAACTGGCATTCAGAGCTTAAGGAATAACTAAGCACCACTTCCTTAGTCAATTCTGCCACCTAGCTCATCTTGGGAAAGCTCAGCCTGCTACACTGAACTCCTGAAAAGCAATTTTCATCCTGTTTAGAATTGAAATTCACAAATAACTCACCCAGCACACCTAAATCACTTCATTAAACACAGGTAACATGGCATATTAAAAAGAAGAGTCATTTGCGCCAGAGGTACTAAAAGAAAGTTTCTGTGCATAGAAAATCTGTCACTTATAAATGAACTTTAATTCTGATTGATTCTACATGCACCAAACCATTTTGCTTCATTTAATCCCTTAACCACAGTTAATATTCTAAAATATTCCAAGGGATTTTAATTTTCGAACTATGGAAGAAAAGATAACATCCTTTATCCACTCTAAATCAAAATATGTAATACTGGTTCTCAGATGCTAATATTCTCATTTCAAACTGCCCTTTTCTTGCCAGTGCCTTTTAGCAGAACAAAATATGTACTGGGACAGACTTTCAAATCTAAATATAACCCAGCACAGCATTTCATAAGCAAGCATTCTCATATATAAATTCTTTTTAAAAAGCACATGCAAAGTATGCCATAGGAAACTTGTGATGAATTAAACAACTGCACATTTTTAATGGAGTTAAAAAAAAACAAAAGCAAAACAACTCCGACAAACTAAGCTGAAAATAGGAGGGTTTGATTTTAAGTTCTCCAAGCAACTGTGTTGAAATAGAAGGTGAGCAAGCATAGCTCAGAGCCATGGAGCTGCCAGCAGAAAGAGACAAACTATTGTTTTGTGGGGTTTTTCCAGCAGTGAATTCTGACACACAAACACCAACCCATGCATGCCAGAGATGCCTGAACATCTCCAAAGTCAGCAGGGTTTCATCTGGAGAAGCCATGGAAAGGTTTGTGTGAGATCTGCAGGGCTGGAGGGGCACCCTCTGTGCTGCTGGAATTTTTCATTCCTGCAGGAAGGAGGGGATGCAGGCACTGGTGCTTGGTGTCTGTATCTGGCTCCAGTTACACGGTATGCATTAACATCACAGATTTACAGCCGTCATTATCTCTGGTGCTTTTGCATTTGTGCTGCAGCTACTGCAACAGGCCTTTCCTTGCTTCCAGTAATCTTAATTTATTTACTAGAAAACACCAACCCTCTCACAGGGTAGATGCTTCCTTTAACATGCAGGTTGAATTTGGAAGTGAGTATTTTCAAGTTATCTTTCCAAGGAATTACAAAGGGATGGATTCCTGCTATGGGAAAAGGATAAAGAAATGTCAAAATTCCCCAGTAATATAATTTTATCTTAGAGAGTCTCAAAAAACTTTACAAAAACTGCAAACTATACTACAAAGAAATCACCCTACTCAAAATGAGAAGCAATCTAAAAAATAAGACCTAAGACCTACAGAACAAATGAAAACATACCCCCAGTGTGATTCCAAACTTAGACTTTTTCAAAGCACTGAATTAACTCCGAGGATATGGCAAAAAATACTCATGTCCAAACTTGTAAAAAAAATGCTCCTCATTTTCTGAAATAAAGAATAGCAAGAGTAAACAAAGTAAATGCACGTAGAAAAATTAAGATATTATTGCCATCATCTCATTTTCCAATTTTTACCATTCCACTTGAAGAATTAATAAAGAGAACAGATATTGTACAGAAGCAAAACTCCATGGAAGCTCCTTGGAGAATAGCAGAAACACAAAGTTTGACACATGAAGGTGAGGTAGAAGTCAGGATTTCCAGAAAACATTTTCTCCCTCATTAAAGAAGTAATGCCCTTCTCCTTTCTCCATTCTCTTCACTCTCCAGTGCTCATTCAAAGGGGAATTTGGGGACAGGATGCAGTTGCAGCTTGGTGTGTGCAGAATCCTGCGTTATTTCCATTCTTTCAGCAGGGACATTCAAGGAAAACTGTAACACTTCTTTTTTTCAACACACATTTCCCTACATCCCCCTGTAACATTTGCTGTCCTCCTGCTATATTTTCTATTCTCAAATCTGACATATCCTTTCTCAGTTTGCTTTTATTCCCTCCTTGCTTCCTTTCTCCCCGAGTGTATCCCTTCCCCTCCCCTCTCCAAGTGCCATATTACAGCTCTCCTTTAGTCTACACCTTTCTCTTCTCATTCAATCTCTTCTTTATTCACCTGTCAGCCAGAGATGGATTATTTTAAATGCTCCCTCAACCTCTGCTGCTTCCCAGACAGGCTGACAAGAAATCTGGAGACTTAGATCTAAACCAGCTTCAGAGCTTTGTGAATATGATACTGATAGGGATGGAACAGAGAGAGAGTTGGAAATGTGTGACAGTCCTGTTGTTGTCACAGGTCCTTCACAAATGGACAGAGGAAGTTTTGCACTTCCTTAAGGTTCAAACCCCTTGTACACAGCTTCTGTGTTCTCAACTCAGTGATTTGGTTTATTTCAGAATCAATCATGACACTCTTCTTTATGGAAGAGATAAAAAAAAAAAAAAAGAAAGAAAAAAGTTGTTTTGTTTTCAGAAAATAAAATCCTCATTATTTTCTTAGTTTATTCTGGCTTTCTTTGCTTGGCCAGCAAGGAAGAAGTGTCTGGTTTTATGTTAGAAACTCAAAGTAGCTCTGCTCAGAGGAACATCCACAGTTTGTTAATGGGATAAACTGCAACAAGCAGCAGCATAACCATTAGAATGGTGCAAACATATTTTTCTACAGTCAAATGCTCAAGTTGCTGCTGACTGGTCTATTGCTCAGCTTGCACAGCACACTTGTTCCTCTGCAATAACAATAAAAATAAGCAAAAGAGAATGTCTGGCAAGGAACAGAACAACAGTTCTGTGGGAAGGAACCTACAATGCTCGTCTAGTTCAACTGCCTGACTACTTCAGGGCTGACTGAAAGTTAAAAATCTTATTAATGGCATTGTCTTAAATCCAGAATTGTAGCAGAAGCAATTTTGACTGGTTCTTAGCAACTTTTAAACTAATTTCTCGATCCAAACACTACTCTAAAACATTCTAAAAGACAAAACTGAAAGCTTAATTTAATTTTAAAGGAATTTAATGTAGACACAGCCAAGGTTCTAAAACAAATCAGAGTATAAAAGAGTAAAAAAAACCTCACAACATCACTACTGAAACATTAGAAATTCCAAGTTTTCATGATAAAACTTTTCAGTACCTTAATATTAAAATTTCATTTTCTCCAAACATTAATGAATCTCACTATATCAAAACTTCAGTCAGAAGCAATTTGCAATTTGTACATACAAACTGGGTTTCTCTCCCAAATACTTTTGCAAATCATTCCCAAGATTCTCTTTCTACAAGTACACCAGCAGATACTATTATTATTGTTTCAATAATGTCTAGCACTAATAACTTGACTGAGCTTTTTGTCCATAAAATAAATTATTCATAGTCACTAAAATGATCCAAAACCAATACATCAGATAAAGATACAGAGAAGCAACATAAAACACCTGCCAGCAATTATAAATCTGGATGGTCACACACCTGTGTCTAAATTTTGCCTCACATTACACACACACATTCCCTACCTACCCAGCACACGTAAGAAATTAAGTATAGAGCTTAGCACACATTTTGTGTGCATTTACATAGGAATTTGAGCACAATCTATATAATATAAAATAAAACTTCATAATGAAAGAATGAGATCACAATCTGTGCCTGTAAACATAAGCTCAGCTTTCACATGGCCTTTGAAGGCAAACAGGCTTTTCCTGGATTAAGCAGCAAAATTCTCAGATTTTTTTTTTTCCTACATGCACACATATCCACAACCCTCTCTGCTTCTCATTAGATGTTTCCCTGCAGCCAAGCAAATGCATATCCACAATAGCCCAAGTGCTCCAGTCAGACCTGGAGTGCTCTCCTGGCAGGGCTGAGCTCTCTGGTGGCCAGAGCACTGAAGTTGTCAGCTAGACACACACACACACACACAAGTTCTAGCAAATGTCAGTGCCACTGGGACAGCCTGTCTGCTGTGCTGCTGGAACAAGGAAACCTTTCTAAGCTCAGCACCCAAATCCAAGCAAACTCACCTCTGGAAACCATGGGACCTATCAACCTACTCAAATAAAAAGTCATCTCCTTTCTTCCCAGGCAATAGGTACACCACAAAACAGCAGCATGTCTTTCATACTGGAAAACCAAGACAATGATCTGTCTATATTGGCACCAGTGAAATATGAACATGGCTTATTCCTCTGCTGCTTCCAGCTTTGCTTGGGGAGCAACTCTGTAGAAGGCTTTTGGCTTACTCCAGGTCTTCAGAAAATAAAATTTATACATACTTGTAGGAAAAAACCTGGAACAGTTTCTACATTTTACTTTCTAAGCTGTTTTATCACACAGAATAATGGTAGCATCTGTTGGAGAAAAAGGAAATTAAAAATTTAGCAGAGTGTACAAGTCCTTGAGTGTTGTAGGACACTGGCTCAGGGAAGAACAGAAAATTGCAGTGCCTTTTATACACAGTGCTATGAAGTGTTGGGCAAGTGATACAGTCCTGTAAGAAAGGGATTTGTGTGTGCAAGAGAACCCCAAATCTGCAGGGCAGGCTTAGACCTAAGGGACATTTTCCAGCATCACATCATTGTCCATCTCCAGGCAAAACAGCCCAGCCAAGTTTGGACATTGCCACCAGGAAATATTCAAACATGCTTGAGACTGACCAAATCCTTACAATTGCTTTGGAGAGGAAAAAACAGTCACAGGAAATTCCAGAGTCAAAACCAAAGCAAAACAAACCCAAACAAACAAACAAACATCACCAACCAAAACAAGCTTTTGAGTAATTTTAAGGCACTGTTTTTTCTCATTGTTTTCCTGCCAAACCCAGACAGAACTAGGGTTTTACTTCTTTTCTTTAAAAAAAAACCAAACCAACTCTTGAATTTCTAAGCCTACGTGCACTAACTGAAAGAAAAATTAATGTGAATTATTAAATGCAAACACTAAATAAACATCATTATTCAACATGCAGATAATAACAATCCAGCTTTGGCAATGTTTTTCATGAAATAATGTAGACATCTCTATTGAGTTATATAATTCATTAATATCAAACTGTAGGTTAATGTAATTGTTCTATAAGTGAAAACCTGACATAAAACATGAGTCACCGTTGTGTCACTTTTAGCCAGAGAGAGTGAAAGAAAGGTGTTGTTCCCTACTTAAATGTCATGCAAGCTTTGAAAAGAAAAAGTTCCTGTGAATGGCATTGGCTTGGGTAATGGAATAGAAAAAAGTCTAATATTGACAGGGAATATGCTGAAATGCTGATGAATTTCACTTAAAGTATAGACTAAATTTGATTTCTTACTGTGGTATTTCACCAAGACAAGGTTGTTGAGGGAACTTCTAGATGAGTCTTCCTTTCAGAGAATATAAATATATCCCCTGTGCTTAAAATACACGTGTTGAAAGAACAAAAAGAGGATTTAAAGTTTAGTACAGCATAGGGCAAAGGGATTATCCCCACAACATTTTCCTCCAAGTATGAAAGATGTTTCTAAAGATACACATCCTTAATGGAGAAGCATACACAGTAAATTTGTGTCCTTACTCCAGACGAGGTGCATGACATGGATCGTAAGATGCAGAATTGTTTTGATCCAGCTGCCATCAGTTTCCACTGATCTCATTTTGGCACAGGTGCTGCAGGTCCCTGCTGTCTGGGCTCATCCAGCACTCTACCACCCCTAACAAAAATGCAATGTGCAAGTATTCTGAATCCAGCAGTTCTTGCATAAAATTCCTTTTGATTCCATAGCAACACCACATTATAAGACTGCATAGGATACAACCTTCTTTTTACCCTAAATTCATTCTCAATTTGAAACGGTATCTTGTACTACACATGTTCCCAGTGATTGAGTTTATCCTAGGAATGCATTTAATGACCAAAGCACATGGTCCTGCTTGCCATTCCCCCAGCCCAGAGCTCCTCAGAGCTGCCTGTCATACTGTGCATGAGGAGAAGCCTTGCAATGGGTGAGACTCCTGAAAAGATGATCAGATGAGTTTCCTTTCATTAACCCAGATGAGTTTCCTTTCATTAACCTGCGCTGATGAGGATAATACTGCCCATGTCATTTTGGTTATATGCTCTTAATGACACTGAGACCTCTGAATATTTAGTGAATAATCAACTATAATAATTCTGAATGCAAGGACGTGGTTTGAATCCCTCTGGCTGCAGCCAGGTCTAAACAAGCTGTATCACTGCATGACCTAATGCACACACAGTGTGCCAGAATACCTTCTGCAGTTAAAGCAGGAACACAGCTTGCATTTCTGAACTAGGAACTAAAGGACAACACATCGAGATTTCTCTGCTGCCCAAACGGTCAAGATATTTTGACTTTGAACAAAAGATGCTTGTACTATTAAACATTTTAATATGCATTTTATTTTTTGGAACTGGTGTCTTTCACTGGAAAGCTATTGTGCTGCTTTTCTTCCTGCACAGCTTTGAACTACAGACCACATTCAGTATTCTCAGAAATCATTCTGGAATAAAGATCCCATATATGTTTAGAAATCCATACCACCTTGTGTGTGTATATATATATATATATATATACATATATTAGTTTTTTTGGTGTGCATGTTTTTCTTGTGGAATAAACCGCTTGCTGTTCAAATTATCTTCCCACAAGTGACTCTTTTATATATTTATTAGATTCACCAGCCCAGCTGGAATAAACACTTAATGCATTTCAGAACTATGAAGCTGATCCTTGAATCTATTCCTGATTCATCACCAGTGGGCCAGATATTGTGGTGTGGGTTAAAATGACCTAGTGTGAGATATAAAAGCAGTGCATATCAGCAATTCAAGATTTGATTCCTTTATTTTTCTACTTTCCCTCTGTTTTTTTTTTTTTTTAATGCTATTCTCCATGGCTTTATTGGTGTTTGGGGAAATCACCACCAGAGACTGCCAAGACAGAATCTGTTAGATTAGAGGATACGAAGCAGCATTGCTCACCACAAGTTCAGTGACTCAGTGCTCAAGGTTAATGACTCCTGTTTGGGGACCAAATCAGGTTCTCTCCCTCCCTGCCCTTAAGTTTCTGGAATCAGATTGTTTCAAACAGATTAAGGAGGGTGATGCAGCAGGATGTGGAACCTGTGTTTGATGGCTTGTGTTTTTAACATTAAACACTGCACCTGTGCTTTGCACAAACCTTTCCAGACCAACATCAGAGCATTACAATGATGATCCTAAAAGATACCCCAGAGTTCCACAGCGAGGTGTGCCAGAAACAGGCAGCATTCCCTGTGCTCAAGTTTCTTCATCTGGTCTGTCTGCAAGTAAAACGTGACAAACACCCTTCAGTGACACACTGCCAAACACAGGGACATAAACATGAGCAATTGTGCTGTGTTTCATCAAATGCAAGTATGTCCTAAATTCTGGCTGCAGATTTCTGTAAAGCTTGAAGAGTTTGGAGAAGAAGAAATAAGGCAACAATATAATGGGACTTTGCTGCCATGGTTTTACCTGCACTGAACTATTTCAATCACTTCTGCTTAAATAATGCATTGTGAACTTGTTTTCCATGTTTATCAAATGGATTTTGAACCACGCAAGCTTTTGACACATTATTCCATGACAGTGAATTAGACAAAGTATGCAGTGTACCCTTTTTTAAATGGTGTCAACTTATTTTAGGTTATAAATCTTGCCGCCTGCATCTCAAAAGAAAACCTGTGGGCTGCTCTGCCTGATCTGTTAAAGAGGAGACATCTCAAACCCCCAGTGCAGGGCAGACAGAGGCACCCCTGGATTACTGACTTGGAACCCAGGGGCTGTACCTCGAAAACAACAAGCACTGCTCGCTCTTTTAAAACACTACATGAAGGTTTTTATCCCCAAATTTTAGTTCTGGATTTACCATAGGCATCAAATGCTCCTAGTTCCTCTCTAAGGGGTAGGGCTTGGGACACCTTTATTTATACTGATATTAAACACAACTGACACTGTTTGTCACATCCATTTTTGTGTGTTCTGGGCACCATAGTTCTGATTATGCATTGTTCAATGCATGCAGGTACCGAACTCTGGATTTTGCAGATGAAAGCAAAAACTTTAGACACATGTAGCCAAGTGAATAATTTTGCAGCTACTTTATCACTGCACTGATGTGACCACTCTGATCAGCAACACAATGCTACTAAGTCACTGAATCCAACAAAGCACCACACAAGTTAAAAGACTTAATTAAATCATATTCAGTTGCACTGCCACAGAGTACAACTTTCATTGTGTGTGATGTAGCACCCTTGGACATGTATCTATAAATATCAGCAACAGTAAGGTGATGTTTCTATAGCATTCCTATTTCAAATGTCTTTTGCTACTTCTTTACAGTAAATACCCCATCAGAGAGTAATTAATTCCTTTGGTGTAGATTTCATTATCCCTCTTGTTAATTAACCTGGGGATACTGTAACATATTCATGCAGTGATGCCATTAGTTTGGTTACTGAGTTACATCTGATACAAAATATACTGATTTTTCTCTGGCATCATCATGATGTCAGATTTTACAATGCTGGTTGCCTATTACAGTGAAAAATCTAGAAACTGCAATCAGTACAAAATTGCCGTTTCTTGGCCTTGATGACTTTCAAACTCTTATAAGAAAGTATAACATGCCCTGGCAAAAAGTAAAGACAATTCTATATCTGAATGTGCAAAAACCACCAAAACCAACACAAAACCAACCAACAAAAAAGGCCTCATGAACAAACAAACAAACACCTTATATACACTAGATTCAAAACCCAGAACTGCATAACTCAATTTCTATTCAAAGTGTTTCCCATGGTCACTGGAAAAAAAGATAATTCTACAAGGGTAGAACTGAATACTGTGCTGTATTTTCTCTTCCCAGAATGCTCTTTATTTTCACACTGTTTTTCCATTCCCATTTTTATGTATTTACCTGCATTGCTGGTCAGCTGAAATAACTATCAACTGTTATGTTTTTGGACTACAGGCACTGCTGCTTTATGCAAGATATAAACTGCTGGAGAAATGCATATTAATTACTAGAGGGAAATATAGTGATCTTTTATCTGATGTAATTAAATCTAGCTAGCAGTGTGCATTTAACACAGAAATTATCCTCACCTCAAAGCTTTCTTACTCCACAAGGAACCAACAAGGAATCTGTTAATGTGAACGAGCTGCAGTGGCTCCTACACTCTAAAAGGCTTTGTTAGATTTAACAGCAGTCCTTACTGATACTTCAAACTTCATTTTTTTGGCCAAAGTGGTTACTGAAGTGCTGGGGCAGAACTGAACTGGCCAGTCCTTGTTGTGCCTGGCATGTGAAATTCAAGAGCCAGCCTTTGTGCCAAAATTTCAGAGTTTGTAGCTAATGAGGGAGAGCCTGCATCCTTTCCTGGTCACCTTTGGTGTGAGCCTCTTGCCTTGGGAACTCAAGCAGCCCCAGCAAAATCTCCTTGGCCCAGCTTGTTGTACAGCCAAACATACTGAAAACAATGTGTGATGGAAATGTGAGCTTCACCTCTCCTTTTGTCAGTGCAAGACTGAATTTCTGAATGATTTCAAAAGAAAAACAAGGCAACAGCAGCTTAACTTCATAAAGAAAACACTTGTCATCTGTTAACCACAATTTCCCACAAATTAATGAAAACACAGTTTTTCACTTGCTAATTAAATTTCATTAATCTGCATATCATTCACTAAATTGCTTGAGACCAACCCAAAGGTTACAGACATTTACTCAGTTATTGCTATGCTAAAAATGGTGAATTCAAAATTAAGTGCAATATATTTGATACATGGCCACACACTGAGTATCCTAGAACTGCAAGGCTCATGGTACTAGAAGCAATTATTTGAAAATACGGCTTTCTCCTGGACATTCAATAGTGAGAGAAATACTAATGGATAAATTACCCAGTGATACTTATGAAAGTAAGAACAAACCTTTATAATTTAGACTTTTATAAGACAACTGCATCCTAATTACCATACTCACACTGGGATATTTGTTCATTCAAATAAAATTTGAAGTGTTATTTTAATTAAAAAAATAAAAAATACTGTTTGTTTTTCTCTATGTTGCATATGAAATCATCCTTAGAGAAGGAATGTCACATTTTCCAGTCTGCTTACCCGATGCTTCTGACAGGCCACAGTATATAAGTGAGTTTTTGCCACTCCACCTGTGGAATCAGTCAGTTTTTGTGGCTATATTCAGTTGCTTTTGTTTGGATATGAAGGTGTAAATCTACCAGCAGCAAGGTATCATACTTAGTGTGTCTTGCCAGTGACAAAAGAAAGGAAAAACACCTGTAATTCATAATTTATCACTGAATCAATACCAAACCCTTGAAATTTAGGAGCACATGGATGGGTCACAGCTCACAGGCATCAAAAAGGGAAGTAAACCTGGGATTTACTTAAATTCTGTATGTCAGAAGCTTAACATTGCATTTATCTTATTTTGAATTATACTGCCTTTGCAGCCCTAGTGCAGAATGTATTTCAGGTCTGTAGAAAAAAGAGGAAATGTCGGAAAGAGGAAACCAGAGTCATTGCACATCTGAAAACTTAAGTGCATCCTTAATTGTATTTAAGCGTAGCAAATATGGGTTTCAGGACTTACCTGGATAACATTGATGTTCCAAAGCAAGAATATTGTGCTGATAAATAACTAAATAAGGCAATAAATAAAGGGAAACCCAGAGAAAGGGAAAGACACAGATAAATTCTCTGCATTCACCTGGATTAGCTGATCAAGTATTTCCTGTCCCTTGGATAGGTGCCAACACAAGTTTCACAAAGAGACTTCCCCATCCAGATCAAACATGAATTTGAGTCAAACACATCTCCTCTTTTCAGCACATTCTAAACTTCAGCAATAAATTGTCCTAGTACCAAAACTTATCAGGAAAGTCCATTATATTCACCCTGGCATGCCATCACAAGCAGCTCTGCAGGTGATGAATTGTGCAGGATTTACATCTGGGGGCTGATCAGGATCCACTCCTTACACCCTGTTCCATGGATGTTCCCTCCACAGTGCAGCTGAGAGGGAACCCTGAACTGGTAAGGGTTTGACATTCAGCTGAATATTCCAGTCTTGGGATTATTTTTACCCCATAAATAAGCTTACCAATGTCCAGGAGCCTAATATGACTTTTTGGCACTGCAGAACCCGTTTCAGCAGAAATAAAGTGACTAAATCTGAGGATGTTTGCTGACAAAAGTATGGAAAAATATGGGACTCTTTTATCTCAAGGAATTACAGATTCAGTTGTCTACCTTATTTTCTCCTTCCTCTTATTTTTTCAAGTAGCCAAACAGTTGAACAAGTACAGGATTTTTCACTCTTTTTCCCACAGCACACAGTACATTACAGAGCAAACAATAACTGGTTTTTTTTCACTAACCAGTAGATTTCTCTGTAGAGTTTCTCAGAATAAATTAAACCAAACCTCAGAGGCTGCTTCTATGATGAAAATTTCCAGCAGCCCTCCCAGAGCAAAGCAGTTGCCTTGATGCATTAGAGTAACACAGCATGGCAGCAGGCAGGAAAGGCTAGGTGCAGTTGTAAGAGGTAAAATAAAGTGTAAAATACCCCAGGATGCCATGGAGCTTTGGCTGTGGGTCTGGGTGGGGACTGCAGGCCAGGAGCAGCCCCTGGGATGCTGCCCTTGCTTAATGAGGACATTCAGCACTGCTCACACCACTGAGCACCTGGCTCCCCAAAAGCTGGCAGAGCAAGATACTGCAATTACAGTAATTTCACTACTATAAGGCACACCCTTTTGACTAAAATTTTGATTGAAACCCAGAAGTTCCTTAAAATCCAGTGCGCCTTATATATGGACAAAGTTCAGAAATTTGCCAACCTGCAAGTGGGAGCCGTGAGAGCCGCGGCAGCCGGCACTGGGGGTGAGCGGGAGTGCTGGGGCCCGCGGCACAGGGAGGGCACCTGGGGCTG
>VRYO01002014.1:12447004-12497368 GCA_009812075.1 Sialia sialis
TATTTCTGTAATATTGGCTGATTTTTAAATACAGTTATTTTTGGCTAGGGTCACATACTGCATATCACAGCTGTCAAAATGAATGAAACATCTGTTTGCCATTCTTTAACAAAAGAATTGTTGTCATTTTCACTGAGAAAAGAAATTCCTTTGCTAATTTAAAAAAAAAAAAAAAAAAAAGAAAAAAAAAAGAGAAAAAAAAGCAGATTTGGTGAAACTGAAGGAAAGATTCTGAAAAAGCATATGAAATACCCAGAGGGGATTTCATGGCACAGGTCCTGTGCTCATTTCAGGAAATCATCAGTGCTTCTAAGCAAAGGTTTAAACAGGTGGTGAGCCCCAAAATAGTGACCAATGCAGCACTTAGATGAAAAAAATAGGAACAAAAGTTTGCTTGTTGTTTTTTTGCACCCACTGCTGAGCAGCAGGAGAGGGAAGGAAGTGCTGGCTGTGCAGGTGATAATTGCCATCCTGATTTAGGGAATTGCCTGGAATGGCCCCAGTGCTCAGCCCAGCTCCCCAGCACACCCTGAACTCTGAAAGCACAACTGCACACACAGGGCACCACCAGCAGTGTCCAAGGCATTCCTTGAACATTAATATTCCAAGATTCCTGCCTGCCTGCTGCAAGGATGGACCCAGGGCAGAAATTTGCACAGACAGGTAGTGCCTGGGGTTGAAATCATTTCACTTGCTGATTATTCCACTGGTAGTATTTTTCTTCTTGAGCAAAATTTCAAACAATCCAGCCCTGACACATTTTTAAAAATGCATTGCTGTCTGTGGGCATCCTTCCCCTGCCTGTCATGATCATCAAGTGCACATGAATACCTAGAAATAAAATAGTAATGACTGTATTTAATTGTTGGGAAGCAATTTGTCTGACCTGTGAAAAGTAACAGGTTTCAGTTCTCCAGTGATGTCAGTCTCCTTTTTACAAAAGTAGAGAAGCTTATGTTTGTTTTGCTTGTTTCTGAAAGAGGAAAACCTGGATGTCTTTTAAGTTAGTACATATATATATATTTATATAAACCTATATATATGTGTACACACACATAACTATCTCCCTGATCATATATCTATATCTCAATCATCCTTGATTGTATTTTCTAGCAAGTTAGATTTCTCCCTCTTCTGTACCCTGTATATCATAGTTTATTTTAGAGCTTTCAATAAAGTCCTGCAATTTTATTGCAGGAAAGAACATTACTGTGATTTTTTTTCCCCTAATGCAGTTTTGATTGATGTGCAGGAGAAAGAATTGTCACTTCAGATACCTGGGAGTGGGCACAACTGGAAAGGTCCAGTCTTAGAATGGACTCCTCATGTTCCTACACAAAATATCCCAAATTTTCACAGAACAGACCCTGACAAATACAGCAGGAATATTCATGGTTACCATGCATCTGCTCCATTAAAATTTGAATGGAAAATAATTTCTATTTAAAGGCTCTCAGGCCTTAAAGAGGAAAACGTATGTAAAGTTTTAAGCACTAAGTAGGGAGGCAACACCATTTTCCTTTTAAAAGTTTTAAAAGGAAAACAGTAATGTTTTCATGTCTAGTGCTATAAATCCACAAATCTAGAACTATAACTCTAAAAATCAGTAAATTTCCCTTACCTTCTTGCCTTCAGAAGGAAAACAAATGTATTTTCTTCCCATCCAGTTTTGTTTAGTCTTATTTTACTACAAATAAATGATGTTTTCCCACTAACAGCTACTTGATTATCCATGAGACACAAGGCAACCTTGCCAGTGAAAGATGCTGGAAAGCACTTCAGTAAATACCAGGTTGTATAAAAGTGCTGCATTTTTATGAGCGTTGCTGGAAACCAAGCTCTTGTAATGTAAATAATGTCACTCTCTTTTCTTTAAAAAATTAAAGCATATATTATGCACTCATATTTAAATAATAAGCTCTGCATTCTAGGGCTCAATGAAATTGCTGGTTCTGAAGATCAGTATTCTGCCACAAATAATTAAGAACATTTATTCAGATTGGCAAAGGTTGGAAAATAAATACTTGGCTGTCCTTAAAGAGGGGCCTTAAAGAAAATGTTTAGCTCACCAGAACTGATTTTCAAAGACATGTACATAGAGACCATTAAGGGGGAAAAAAGGGGAAAAGAAATAAAAGTTAAAAATCTCAATTCTTGTAATTTGGCTGAACTGAAGTGACTGATAATACAGAATAAAAATATAGCCTGCCTTTTATTCGGTTTTGAAATACCTGCAAAGGGCAACCTGAAAAACCTGAAAAATGGAGTAAGTGCAATGAGGCCTTTAGAATAATTATGTGTTGTTAATTGAAGAATGTTAATCATGTCATATTAGGAGGGAGAGAGGGTTAAATTGGTAAAATTTCAATTCACTTAGGCCTTATCTCTTGTTGGAATGAACCAGATGATTAATCCTTAATATTCTTCAGGGATACAGAGAACATCAGCAATTAAATTAACAACTACAAAGTTTATGCTCAGAGATTCAAAAATGAAAGACAGAAACACTTTAATTTTTCACAAGTTGTTACCTTAATTATCTTCTTATTGCTTCTGTCTCTTTTCCCTCGTTATGAAAACACACCCCTCAGTATTCCTGGATCCTTTAATTTGCTGTAGCTCGGCAACTGTGTAAGAAACGTCATTGGAGCTGCAAAAGTCATAAATCTTACTTTGTGCATGCTCATTGGAAATAAATCCTTCTGCTGTACCCTGTCCCTGTGCTCCAACTGCAAGTGCTGACAAATCTGTGTTTCCTTACAAACAGCAATGCCCATCAAAAGTTGCTGGCAGAAATGGAAGGTTTGCTTAGCACAGAAAGTGAAGTTTCTTTCAGGAAAATATAAAGGAATACAGATATCTAAGGCAACCTAATAGTTATTAAGCACTGCTGCCAGCACTAGGAAGTAGAGATAAGTTCTCATGAGACTTTCTAATTCTGCAGTCATGAAAATAAGAGTGTAGTTCCAGATCATTAATGAAAATCATGTCCCACTAAGAGATCACAGACTGACGTTGAAATGTTCATGTCCCACTAAGAGATCACAGACCGACAATGAAACGCTCTCTGCTTGCAGAAGAAAACAACAGACAAAATGGAGGCCTTGTGTTTGGGATTCTTTCTTAAGAGTGGCATTAGAACGTGTGAAATCTTGTTATCAATACTGGCCTGCTTCGTATATTGAATGATTTCAAATGTAATTGCTGGGAAAGTAAATGCTCCCACAAGCTGAATGCAAAAATCCATGCCCACGAAACGCAGGGACTTGACATTGTTATCACCAGGCATTCTTTCAAAATTATCAAAGTTTTAAAGTAAAATGTCATATCCCTGAAGGGTGCCCTTACAACAAATTATTAACGAAGCTCTATTGATCCTCACCCAAACAGCAAAATCTCAATAAATCTCCTCTGGACCTTTGCTGAAGCTGGAAAATGCATTACACCCCCCTACTGACCACAATTTTTATTATCGCTATTGTGTTTGCAGGGCAGTCAATTTTATACAGCATTACAAACTGCCAAGTGCTAAAGTGATTTCCTCTATTACTGAGGTCCATGTATTAAATTTAGTGAGGCACAATATCAGGCTTCAAATATTGCAGGGTTTAGAATTGAATGCAGCTGAGCCTAATGTTATCAACCTGACAAAAAACACTGACATATTAAGTAGCAAATCATTTATTCATATTTGGGGCTGGTTTTGTTTTTCTGTTCAGCTGTAGAGTTTTAGATTAGCCACAGTATTTCAAAATGGGACTGTTACTGTGAAGTCCAAAGACACTGTGGAATAGATATTTCATACACTTATTATGCACAGTACATCAGAGAAATATGCCTCACTGACCTGTTATCACATAGAAATACATGTAAATTAATAAATTACTTTGCATAATGCAGGTTTAGGCTGCAAATACTTTAACCCTTTAGAATGGCCAGTGATAAGCATTTAATTTTTATTACAGTCAAATACAAAGCCTTATGCTCAGATGAATTTTCATTTTGAGCTCCTTTTTTAGCCTGATCATTCTTTTCCCTCCAGTCTGAAATATTTAAAGCTTGTGGATTTCTGAGCTTGTAGCTGCTATTTGAAACCTTGTTATTTCTGACATATGCCTGTTTTAAGGTATTCCTGGAAGAACTGATGCATCCAGAATAATCCAATACCAGTCCCTGTTATTAATGATTGCTTACATCAATGAAAATAAAGCTTTCTGTATGTTTTTGTCAATGGAAAACAAATTATTCTGTAAAAAACTGAAAATAGATATCCAATATTTTGCTTGCTTGAAATAATCCAAATTATACTCTGTGGTAACAGTTGAAGAAACAATAAAAACAAACAAAAAATCCACCAAAAATAAAAAACACCTGCATTGATACCTGTTATTACTCAGAATGCAAGCTTTTATAAATGACTTTACCTACTGATAGGTCTGTGGTCTAATTGCGCAATTATTAAACTGCAGAAGTTGCCATTAAAAATTGCTCACAGTGGATTTCTGGACAAAACTAAGCATCCTCACAAGGGGAAGACTGCTACAACTTTCTCTCTGAAAATCTCTGTCTTCCATGTGCAATATACCCCAGCTGGGAAGACAAAGTAAATGCCATTGACAGATTTGAACAACATTCCAAATGTGGCAGAAAATCTCCCAGTGAAAGTCTGGAATTCCTCTTTTCTAACCTTTCCAGGCTAAGTCCCACATCTGGGTTCACTGGGAAAGCCTGACAGTCTGCAGTCCTTTACTTTGGGTATTTCACTGCTGTAGCAAATTTTGCCCCAACAGCCATGCTGGATATTAACTGTCCAAATTAATCACTACACAGTTCAGCATTGTGTTTTGTATTGTCACAAGGCTTCTGCACCTGTCTCATAGGGGCCAGCAGGACAAAAACATTACCTGGAACTTTATTATGGACTTGGAAAGCCAACTTTCTACCAGAGAGCCTCATTCAAGCCCTGAATTTTGTGTCATTTTCCTCCCATGTGTCTTCCCCTCAATCCCTTCCTAGACAATTCCTGCAACTCTAGTTGGCTGCAAGCAAACAAATAAGCAAACAGATGAAGGCTGAAAAACAAGCATTAAATATTTAAACATGGGAGTACTGCCCTTTTGGAGTTAGACCCCAGGTGCTTTAGGTGCAAGCCCTTTCCTCAAAAGATAAAGCATTTAACATAAGCTGACCCTCAGACATCTCAGTCTCATACACTGCCAGGACTCCTCCTTGTCACCAAAAGACATCAGATATTATTTTGCTAACTGGTCTGAAAAATGCTCTTGGCCTTGAGAGACTTCCCACATACTCACTCAGCACGTGGGACCCTGAACTGGCTTTATGGAAGTTTCTCTGTTCTGCAATCTCATCATAAATTGGACTCCTCTCATTCAACACCAGCATTTACCTGTTAATAATTCTGTCTATTCAGTTCCATTGCAGAAATTCCACAGCAGTAGTGAAGAACAACACCCTTCACAGCTCTATGAGTAGAGCTAATGACAGTACTTCTTGCATTCCTGAAATGTTAATTAGCCCATAAGTCTGACATTTGGTAATGAAATATTTATTTTCCTGGAGTACTACATGTAACTTAAGAATTACAAGTGGATCTAGATGTATTACTGAATATAAAAATCATTATTCTTAACCAGGTTGTAATCTACAAGAGAGAAACAACATATTATTTCAAAGCACTTCTTAATTCACATGGGTGAGTACCATCCAGGTTTGGCATTTTGCATTTTGAAATTTGAAAGAGCAGTCTCTGCTGCTTGCAAGAGTTCTTTAAAACATAAGAAAACATTCTGCAAAATTTACATGCTTTAATTACAACCTTAATTTACACTACATTTCATTTAGAGTCATCAAAGATACAACCAATTTGAAAATATTTTTCCCCATTTGTGACCTGAGCTTCTCAGAGAGTAGTTTGGCTTTCTGAAAAAAAAAAAAAAAAAGAAATCTGGATATGAATACCAAAATAACAGAATCAACATGTTGGACTCAAAGCACTGGGGATGAGTTGGAGAAATGGAAAAGGATGGGAGTGATGACCCAGCAGAATTGCAAAAATCTGAGATGAAAATGACTACAGGAAGGGTGGAAGAATTCACTTGCTGGCTAAGAAGCAACGAAAGTGTGGAGCAAGGATCAGGATGGTGGAAAAGGGCCAGGTCAGGAAAGCAAACGCAGGTTAAGCCCATTCTTATTGATGAGCATAAATCCACCTTTGAGCAGCTGAGGTTGGACGTGCCCAGCTCTGTCCCCTCCCAGCCTGTGCCATCCCCAGCAGCCACACATGGGAAAAGGAGGAAACCTCAGTGGCCAAACAGGGGCTGGTGCCAACTCTGTTCTTGCCTCACACATTTTCCTGGGGGCACAATAAACCCCACCCTGCCACAGCCAGGACTCAGATTTCAGCTTTTTGTCTGAAATTCCTCCTGAATAGAGACCAGGGAGATTTAAAGAAAGCAACTATAAACTTCTCCAGTGTGATTTCTAAATGGGGTGTCCAGGAATCACCTCTCATGTCACGCGAGTATCTTTTACTGTGTTGGGTTCTTTAGGGCCACACACATGGTTTCAAAAAGCAGCAATTCACAATAAATCATTGGGGCAAAACCAGTGTGATTAGTAAGTGACACTGTGCTGTGAGCAGGTGACACTGACAAATCATTCTCAGGTCTATGATACAACTCCTTGGCTATGCTTGGCTATTCAGCATTTTTTCCTATACACAGTCAAAATTCAGTGATAAACGATTAAGCAAAACAACTGTAATTTCTACAGTTCCCCTAATGAAATCCCAGTATATTTTACTGCTTGAGACTATTCTATTGAAGAGCAGCTCATCATCATCATCATTCCATTTACATGGAATAGTTGCAAATGAACAGAGATACTAACATGTATAAAATCTATATGAAAACAGGATTCCCATACAGCAAATCATGTATAACTCATCCCACAGACCTGTCCTGCTGTGGAAAATGCTGGGTTTGAATTGAACAAAGTCAGTGTAACAAGACTGAAAGGACTGATTAAAATAACACCACCACACATGAAGCTGTGTGTGCTGAGTTTTCTAGCAGGGAAGCTGCACTAGAATACTTAGCCAGTTAAATAATGTGCATATAACAAAAACAGAAACAAGATTGCTTGGTCATATTTAGCTTATTTGACTGTAATAACATTATTAAATTTCTTCTCTGATAAGACATGCCTCTAAAGTAAATGGGAGCCATTTCATTTAAAAGATGACTGAACCATATTGCTTCAGTAGCATCACAGAAAAAAAAAATCTTCAGTGTGTAAAACTGCTGCAAAACATGAGTAAATATTAATTTCTCCATGTCCAACAGAATAAGACATGAACAAGCTTGCTTTTCAGCAGGAAGGATTCCAATTGAACATGTGGCTCACTTGTGTGTGGTTTTTATAGCTAAGAGATAAATTTGACTTGTCTGTTTATAATTGCTTTTTATAAACCAATTTAAATTAAGAATTTGTTCACTGGCTGTGAACATCCATATATTAACTTAAAACAGGATTGTTATCTTTGCTTTCACTGGGCAGTTTTACATTAATAGCATATGATAACCTTATGAAATAAGAGAGTAAATGTTTAACACACACATTAATAATGAACAGTAAGAAACAGAAGTGCACGAGGAACTTTTACAAGTGCCAGTAACATGTCACTGCATCACACCACAGGATTCCTCACTGTGAGCTGTAGAATGAGATGTTTTATGCCACCTCAGCTAGGCCTGTATGTATTATTAAATTACCTTCCTAGTCCTTACAAGACTTCATTCCACATTCCCCATTTGTCTCCAGCACATTTTTCCTAGAGCATTTGTAATTTTCTCTTCGTGTTAGATCAGCTTTCCTCCCTTGCTTGAGAGTAACCTCTTCTACTTGTCCTACTTCTCATGAGGAATTAGCCAGTATGCAAATCAAAATTTGCATATTTTTATTATTATTATCCTGCTGCCCAGAGAGTCATAAAACATGTTGCCAGACATGCAGGAAAAAAAAAAAAAGTAACCAAAACACTCTTATTCTTAACCATCCAATTCAAAGAATTGCAGCCAAGTCCCAGAAGGGTAAAAGAGACTCTCTTCTAAAGAAAGTTTTTAACTGCCTTTCAGCCAAAAGGACCCACTCCCCCTGACAAAAAAAAAAAAAAAAATAAAAAAAAAAATTCTTTTTTACAAATGGTCTTTGTTGGAATTAATTTTCCTTATCTGAGAGGGTGGTGCCATCTATATCTAAAACCAAAATGTAGCCAAGTAAAGGCATTATTATTGAGAGCACTGCTGAGTTACTCCAGCTTCTGTGACAGTAAATAGGGTTTGAAACACATGAAGACAAAAAATAAGTTCACTCTGTGGGTTGCTTTAGAAGTTGAACCTTAGTGATATCAAGAGCACACGATTTCTTCGCATTTAACTGAAAAGGACAGTGACTGTTCTGATCTTAAATATTCTCCTTTCATTTCAGCCCCTTGACCTGTCTCCCCTTCATTTTCCTTCCCTTTCAGTGACATTTCTTGTTTGCTGCTGTGGTTACTGGGATGCTGCATTTCCAGCCAAGGCTGCAGTGGGAAGGTGCAGCTGCACAATCATGGGGAGGCTTCCTCACAGAACAAAGCTCCTCTGGTCTCCCACTGCATCGAGCACATGGGGAATCAGGAAAAAATTACAGCTTTGCATTCATAATTAGGGGTTTCTCATGGTGAGAATGGAGTACCTGAGAGAAAGAAGTGGTACTATATTGCAATTAATGCAGGAGAATGGGATATTCTGGGTATGTTCCCATGTGGAACAATTTATCTCAGATTCTTCTACAAATTCACAGCATTGACTTGGGATATTTTCTGAAGAACTCACAGGCTAGAAAAGTACAATTGCTAAAAACAGTGAGGCTGAAACCTTTCTTCAGGTTAGATGTTTCAGTTATACATGTGCTGAATATAAAATAACTGCTAAAAAAAAGGTATTATTTTTCATTTGTCACAGCTTTAAAGCAGTTCTGTAAGCTCTATTCAGTATCTATGCCATGGTAAAACCAGAGTTGCCAGTTTTTAAATCAGCACTACAAATAATGTTGCCACCTTAATTTAGCACTGCAGTTATTCCTCAAATTGGTTGTATGAGAATCAATATATCAAAATAAGTATTTCAATATTCCAATGTTTATGCTTACCTATGTTCACCCTTGGAGGGGAAAAAAGTAATCTCTACAACATTTCACCCTAAAAATGTTGACAATTTTTAAATTTGGGTTTTTTCAATAAAAAAAGCCATACAGTTGTTTTAAAAATCCTGATTAAAACAATCCAAAACTCAAATAAATTAGGTCTTTGAATAAAATTTTAAATCTCAAATTAAAGCAATTATAAATATCTGGGTTGATATAATGTAAAGCCAGCTTTTGGCTTTGTAAAAGTCACTTTTTAATCAAATCACATCTCACCAAACATAGTTTGGGTCTTCACTTTCTATTCCATAACAATGGATGCTCTGCAAAAGCTCCAAGTAGAATATCTAGAAACATTTCTTTTCGCTTTTGCTTTAATGTTAGTTGAGAAAGAACAGGTTAACTTCACTTTAACTGCAGCCACCAACCAGCTGCTTCACTGGAATCTCAATAGAAACAAAATTCTGGAAGCCCAAAGGGCAGAGTTTCATTCATTGCTCCAAATATTCTTAATAAAAGGAAGATTCCATTGTCAGGATGATTACACCACTCAAAACACGAAATGTGCAGCATTTTACTCATAGAATGACTGCAGCTGAAGCATTTTTGCTGATTTTCCAGTTAATAAATACTGCCCTGCATCAAAGTCTCAGTGACGCAGACTTGCCAAAGAGGAACCCCAGTTCCAAAAGCAGAGAGCTCAGTTTTATCACGTGTGCTCCTTGCATCCCATCTCATCACAGATTTATTGAAAGCCCCACGGTTGTAACACACAGGCAGGAATCCACTGAAATCCAAACACTTCAATTTGCACAATCCCTTTGAACTTAGACTGTGCTTCCTCATCTACAACCATTGCTGCTTGGGCAATTTTCATTTTTGTAAAATGCCAAGTGGCACTTCATTTTAGGGAAAGGTTAATATGGAGTTGGCAACTTTATAAAATGCATCCCTCTCTAACACCAACCAGTGCATGCTGGTGTCTGACGTTAGAGAGGAATGTTCACACACTGGAAAATAAATGGTTTTTGCATTTCAAGGTGACAAGTACAATGTCAGACACAATCAATCGATCACTGCATAATTATTATTGCAAATGATCCATATCCATGCTGCAAACCTTAAGGGGAATTTAATGAAGCAGGAAGCACATCAATAATAAGATCTACTTCGGTCTCTGTTAAATCTCACAATTCACAAATATGTTGTCACATTTTATCCTTCCTTGAATTCCTGTAATTATATTTGAGGAGAAGCTCGCTGAAAACTAGAATTCAAACATACATCAGCTTTTTCCCTATAAAAGGAATCCTTGTATATTATATATGCATCCCAAAAAGATTAAATGTACAAAACTCTACCAACACAACAGTGTGTGAAGAAAACTTGAAATGCCAACAGTCAGACTTAGTCTGATGTATTTGGCTGACTTAAATCTGTGTGGTGCCCATGGAGGCACACACAGGGAGCACGGCAAGAATGAGAAGAGCTGAAGAGGAAAACTCCTGTGTCCTGACTGCAATCCTTCCACATCATTCACAGCCTTGCTGAAGAGTGGGAATTTAACTTGTGGTGATAACAAAAAGGGTTCTTGGTTTTGTTTTCCAGTACCTGAATCAGAAATTAAATTTAAAAACTGGATTGGCAGAAATGATAATTGGCAATAAATAACGCCATTTCTTCCCAGGCAAGTCTGTTGTGTCTGTGACAGTGATCAGGAAGTGATCTCCATTTTTCCTGCTGTTTCATGAGATTCCTCACTCCAGTTCTTCCCATCTCTCTTCCCTCCCTGTCCCACTGAGGTGAGTGAGAGGCAATTTGGCTGCTAGCTGGATCCAACCCCTGACACAACTGCCATCCTGATGGGGAAAAACAGATGTAGTGTATTAGAAACCTATGTGAAAAGCAGTCATTTCTGCAGAAATGCTGGACTTCAGCTTTCTGGCTGCACCAAGAACAGGTGGATTTCCCTACTAGGCTATGACATGGATCCAAACACATCTTCCCCTCTTTGGCAAGGAAGGAATATCAATCCAGGAGCAGAAGGGGAAAAGGAAGCCATATGGAAAGACATAAAGAGATGTGAATATCTACCCAGCCTTCAATTAGTAAACATCCCCTGATTAATCTGTGGGACAGTGTAACTAGTTATGAGAGGTAAATCCAGCCCAGTGGCACTTGCACATTACAGTGAAAGGTAAATAAATCCTGGCCAAGGGACTATGACAGCTTCTCGAGCAGGTACCCTTCACTGGAATAAATATCTAAAAGGAACACATCAAGAAATTAACCCCAACACACAAACAAGGTTTCTCAACTGCCCAGAAAAAGCTTCAGGACTTGTTCATCCCATTCCCACAGCAAGGTTCTGCAGCTGCAGTAGCTCAAACCCACCAGCCACAGAGTAGTGTTCAGGAGGGATTTCCACAGAGACAGCAACCATGGGACAACAGGACTCTAACCTGCTCAGCCAGCCACATTTCCTGCAGCTTTTGTTCAGTTCTTTCCTCACACACATCCCTGCCCTCATAAAGACACCCACACAGCTCGTTCCAAGCTCTGATGGAAACCAGGGCTATTAAGAGAGACACAACGAAGATAAGGTTAATTGGACAAGTGTAACTCCTTGCTAAAGGAAAGGGGAGAACAGATTTGGCAATTAAAGCATACAGAACACAAAATGCAACTTCAGAGGAGAACAGAGCAAGTCCATCATGCTGCCTTACACAAATTGCACAGATTCTGCTGCAAGAATCAGCACTGATAATGCACATATTCTAGATGCTTAAACTCAGTTTCATCAAACACTTAGGTGTGTTTGTGTCTAAAGGAATGTACATTGCTTTTACAACCCCAAACTATCTCTCTTGCCTATCTGCAGTGCTGGAGTATCATCCTGTTCTCTTCCCATTCTTACCCCACATCAGTAACAGAATTGTGTTCTACAAAACACCAAAGCAGGACAAGGAAACCCTTCAAGAACTGAACCTACCTGACAACCAAAAGTTACTGTCAAATATTCTGAACTGAAATAGCTTTTCTGTTTCATTTCTCTTTTCAATTAAAAAAGGTGATTTTGCAGAATGCCTTCATGCTTTGCATGCTACTGTGACTTTTAGCTTTGTCATCACAACATGAACTATTATATGATTTTAAGCCAACTTATGCGTGTGTTCCAATAGATACATAAAGACAGCCTACCAAGAATTATCTTAGATTCTTGCACAACTAATTTAAAGCCTGTTTTCATTCAGCACCTCTGTCAGTCCTTTCATTTCAGCCATCACGACTGTAGATTTATAAATTGCAGTACTTCATTAGTCAAGTTTATTGAGCCAGATACCCTTGAAGATTCTGACTATTCACACCAGCATACTCTATTATGAAATAATTTTGTGTTTTACTGTGTTAATAATAAAAGGTACATATTTATTCAACATCAGTGGTCAGGCAGTCAGATGCAGAGGATGAAGCTCTGTGTTTTATTCAAGGTCTCAGTGGAAAGCAGAATGAGGATCACTTGGACTCTGAAGATACCTGCAGCTTTTCTGCTATGATGTTTGATTTTTCTTAACTAAAAGGATCTAAATACTTTGATTACTCAGTAATTCTATGCAATAAAATCTATACTGCTGAAGTGTTCCACTGACAATGTTTTCAGCACAGATTTATTCTTTCAGCTTAGTTCATGCTGGACTTACTGTCTGCAGCTCTTTAACCACAGCACTTTGTCTTAGTCTAGGGCATTTTTGGAAAGTTCCCACTGAAGAGAGCAATCCTTTGCTAAATGCACACAATGTCAATGCTGCAAAGTACACAGTAGGTAAAGTTCCTCAAAAAAAAAAAAAAAAAAGAGCATTGTGTTTGCTCCTTATTCCAATTTTAAAAATCTTAAGGTTTTGTTCCTTTATCACTTTAGTCATCTTCACATCTGTTTAGGGTTCTCATTTCCTGTAGAAAAAAAGCCTTTGCAAAGGTGCAGCACTGAGAACACAAGGAGCACAAGTTAGGCTGGAACTGACACCCTTCTCCAAGCCAAGAAAAAGGCACACTCTGTGCCTGCACACATTTGGTGCATAAAAACATGCAGACTTTGGTCAGCTGAATAAAATACCATCTGCTTTTGAATATGGGAGCTGACACAGACTCTTGTATGTGTGTTAGGATGTCTGTAAATAGGAGAAACACCAGAAATGCAATCACAAAGGAGGTTAAACTCCTAAATATTCAGATTAAATTTGTGCTAGAGTCTGTTACTTCCTTTTCCTGCAGACTTCTTCCCAGATGTTCATCTAAAGAACATTTTTCTAATTCAGACAAGTACAATTCTCTGTATTGGACCTAAAAGCTTTATTCTACAGAGTTGTCAAAACAGTGTCCTATTGCCAGAAAAAATTATCTTATTGCCATTGCACACCATTTTTTCCCCCAATCTGTTTCTCTGTATCTGCCTACTCTAGTTTTGGGGGAAAAAAACAAATTTCACTTGCTGACATGCTTTCTGCCTTGTTTGATCAAGTATCATTCTGAAGCTGCTACTGAAAAAATCTCTGCTAAATATACACAAAATTCTGACAACTCATTCCCTGCTATTAAAAAGAACAGCAGACTGACAGGAATGAAGCACACCTCTGCCTAAGCAGACATTATATAGATGCTTATAACATTTATAAAACTGTATTATCATACTTGAGGGTAATTTTAGTCCAGCATTGTAGCATACAACCAAACGTGGAAAACTAAGAATTTGTATTCTTAAAAAGTATTTACTAATATTTTTGTTCAAGTTTTTCCTATGACATTTAATTGCATTTGACTTTTTCATGACATGTAATAACTTTAAGCACGCAGCTTCCAACTCAGAGTATGAAAATTGAACATGAGGCCAGTGAGAACTCAAAATAGTCCAGTCTGAACAAGCAGCCAGAAAACAGCCAACCATGGAGCTGTTTGCTTGTGCTGCCATGTGGACAAACTGTGCTTATTTTTCAAAGTATGAAAAAGAGGAGGAGGAACAGTGTTCAGAAAGAGGGGTTTTGGGGACTCTCAGAGATTGGGAGCAGTCTCAGCGTTCAGCCATCAATTAACTCTCATTTCACCCCTCAGAGAGAATATATTCCCTTTTGACTTCACTAGTTCCTAATTCAGTAATACCTGGAAGCCTTCAAAGTTTCTTGGTCATTGTGAACTCTGACATTGGTGACTCTGGCTCCTTCAGCACAGATGTCCATGCATAAAGTACCAGACCAAAAAAATCTCCTTTGTCCAGGCAGGAGGAAAGCATAAATCAAACATCATTTAATTGCTTAGGCTGTCAACAAATATGGATTGCCTTTGACTGGGTTAACAGTACTAAAAACTTTCTCTACCTTTTGAAATAAGTATTTAAAAACCAGCACCTAATCTAGACTGTTCCATTCAACAGACAGAATGAGTGTCTGTGCTCTGCATTCCTGCACAATTGTTTTAGTTAGCTAAACACACTCAGCTTGCAGTAAAAGGAACTTGGTATCACTTTCATCAGTAGAATTAAAAAAAAAAAAAAAAAAAAGACATCAAAGAAAATGGGAAGAAATCAAAATTTTCTTTTACTCTGTCAATATCCAAACTGTTTCTAAGTTACACATGAAATGAAACAACAGGTAAGCACTGCCACATAAACGAGTGAACAGGCTGAAAAAATCTCAGTCAATGTAACAAATTAATGTTAAGCCCTTTAAAAGGTGAAGACTGTATTTTCACACAAGTTGGCAACTTTAAATTTTAATAATATTGCTGAGAAGCTTTTTATAATTAAATAAAAAATTGATGTGATGCCAGTAGAAAGCATTTCAAGTGCTGCTGTGAGTTTATACCTTGCATGTACATCTTTTGAAAGTCTTTTGTTTATCTATTGTATTTTTTACATATGCTGGATCTTAAGTACCTATGCATGGCCATTTAACATACAGAATTTAAAAACCATAGCATTTCAGAAAAAACAAAAACAACAACTCTAAATACAAATCCTCTATTTCCATAAAAACTGCCAAAGTAATAATGTTTTGCTACAATTAAAAAATCTTAAAGTTTATTCTCTGCTTCTTCTTACTAATCTTGAGATTTTATACAAATTATTTATACTATAGAGTTTAGTTGCAAATAGGAAGAATACTCAATATCCAGGTGTAATAGTACCAAAAGAGAGAGGGGCTGTTTAAAGAATTCTGCAAATCCGAAAACTAGAACAAAACATACATCATCTAATGTAAGTGAAAAGGACAATATAAAAGTGGAATGGACACAGTTTTAAATGTGAAATATTAATAATTGGAACCTTTATATGAGTTACTGGGAGTACTGAAAACCAGGAATTAGTATCATCAGAAACTGCTTGTCACTATGGTTGTTTTGCTTAGAGCATTTATATACATCTCTACAAAATATAGCTAGAAAAGTTCATCAAAAATTAAAAAAAAAGAAATACAGCACAGTAAAAGGGATAGAAATCTGGACAGCTACCTGCAAGGAAATGTATTTCACTAAATTTTTAAATTAACAATGATTCCTAAGCTCTGGGAGGGAGAAGATGCCTGGTTTTTAAACCCTTTGAGCCTGTGCCACAGAGAAACAGAATAATGCACAATAACGCGTGTCCTGTCACCTCAGTGTGCACATCAGAAAGAAGGGCTTATCCACACATATATTTCTATTTTATCCTCACATATTTACTGTGCATCTCCTCTGGATGATGGCAACTCTAACACCACAGCACGAACTGAATCAAGCACCGACTGCTGCAACTGAGGGACCTGATGTATAAATCTAAACAGAGACAGAAATTAATCCTTGCACCAGCAGCTTCCATACAAAATGGTGCTAAGGGTTAAAAACAAGCAGCAGTCGGGGTTGCTGGTCAATGCACAGGCACACTGGTGAAAATTCAAGGGACTTGTACTACAGAACCCAGAAAAAAAGAAAAAGACAAAATCCTAAGTCTCAGTGATTGGTGAGCTCCCGAAACGATAGCACAGGTCAAAGTACTGAAATAACAACTTAAAAGTCTACATGCAGTGCCTTTTGCAGAGATGACAAAAGTTCCTGAGATATAGTGGAGGGTCAACAGAAATGAGAAGAAAGCATAAAGGGAGATTTCCAGCATGAACCACGAGTGATTTGAGAAGAGAAGGAGTGATTACTGATAATATCTCAGACTTCAGCGCTGCTCCTCTCAGCCTGCCTTGCAGAGGTGGCCCAGATTAGCTGCACGCCTGTCTATTTTTACATACATTTAAATTAAATAAATAAATAGATTGTCAAATGAGATTAGTTTAAAATAATTTCCCAGAAGATGTACAGGCTTTGAAGAGGAAAACACAGAAAAGCTTTTAAGTATGCAGATTTGTTCACTGATTTCTTTGTGGGGTTTTTTTGCTAAGAAAAAATGTTCTGTATCAAAACTGGGATGAATTCACTTTATAGCTCCACTAATATAAATATACAAAAAGCTTTACTAATTCAAAACATACATGCCACAACACAACATTATTTTTAAGGTGAGCAGATTTTGCTGCAAGGAATCAGAACAATGCTGAACACAAAATCACAGAAATAGGAACATCATATCTATTTCTTTATCTGCAGTTGTCAATTGCCAGAAACTTCAAAAGCCAAGACAGACTGTGACAATTAGTATAGAAGAAACTAGGTTAAGTAACACACATTAGAAGTTTTAATCACATTAAGATTGTTTCATTTCTTACAAAGAAAGCAAATTCTGAGCAGCCACAAGTGATGCAGCATTTGCTTTGTAACTGGAACCCACAGTCAATCTTACACAATTGCAATATGTTCTAAGGCAATGAAAAGAAAGCAGTGCACTCTGCCACATCCTGCAAATCACGAAAATAAATCCAGCTTCACGTTAATGCCCTGGTTTGTTTAAACTGAGCCTGGAAATGCAAGCACATGTACTGCACCCAGCCCCGCTCCCTGCAGCACACACACCTCACACAGCACACTGCAACTACAGCTAAAATCCACACTCCCAAAGTCCATTTATTAACAAAAGATTGACACGGAGAGAGACACTACCTACCCACAAATACATCATCATCTTGAAAGAAATCAAGGGCTCTGTCAGCAAACAGAAGTCTCCTTACTTCACCAAGTATGTCTGGAAGGAAAACTGAAAACAGTGGGAAGAAAATCTTGCCTTTTTTCTGTCAAGTCCTCACAGTTCTCTTCTTCTACAAGGTATTTTTTAGTTTGTTTATGAGAAGAGCATTCGTTCAGTGGCTCTTTCTGCGTGTGAAGTGACTTGCTTCAGGCTGTCTTTTTTCTTCCCTTTTTCTAACTCAGTCTGTCCTTTCTTTACTGTCAGCCTTGCTTAGGTAACAGTTCTTGGTGTATCTATTTAATGAGCAGGTCCGTGCACTAAAGGCAGCCAACTACACTGGAGGGGGGGGGAAGGAAAAAAAAAAAAGTAAAAATAAATAAATAAATGGGAATATACCACTGCCTGATTATTATTATGGGATCTACAGACGCCCCCTCGGTAGGAATTTATAGGAGGATTTCCAAGGGAGGGGGGGAATCCTCAGAGTGACTCTGGCGGCTCTCGAGCCATTGCCTCTCCCTGCTGAAGGACCCCGCTCACAAATCCCACATTTGAGAAATTTTTAAACTCAAAGCAAAGCTCCTACAGGAAAGAAAGGAACATGTACTGCACCCTGCTTCTCCTTTATCTCTTTAAATGTACTTCAGATAAAAGCTGCATCCAGTCAGGTCAAGGCCTTTCCCAATCTTATTACGCTCACACAGGAGTGTTCAACACACTTTTCTACAGCCATCTACTGTCTCCACTGTGTTATTGCTGCTGCTGCCAGCAGAGAAACAGGCAGTGCAAACAGTAAATCACACCACACAAGAGTGTTTGGGCTAATTTGATTTATTTTTTTGGCAGGATTTATTTTTTCTTAGAGTAATATATATTTCAAAATCAAAGTTACTATTGTGATTTGCATATTTAATAAAGATTAACAAAGAGAACTGCATCCTTTGCACTTTTTTTTTTTAATTTTAATGTTCTTTATGCAAATGAGTGAACATGCACGTAACTCGAGTTTTTTTGATTGACACTTGGACTTTCATCCTTTGCTACAAGAAAATACTTTTAACTCATTTAACCCATCTCGTTAAAACACACAATGTACTTAGTAAACTGATCAACATCATCCTCAGGTGAGAGACAATTTTAAAATGTGAAGGAGACAAATCTTAGTTACTTTTAAGGCTGCATTATTGGATTTGAAAATCATGCCTGACCTTGTGAACTGGTGCATGCCACACCCCAACCATGACACATTTCAGGTACTGATGTGCAGAGCTATTCAGTCTGTCTGCCAAGTGCATCAACTCTAGATCATAAATCAATCATAATTAGAGAGATGAGATCCAAAAATGGTCATGGGAATGCGATTAAACATAAATGTTGCCTTATTTTTATGTTTGTTTATTTGTTATCTGGTCACAGATTTCTCACTTCTTAAAAAAAAAAAAATCGCATTCTTTTTGCCTAAAGATTGGAACTCAATAACATATTCAGTCTGACCATACAAGGTAAAATGTCACCTAAACAATTAAAACACATTAACTAAACTGCATAATCCCTCACTGCACCAGGGCAGGTGGCAAAAGGAGAGGCACCTGCTGAAACAGCCCATAAAGGGAAGACACAAATGTACAGCAAACTGGGGGGAAAAAACTAAAAGCCATAGCACTAAACCAACTGGAATCTGCCACCAGGGTGAAGTCCAAGTAAAAACAACTGACAGTTCAGAGCTAAGTGAACAGGAAAATGGAACAATCAGCTCACATGGCACTGCACACTGATTTCAGTAAGAACTTTATACAGATAAACAGATCCATATACACACACAGGGCTGTTTATGTTTCATCTCTGAAATACCACAGCCTGGTAAAATGTTGTTACCTCTTTTAGTGGAAGCAAAAGGCAAAGATTTAACACAGCAATTCCTGAAGTGGTAATTTTTACTGTAATATGCAAAGACAATAACATTTATATCAGTTTAGTGCAGTTTCATGAAATAAAAACACTTCCTTCACCTGGGTAGACTAGAGGAGGGAAAGAAAAGCCTTTTGTTTCCAGTTCTGAGTTGTTGAAATGATCTGTCAGTTTAGCCACCAGCACTGAGCACTGTGCCAGGCCAGCCCAGTCACCTTTAAGCTGCACACCTTCACCTCCTTCAGTCTCCTGCACAGTGCACTGTGTTCTGTAGTCAGTCACACTGCAATAAACCTGAAATATCATGTTAGAATGAATTACATTACACTGGTTAGGCTGAAAATACATTTTCTGATAATGTATCTGAACATCTGCCAGCCAGCAGTTCTTTCTATCTGTGCACCTCAACTGAACACAGAGGCTTTAGAATTTTCAAAGACTAGTTAAAGATTTTATTAATGTGATAAAAGACTGAGCACAGCTATTGCCTATAAATCACTTTTGTATCAAAATTTCCCTGCTTTGGAGCATAGGCAGCATATGAAACTTCAGGGAATGGTGTCCCAAGGCTTTCAACTACTCTCTCTCTATTCTAAATTCTCTTCATTATTAAATTGGTTACTCAGTCAATTCTTCACATCTTATTCCTCCAAACAAGAGGAACAGTATCTAATGCTGCTGTAGAAAACCATTCATTTGAAGTGTTTTATTTTTCACACAGACATTATTCAATACTTTGTTAGATCATCTCTGGTTCCTGTGCAGGTACAAAAATGTGGATAAAAAGATGACTGAAAATAGGGGTATTACTCTGCTTTTTATACCTATGGCTGAAGTTTAAACCAAACCTTGCTTGCTAAGGTCACTTCTCACATGTTCTGGATTTGCAAACAATGTGAAAAAAGTGACTAGAAGGCACTGACCAGAATCATCTTAACAAAGGCTGGTCCAAGAGAGCTGACTTGGGGTTCAGGTCAAAGACTATTGAAATCAATGAGAACCTTGTTGTTTTCAAAAACAGGCACTGAGAAACTCTGGCACCAATCTGGGTGTTTGCTATTTGCTGCTGTAATGGCCCAGGTGCTCTGACGCTCCCAGAGATGCTCACATGGGGCTCCCACAGGAACTTTCAGCTTCAGAACCAGCATTGCTGTGTGAGCCTGTACCACAACCTGAAGTTTTATGATCAAGCAGAATATAATTTATTTTTACCACAGAATCATGAGGGATTGGTTAGATATTAAGAGTAGATTTAAAAAGTTGGTAATAGCAACAAGGAAACAATAAATTTTGCACTCATAATTAATCAAGATTAGTTATATATGTGATCAGCATATTCTTATTGGCACCTAAACAGTTTCCATTTCTAAAAAATCAAGCTCTAGGTTCTAGGAGTTCCATTACCTTATTAAAGGCCCATAATTCATAGACATATCTTGGCATATTTATTAATGACACAGAAGATTAGAAATAGCACTGATACTGCTGCTTACTGCATTGCAAGATAAGAAAATGCAGACTAAGTTCCTCCTTTTTCAGGGGATATAAAACTCTGAGGAACTGCAGGAATATTAAAACAAGCTCACTGCTAAATGGTATAATCTCTGTTTTTCTAGGTGCTGTGATCATATAGAAGGGTATCAAAAACATAGATTTAACTAATGAATGGACTGCAAAGAGAAAACTTAGTGACTTTAATGAGTCTATGTTTTCAACTAACATCTCTGTTCTTCTGAATTTAAACTAGAGGGATTTAATAATTCTTAAAAAAAAAAGCCTAATAAAGGAGGGAGGGAATGTGATGGTAATGATTACATTGCTGTTACTGGTAATGAACTGGTGTCTTACTTCAACTTCCCCAAGAAAAGATACAAATGATGCACATGATACATGAGCTGCACCAACGCTAAAATCTCACATAATTACACAGAATACAAAAAATAATTTGAAGCACTTAGAAGGCTAGAAATATTTGTGTTTGTGCTTAATTTCCACACCTTAACAGCCTCATCTATCATGGCTATATATGAAATGAAAAACTGAAAATTGTTAGGAGGGACGGAAACAAAACAAGCCCTTAATCAGTTCTTGTGTCACTGCAGTTTTAAGGGGGTGGATTTTTTCTGGCTTTTGCTTTTGGAATTTCAGCATAGATGCAGAAGAGCAACTGAAGTGCAATTTTCTGTACAGCTCGGTTGCTTTATAAATCCTGTGTTCTCACCACAGTTTTTAGTTTTGGGGTTTTTTTTCCTATTTTCAATGAAATTCTATTACTTTCGCCCTTCTGTCACTTTTGATGCAAGAAATTGGTTTCTGTTCTTGTTTGTTGTACAACAAGGTCAGAATATTGTCCCAGGAAAGCCTGAGGAGCAACCAGCCAACAGAGTGGTCATTAAAGCTCAGCATAATTTCAAATCCCAGCCAGGATTGTGATGGATTGTGCCCAGTCCAAGGGGGACGAGCAGGGTGATGCAGATGGGAGCTTCCCCAGAGCCCAGGTTCCATGGGATGCACACAGCTGATCCCTTCCCACACAAGCAGCAGTGTGAAACTTTGCTTTCCCTTCTCTTAGCACAAGGTGATGGGAACAAAACCATGAGGGGTCTGCCCTCTGTCTGCTACAAACACTTCATTTGTGATACATCTGAAACTAAGTCCATGGCTTATTTCTCCAAATTCTCAAACATTCCATCCTGGCAAATCTCAGGGTAACTGAGTGATGATAATTAAGCCAAATTATTAGTGATCATTGTTGAGTTGGTCACAGCTCAGTCAATCCCTTGTTCATTTTTTCAGTGGCAGGTGCTTTATTGCTGCTGCTTCTTCACTCTTTGGTGAGAACAGACTCAGCCAACAGTTCAGCCAAAGGAAATCCTGGCAGCCGCAGGAAAACCTCACAAAATCTCTCCTTTTTTAGGATGTCAGCTGGACTCCAGCTTCAGTCTGATCAGGGTGTTACTGTGGGCTCATGATGGATTTGACTTTACTTAAATAAGGTTTGATGAAAGAAAAGTTTAACACAAGGACAGTGGGATTAGAATTTACCTGCTGCAAGAAAAAGAGTTTTAACTAAATTTCCTGAAATTTTAGTATGGCTCTCCAACTTTCTTCTGGACAATGCCCAGGTGTGTGTGCAAATCTTCCCCTTGACTTTAGATACTCTGCTTACACAAATCACAAAAAGAAACAAATCTGTTTCAGCATGTAATCATTCACACTTGAACAAAGCAAATGGGATATCAAATATTGAGTACTGATAACAAGTGGCTCACAATTCATCTATTCCTTGAGAACTCAGATTGGTTGAATGAAATTGAATGAATTAAGTACCTCAGGGTGCTCTGGAGCAGAAAAAAGAAACTAATGTCATCAGTAAAATTACCTCCAGGCAAATGTTTGCTTAGCTTTAGTCAACATCTTCTTTCCATTCCCATAAAATCTTTGCTTCAAGAGAACACAAAGATGACTCACAATCTTTTAATGCATTTTTCAAATCTGGCAGAGGGTATTTCCATCTTCACAGTAGGACGCATAATTATATTCTCCTTAGAACAGGCTAATCTGAAACCAACTATTGCTAACTATTATCTAGTTATTGAAACACAGAAAAAAATCTCTTTTCAAGGTATTACACTCAAATTTGCTTTGGGTAGAGATCTGCTCCCCAGCAGTGGAGGCAGCTAATCCCATTCCTCAGGTAACATCAGCCCCATGCTGCCGCTGGCAGAACCATCCATCAGCTCACATCAGCTGATGCAGGGCCTGATGGGCTGGGAGAGGGATGGCACTCAGAAAAAGAAATAAAACTTGCCCCACTTGCACAATAAATCAATACAAAGTTGTCTCTAGGACTTCTTTAAGTAATTGCAACTATAGTTGGTAAGATTTTGTTTTAAAAAGGGGAGTAGGGGTTAACATTTGGTAATCATCACTAATATGATAAAAGGTTCCTATTACCAATGACTTAAGGACTTCTTCCCTGTAATTTTCAGTTTATGAGTATATAAATTGCTTTGTTATTTAGTGCAGGCTCCTTAAATCCTGAAGTCTTTATGCACTGGATGATAACAAATGGATCAGTTTTACCACTTATAATAGTCCAGTAAATCATGGAACAGCCTACCTTTCAGCAAAGCCATCATACAGAACTTATCACAGCAAACCTATCAGCTGCTATTTCTGACTATATATCTGACAAAACTAATTCATGCTCTGTCTTCTCGTCTCACTTGTTTTTTAACAAGGTGAGAACAGCCTTGTAGCTGGGGTGATAGCAGTGCTTTGATTTGGTGAGGGACAGGCACATCCAGAGCGTGTGCTGAGCACTCTCCTGCTCCCAGAGCAGCACTGCTGATGGCAGCAGCACTGCACAGCAGCCCTGTGATAACAGAGGTGAAAAACCTGCTCCTCTGCACCTGAAAGCCCAGGAACAGCACCAGAGCCACAGGGGCTGGCCCACAGCATCAGGAAGGCAGCAGTGTCCTGGTGGAGGAATTGCCCACCTCCCAGCAGGACAAGTGACAAACAAGGAGACACAGGGACAGGGATTCAGGGACACTGTAGGGGCAAGGCATGAGCTTGGAATGGAAAACTACAAAACTGATTTTGGCTATTCAGAGACAAAAGGAGTTATGTAAGAGGATTGGGATAGCTACAAATGCAGACAAAAGGCTGCTGCTACAGGTGCTAATCACCCCCAGAATATTAGCAGCACTCAGGAACAGCCCTGAGTTAACTCCAATAACAAAACAGCTGAGTTGGGCATTTTTCAGACAATTGGTGGCTCATGGCTGCTGTCTCCTTAAAGCTGATTTCTTTAATAACACATCACAATTGCAGAGTGTAAAACCTACGCAACCACTGGGATAATTCTTGCACAAGTACTGGCTGTGTTTAACAATCAGCAAACTCACACTTTACACACTGGATTCCCCAGCCAGGCACACAAAGTGATGGTCTGGCAGTGGCATCAGCCTGGAAATAACAACTGTCTTCAGAATCTTCTGCTCCTCATTCCCAAGGAAATCAGAAACTGTTTGAGGAGCTCTAATGGCACCATCACACCGAGAAAAGGAAGCTGTGATGCTGCTCTTTAATAAATCAATGCCTCTTTGGCTGCCTTCCAGACCACAAAAACACTTTGGGCATCTTTGCCTGCCTTTCATTTTGTGACTTGTAGGACCCTCTCCATCATCTTGATGTCTGCAGGTTTTCTCCATTGCCCTATTTTTTTGTTACTACTATGAGACTCACAGAGCATTCACCTTTAATAGGTGTCAGACTATGCTTTTCCAGAAACCCTTGACATTTTCTGAAACCAGAAAATTGTGTATTAAAGACAAATAAATAATAAGATAATAATTAAGGCTGCATCAGTGCTTGAAGCATGCAACATGCTCTATACAAATGGCTCTGATTTTCAGAAGCGACCTCAAATTATTTTGACATCCAAAATACTGGGAAATTTCTGTCCATCAGTCCAAACGCTGAGAGGGAGCCCAGAGCATGCCAGAAGACAAAAGGAGATGCAGAGTGCTTTCTGGGAGTCTGGCAGAGGGAATGTCTTCCTGGCATCTTGGAGCACGGCACAGCCATGAATGGGTGTGAAGGCAGCTATCCATGGTCTGCTCTGGCTCTCACTGGAAGCTGAAAAGCACAAGGGCTCACTTCTAGGATTTCTTTAAACAGAACAGCTGGTTTGGAAGAACAGGCATTTCTAGAAGAAAGGTAAATGCAACACAGCTGTAGAGGAGTTCTAATAGTTGAGAAGCTGCCCTTGAACCCTGCAGGTAAGTGCACACAGCACTGCTCCAAGAACACTCTGGGACAGGAATTGTGCTGGCACGTGGTAACCAGGTCACTATACCACTTCCAATGTCCCCACAGGAGGAATGTTTTTCTCCTGGCCTTAAAAAACATGTTGGGATTATGCAGCTTGTGGCAAAAGGTCAGATTCAGAACAGTGCTCCCTGCATGTTTCAAGCACTACAAGTCATGTCAGTGTTCTCCTTCTAGAGCCACTTGCACAGCCACCACCAGGCCAGTAAACCAGGCAATAATCAAACCAACCTGGGAGCAATTCAGATTCCTCCACTGCCTTTCAGAATGTCAGAGCTGGATTGCCTGACTACTCATTCTCATAATTAAAAAGTTCACTTCTCATACAGTTTCTTTGCCTGAAATCAAAATACTTCCTGCATCTTCTCTCCTTCCATGAGCTGCCTGTCCTTTCCCTTATTGAATTGATTGTACATTAGAGATGCTGTGTTTACCTCAGACACTCTCCATTATGAGGGATCCAGCCTGTACACTAAATATTTAATTGGTGTTCTGAGGTGCTCTGAATCTATGTATTTTCTATTTTCCTAGAGGGTTCATGGTTCACATCAGCTGGATACTTCTTTCCCAGCAACAAAATGCAAAGTTAACTATTTCCAACAGCAAATGCACAGGTACTGACACTGAAAAAACCCAAAACTAATTACACCCTGTTTTGAAGACAGTGACATTCTGGAAATATAATCTCTGTCTCAACCCAAAATGTAAATTCTTCTGCTACTACAGGCTGATAATACTTTGTGCATTTTTTATTTCCTTCCCCCTCAGGAGGGAAATTCTGCAGCAGCATCACAAGGAGAGGTTGTTCCACTCTTTACTGTCCCCTCTTTCATCAGAAACAAATCACCAACACAATGGCAACTCACTGATGCAGCCCAGGGTCACTGCTCACTTCCAAAGCACTTCCCATGACAAAGGGTGGTGGCACTTGGACTGAGCCTAAAACAGCATCAGCAAGGGCCAGACCAAAGATCTGCAGCTCTTGTTTTGAGGACAGCACACAGCTGAGGAGCAGAAGCAGCACAGAGCTGGGATCAGTCTCCTCATCCCTTCTCCCTGGGACTGCACTGGGCTCCACTCAGAGGAAATTGCAAAATGCTGATCAAAGGCATCACAGCACTTCTTACTGCTCTTCACTGAGCAAGACCTTGCTAAACCCCAGCATCTCTGCTAACTGAGCTTTGCAAGCAAACACTATTAAAGCATTTCAAAAGATACTTTGATTTTGTTCTTTTCATTATTTTCTAACATGAAATTCCATGTGCCAATATGACAAACAAGCAAAGACCGTTCAGAGTTGGGTACCCTGCTTCTGTTTAGTTACTGTCTCCTAAGAACAAGTTACATTCAGAGCAAAGGGGCAACCAGCAGGGCTTGTTTTCCATCCTGACCTGCACTTCAAACGAGGGAATTCTCCATGAGCACAGCTCATTAATGCAATTCTTTCCAGGCAGGGAGACTGGGCTGCAGGATCAGGTTGCACAAAGCCCACCTGGCCTCTCAGAGGGGATATTTGGTGGTGTTCTCTGAACTGGGATGCTCTCTGTACTCTGAGTGAGTCTCCAGGTTCCCTCCCTGCTCTCAATTCAAACTCTGAACAAACTCTCCTGTGGAAGTCCAAACGCTGAAGTCAGGGAGCACCAACACCTAATTAAACATACACTAAAGTTCTCTTTCCCTGACATGCACCTTTTAAGACTACAGGAATTTTACACGTATAAGGCGCATCCTTTTGACTGAAATTGTGATCGCAACATGGAAGTGCGCCTTATACGCCGGTGCGCCTTATGTATAGACAAAGTTCAGAAATTTGCCAACCCATAAGTGTGAGCCCGCGGGGGCCCTGAGCCGAGCTGCTAAACCCCGCGATCGTGAGACTCTGTTACTAATTCGTTACTTTGTTGTGCGCGGATCCTTGCTGAAAAAAAAAAAAAAAAGTGCGCCTTATAGTCCAGTGTGCTTTATATATGGACAAAGTTCGGAAATTTGCTGACAACCTGGAAGTACGCCTTATACTCCAGTGCACCTTATAGGGGTGGAATTACTGTATTTCTATGTTCCAAATTCCAGTCCAATTCCAGAATTTTGCATTCTTTCCTCCAGCTGGCCAAGGAAAGGCACTCTCTGTGCCTGCAGAGGAGCCTAAGAGGGAAGAGGCTCAGTGCTCCACATACTGCATCTGAATGCATCAATACCATGCCTGAGTGCCAGCAGCACAGCAAAATAAACTGTGCAAGCATTTGGGTGGGGTTCAGTTCAGAACAACACACACGAACATCCATCTGCTTTGGTTATTTACTTCAATAACATCAAAAATCTTAGTTTCAACTAGATTTCCTATATATTATATCACCACAGTAATGGCAGTATGATTCCAAATGAACACTTAGGGAACTTCTTTCTCTTTTTAACAACTTCAGCATTTGCCAGCACTTTCAAAATAAAGATTGGATGATTCTGAGTAAGACATGGAAATATATTTTCATTAGGCCAATGTTTTTCACATCATTGTATATTTAGTGTCATAAGCCACAGAGGTCTCTAAAAATTGTAAAAGTCTGAGGTTTAAATGTAAACCTAAGGCATTGTTTTGGAGTCTCTAATACATTTTCAAAAAAATTATTGGGGGAAAAAAAAATGTGGCTCAGAATTATAATTTTAACATATTGAATAGAATATGGGAGACTAATTATTTTCAGCCATTAGGTCTGGTTTTCAAATCAGAAAGAACTGAACAGCAATGCTGGCACACCACGATTGCTCTGTTCTGATGTCAACGTGAAAAAAAACCCCAAAATTTGGATACACATGAGTCAACAAAAGCTTTGTTATATTTTTAACACCAAAGAATATTTAAAATATTTGACTGTCTCTTTGTGCAAATACATCCTCTGGATACAAGATCATTATAACTGAAAGGAACCCCCACAATCCCATCATGGACCCCACAATTCAAGCTGAGCATATGACTGGGAAGGTGCCCAGCACCCAAGACCTGCACATTTCAAGGGCTGAAGTAAAATTATGTGGTTAAGTCAATTTATTTTTTTTCCTAGATTTACTGCTGTTTGTTTAGGGTTTTTAAAACAAAATCTGTTTAAAGGTGAAAGAAAATGGTAAATGATTACTGTAACAGCACTTTATTTTGGAGCATTATAATCCAGGCAAATATTAAAAAAAAATCTGAATTTGAAATTAAATTATGATTACAATTAGATTTTAAATATCTGCATTAGTGAAAGCAGGAGTGTAAGTGAGGTATAAGATATCCTGGAGTTGAGAGCCTAATAATTGAGCCAAAACTAAAAAAAATAAGCTGTCTTTTAAAAGACATGTTGCCAGGGCTCATTTGAAAATATGGGAAATGCCAGTTAGAGTGTCAAGAAAAAAAGCACAAGGGGGGAGTTAAATTATCAAAAGGCTGGGTTATTTTTTTCCAGTACCCACAGGTTTTAGATGCAAATGTATGAGCACTGAAGTATGTGCCTGGAATCCTCAGCAAGCAAAATGTTTACAATACCTTTATGGGGAGTAGCAAACAGATGATTGGTTATCTGCATCACATAAAGGCACTCACCATCACTTGATCATGAAAAATTGTGGGGATAAACCAGGAGATTAATGCAATCTACCTTAAAATTCCCAGGCAGTGTGTTAAGTAAAAAAAGCTACACCAGATATCAAGGATGTATCTGAACCATAAAGTATTTGGGGCAAAGGCAGTATTTTACTCTGTGCTTGTAAAGTGCCTGTAATTTATGGTGCTATATAAATGATTTTTAACAATGATGAAAACAGTTGTAGGAAGCAGTGGTTCAGAGGGGGAAAAAAATAAAAAAAGGAGAAATGAGCTGATAGCATATGAAGCAATCTACAGCACGTAGGGAAAACCAACCAAAAGGTAATAAAACTATTCATTATGTGCTCTTTGGAGGGCAGCTGCTCTCAAGTACCAAAGTGACCTTGAGATGAACACCACTTTTTACTTTCAGCACTGAACTCAAAGAGATCTTAAGAATCCAAAGGCAGAGATAACAACTGCATGAAAGAGAAATGCTGGAAATGGAACTTGTGAGCACTGAGTGCATCTGTATTTCTGCCCATTACCTATGGATAACAGTCTAGCTGGCATTTGATTACATACCTGGGATACATCTGCAGCCACTCCTTCACATGAAGGGCTCACATTTCAGCATTAGTGGAGCACAGAAAATGCCTGTGATCTGATGCACTTTGGTTTTCTCTCTCCCTCTCCCTGTCTAAGCCACACTGTCTTTAAAGAGAACAGAGGTGATCAAAGCTTCAAAATACACAACAGCACACAGAATGTGGAGGAGAAAACATTCCCAAAACAAGGTCAGCTTCTCCCAGGGGTGAGAATCAGCAAAGATGTTACAAATCAGCAGAGCATGTTTACCTTTGCTGACTTCCTGGCTCATAAAATGGATCCTCCAATACCACGGTACAAATTGGAAATACCAGCTTGGGATTTCTTCCATTCCTCAATCAGCTTGTCCCCAGCACCTGCTGACACTGGTGATGGCCTCAGGCAAGGGGCAGGACCTTGCACCTGGCCCTGTTCAGCTCCATGAGGCTCACCTGGCTCCACCTCCCCAGGTCCACACAGACAAAAGTGTGAAACTCTGGATAATACACTTCTCTTCTAAACAAATGTTTGCTGTAAGCCTTTCTGAAGAGAAAGATTAGTCAGCTAAAGGTGTTTATAAATCCTCTATTTCACCTCTCTGCCAACAGCAGGTATAGCTCCTTCTTGAGCCCAAAAACTTCAAGCTAGCACAAATCTATTGTCAGCTTGGTAAAGCGTGGATTTTGTTTGTTTGGTGTAGCTTCTTTTTGTTTCTCTATCCTGCTTCCTGGGGCACATGGAGCTTTTTGGGGTTTTGCACCAAGAAAACCATTCCTGTTGAACATGAAGACTTGGCTTTCAGGACAAGTTGGGATTTTGATGCAGAAGAGAACAGAACAGAGCTCACTTAGAGTTTACTCATTCTTACTATTGAAAATGTCGAGACTAAGAACAACACAGCCTTCTAAAATGCTGGCCTATCCAAAGCAAGATTTCACTCTTTATCCAACAGTGGGGCATGTGTGCATGTCAACCACAAGTCAGTAGGACTGGATCCTTGCTTGTGTTTATAAATATTTGTAATATAAATACATACTTGTATCTATATATTTGCATATCAATATTGATTCACACATTTCTGGGTTTTTTTTAAGATGAATTAATTTTTCCTTGCAATTTTGGTGCTTTGAAAAAATTTGGCAGCTGCTTAAAACAGCATAATGAAATCTTTTTGTAGAGTAGTACATCTGACCAGTTTAAACAAGTTTAGAAAGATTTTACAGAGCTGGAAAAGACCACTAACATCAATACAAGAATATGATATCCATATTAAAATCTATATTCCTTCATTCTCCTCATTTGAAAAAATACTGGTTCAAGAAGTCAGCTCGGTGACTGTTTGTCCCTATAACACCACATTGTTTGTTCATGTAAATTTGTTTGGGGTTCTTTCAGTTCTTACCATATTTTCAATGCCTTCCTTGTTTTCTGTAAAAATCTTGATGCTCAATCTGTTCTTTTACATATTAATAAATGAGAATAGAGATTCATCATTACTAGGTTCTCACAAGCCAACAGCACCCATGCAAAACCACAAAACCCCCACCCAAATCAGAAAAGACTCCTGGAAACATCCAGGGGAAGAAAAACAGCAGCAAGCCAAAACCTGCAAAAACCCCAAATCAACCAAGCAAAAACAACAACAACAACAATACCACCAAAACAACAACAACAACAAAAAACCAACCAACCAAACAAAAAAAACCCCAAAAAACCAAAACAAAAACCAGAAAAAAACCAAAAAAAACAACAACAACAAAAAAAAAAATCACAAACCCTCCAAACTGCACTGCAAACTAGCTAATGTTTCCTGCTTGAATTAGGTGTGACACTAAAGAGACCATGATCTTTGCTAGTCAAATTGCCTCAGCAACAGCAGAGGTTGAAATAATAAGTCAGGATAGTATAAACACTGCTAAAGCTGTGCACTCAAAGGTCTGATTTCCAGATGATCAAAGAGAAACTACAAAAGCTGTGTGAAAAAAGAGCTCCCTCTCAACAAACACCAACTAAGCAAGAAAAGCTTTCTTCTTTTCTAGGACAGCAGCCCTGCTCACAGCAAGTGTTCTGCAGCAGGAGCTGTGTGCAGTCACTGCAGAAAGCCTGAACCAAAAGTTGCTGCTCTCAGTGCAGAAGCTGTTCCCAAACCCAGAGTGGATCCTGGGCACTGCTCATGTTTGTGCAGCAGGAGGAAGAAAGCACCAGAATATTGAACTTATGCTGGGTACAGTCTCAGCAGCCCTTAAACTGTCCAAATACATTTCCTTCTATCCCTTCACAAATTTACCTCTTCCTGAACCTTCATTGGCCCCAGTGAACCATTCCCTGTCCCTGGGGACAGGCTGTCTGTGCAGAGATATGAGTTCAAATGCACACTGAGGAGCTGCTGAATTCCACACAAATTGCTGCAGCCCTAAATGGAATCTGTCACCCTAAGTGGACTTAGTGCAAACACTGCTTCAGCTTCACCAAAAATTCCTGTAATCCTTCAGTTCCAGCAATTATGAAGCACCATACAGAGAAAACACTTGACTGTGCAAAAATCAAAGTTGAATTCAAAAGAAAGCAGCGCTTGAACAGCAGAAAAGGCTCTGCCTGCTGTTCTCGGAGAGAGATGCCAAAACAACATCAGGACAGGAATGGAAAGTTTTCTGAATAACATTCCATCAAGAGCAGATTCAGGACAATACCTCAAGGCCTCTTAGCTATTCCTGAAAGAATTCAAAGAAACCTGAAGTGAGTGGCACCACTTTTGAACAAAGTGCTGCAAACACTTTATTCTCATGATCCAAGGGCCCTATTAGCAGTTGGCATTTGAAGAGAACAAAATCCTTGTGGTGAGAGGCCATGGCACTTGAAACATGAACCTTGACTGTTTTTATTAGCTTGCTATTGGTTTTAGTTGCAATAATATTAAGCAACGAATCAGAGGCCAGCATTATTTTTTACTAATCCTGAGAAGACTCCTAAAATTTAGCAGAACTGCCAAGTGAGACTGCAATTCAAATTTACATTTCTCTAGTTGCCTTATTTTTGGCACACATTTATTTCTAGCTAAGTTAAAATTTAAATGAAATCACATCCCTACAATTAACCCTTTGCCCCAGTCTTTTTTAGATCTTATTTCCAAGGGGTTTTTTTCCTGATGTGTATTACTCTTTATGGAACCACTGGGAATAGAGTTGATAAAACAATGAGTGAGAATACTCCAATTTCATTCCATATCAATGTGTAATACAAATCAGGAACCAAAAATACATCTTCTTATTGATCTCACCTACCTATATCTCCTCACTACACCTACACTGAGGATGACACACACAGCTCACTGCCAGAATAACTACAGGAACTAAAGCAGGATCATTTTAAGCCACTAGTCTGGCACATCAAATGCAGCACATGTGAACTCCTAAGGAAAGGATGAGTAGTAAACACACTGGATTGATCCAACTTATCTCCCCTTTGAGCCCTTTTTCCTTTGAGGGACATATAATAGTTGGTAGTTCTTGGTTATTCTTCCAGGCAAAACATAACAGTTCACAAATGCAGACCAAGGGATTCTCAGAGGAAAGGCAAAAACCAGAACCAGCTGCCCTGTTCTGCAGAAATGCTGTGAATTACACATTGCTGTCTGGTAAAAAGGCATCACTGACTCCCAAAATAAGCTCATACCCATTTCTATTCCTCCTGTTCAGTGTGGGAAGAGGATGGAGAGCAGAGGTGCTTGGCCAACCCCCACATGTGTTCTGCTCTACTTCCACCCTGAGCAACTTCAGAAAACCCTTCACAATAATATCTGCTTAACAAATCACTTCCCCTCTGATTCTCTTCTCTCCAGTTATTTGTTTGGTTTTGTGCACCTCAAACTTATTAAAAAATTGGTGTCTATCACAGAACCACAATGTAACTCCTCAGTGCATCAGAGGAACACTGCACACAAAAATGTCAATAGATTATTCTTAATCACTGGAGAAAGCTAATGCCACAACAATGAGCTTCAAAAAGTTTCCTTAAAAAAGTTTCCAAGAGCCCTCGTCAATACAATTGAACACATTACAAACCTGATAAATTAATGCACTGAATAAAGACACAAATAAAGGCAAATACTGCAGGATCAGTGCTGCTTAAAAATGCTGCTGGGCATCAATGTATTTGCTTTTGTTTTCTCTCTACCTGGCATAACTTTGATATATATTTTTGCTGCATGTTGCACTTTATTTCATTTACCATATACAAGACAAGACAAATAGAACAATATTGAATGCAGAACTTCTTTCTGTCTCCTTGAAAATTAGAGCACTATAAAGCCATAAAAGTTGACATTAAATCCAAGATGATAGCAAGAGCCTGCCCTGCCCCTATTTCAGACCAGAGAAGGAACTCTGGCTGCATGTAATGTATCTTGATAATAAGCACATGTGAAAGAAGCTGTTAATTACAGGAACAACTGGGTCACTTAAAATTTCAGATCAAGGAAGCTAATCACACCATTTACCATTAGACCTCATTGGTATTCACAGGAACATTTATAAAGCCTCCCAACATCAGCGTTTAAAATTGCTCTCTGCCCACCTTGGAGAGCTCATCTGGTGTTGCTGCATCAGGACCAAACACATTCACTTTTATAGCACAGCTCATGCCAGGACAGATACAGGAGTTCAGTTTAAACAGTTAGACTCAATTAATCATGCAAAATAATAAATTATGACTTGAAGGTTGGGTAAAGCTGGGTAAGTTTTAAGTTAGCCTGTACCTTGGGCTATGATATAAAAGTACCATCCCAAGTTCAAGTCAGAGCAGAAAGGAAGGTTTGATGGGGACAGCAGACAGACTTCTGAGCTGTCACTGCCCTTATTTATAGCTTTATGTACTCCAAATAATCCCCACTTAGGGCTCATATCCCAATTTTCTCTACAGCCTTAAATAACCTGGACCACGCATGTTTCCAAGTCTGCTTTTCAGACTGAAATATAAGCAGAAAAGCACTTTGAAACGATTTTGAGCAAGCTGTGAGTTCTGTGTCTTTACAGGTCATTCTGAATGCATCAGAATGCCAAGCACACACAGGCAGTGGTGAGCAGCCAGGGCAGCAGGGGAGAGCAGCGAGGAGCAGAGGGTGTGACTGCCCAAAAAGAGATTTAGGAACCAGCACTGGATAACACAGAACACAACCAAGGGGAGAAAAGAGCGGCATTGTTTTCTTTAATGGAAATACTGATGAAGCACAGTGTGTGGAGGGAGGTGGGGACCTCAATACTGATGAGTCAATTTGCCTTTAAAAGACACTGCTTCTTTTTTAGCATAGCTGGATTTAAGTGACACCAGATTAGAAAGCAAAAGGACATTAAGAAACATGAAAATAGTTATTATTCAAGGCAGCGCGTTGTAATAAAAATCACTGCCAAGAGAAAGTAAAACTTGAAAAATGGCACTGATGCTTTTTTAAAAAAAAATCAAATGGAAATTCACCAAAGTTAGGTAAAGTTATGTTTCCAAATGGAATAAAAAACCTCCAACCAGCCTTCCTAGAGATAAAATTCCCATAGTTTTTTGTATAATTTCTCATTTAAATAATTCAGGTAAAGACATTAATGTTTACCTGGGGACTGTACCAGGTTGGCAGGGCAAATAAGTTACACACTTGTGGTTGTTGTGAATTTCAAATATTGAGTAGAAAAGTGTTATAATACACAGGCTTCTTTAGTTATTAGGATTATCATTCATTGTAAATATAATGTATAATGTCCAGAGGCTCTAATATGAATGAGTTTCATTATTCTAAATGCTTTATTCCAGAACAGTGACGTGCTGCTCTGCATTTGGAATTTACAAGGCAGTGAAACAGATAAGAGGTGAGAAATGTATGAAGAAATTATTTTAGTCAGACTTGGATATTTCTTTCTACAGCCACACAATGAGTAATTATTTACTTATACTATTATGCTTTTAACAAGCTTTTCTTTTGAAACTTTTAAATGGCTCTTAGACTAAGGAATTACTAGGGAATCAAAAAAGGAGAGTGGCAGACATTTTCATTTTAGACTTAGCAAGGAAGTGGGATATATTATATATATATATATATGTATTTTTTTTTTTCCTTATTAGATGATCTAACAGTAATCTGTTTTACTTGGTTTAACAGACAACAGCATGTTGGCATTTTGTGCTTTAATCCTTTTTCCATGTTCTATTTCAATTCTTTCAGCTGGGATGAAGCACCACTCTGTGAAGAGACTGCCTCACATCCAAGTACTCATGGCAGGTCCCAAACCCCAAAAGAAAACATTCAGGCCTACAAAACCTGATTCAGCCAACGAAACATTTCTCTAACAGCATTGTTGGTTAGGGAGCCAACCTAAAAGTGGCAAGATGGCCAAGTGTTCAAAATGCAACATGTCCACACAGTACATTGAAATTTCAGTGTGACCTTTTGTCACAGCAGAAAAGCTGTGAAAGCCACAGGGGTCTCTGGGACAGAATTGACACCAGAAACTGTGTTTAGTGTAACAGGAACACCACAGGAATTGTGGAAGAAGATATACCTAAATTCAGTCGGTTTTGTCATTTTTGCTATGACACAGAGGTATCCTAAGCACTGAGCTCATTGACAGACATAAATGTGTAATAGTGGAATAGAAAGATGCATGAAAGTTTCACTGCACCACATTTTATCCACTGCTCTGAAAAAGCACACAATTTTACTTGAAGAAAGAGCTGTTGGCCTCCTCAGGTTATATTTAAAAACAATGTTTTCCTTCATTCAAAGGAGAAAATAAAACAATAAAAAGAAATGAATACTTCCTTTGTTCTCAAGGCACTGCTACCTCTTGAAAAGCCTGTCCTTCAGGTACTATTGCAATATTTTAGCTTTGACAGCTGCTCTGTTGAGACATGAGTGCTGATAAAACAAAGCTTTGTCACTCCAGCTCCAGTACAATGCAATGCAGTCACATGTCAGCAGGAAAAGAATTGAGGACAATATGTGATGCATTGTTCTTGCATAACTTGTTTACCAAAAACCTTATTACAAGTGTGGTGAGGACCAGCTGAAGCATCTAGATATGTTGATGAAGTTAATCTAAAGAATGGCTGGATGGACAAGAACACTGCACAATGTACTTTAAGACAAGTGTATTCTTTATACTTGCAAGTCATGCAGGCACTGCTGATGTTTAGTAAACAGCAAACAAACAAAGAGCTGCCTTTTCTGTTCCCAACAATATTTTTATTTGTACAGAACCTTACCCTTCCTTCAGGCCTACCTCTCCCTCTCTACTTGCATGTGGGATTTCAAGTAAATACTCATAATGTGCTATCAATAAATGTAGGTCTATTAAGCAACACTCAGATGACCAAAAAGCTTTTGGTTGGTTGGGTTTTTGTGGTTTTGTTTTTTTATTTTAGTTAATGAAGGCTCTTATACTTTCCCAAAGAAATACTAGAATCAAACAAGAAAATTGCAGTGGAAGAGCACCTTCAGGGGTCTGCAGCATTTAAAGGGAGCAGAGACTAAAAGCTGTTTAACAGGGTCACTAACAAAGGAAATGGGGAAAATGAGAGGTCAGCAGCCTGGGCTCAGGACCTCCATCTCCTTACACAAGCAAAAACCACTAAAATAACCAGCTCCTCACTGCCCTGCCACTGATTCCTCTCTGGAAGGACACAGACTGTGAAAATCCACAGGATAACATTGTTGGAAACAATCTGAGAGTGGAGCAAGTCTGGGGAGCACCATGAGTGTCAGGGGTCCCATGAAGAGGCATTTAGTGCCAAATCTCACCACATTACAGAAAAAAAAACCAAACCTGGATCTATCTAGCTCCTTTATACTGAAAGATGTACAATATTTACCAACAAGCAACAAATGAACTAAATATGTTCCTCTTAACTTAGGTAATCCATCTGTCAATAGCACAGACTAGATTCTGCTTATGTTTTAAAGAAAGAGAACATTTTGCATATCATTGCACTTACCCTTAGCTGGTCTCTTTCACAATTCATCTGTTGTTTTGAATTCTACAAGGGGAAAAAGAAAAAAAAAAGCCAAAATAACTTTGAAAGCATAATATTCATGCCACAACTAAGCTGCTAAGTCCACCTTACACATATAAATACTGAAGATGCAGACATTTATCTAAACACAATATTGCCCTATGCATTCACACAGAATCACTACTACTAAAAAAAAATATATATTTTTTTTCCACTTATATTTTAAATTAATAAAGGTCAAAACAAAATTAACACCAGAACTCACCAAAAAACCCAAAACTGAAGTAGAAAAGGTTCTTGTTTAAACATCTCATTGGCAGTCCCGTTTAGGAAGAAGCTCTCCTCCTTTCTGTTCTATCACAAGTCTATTGTATTTGTGAATATCCCACTGCTTTGATACTGTGATACACTCATAGTACAGCTCAGGAATAACGATACAGAAACTTTAAATAAATGATAAAACACTTCCCTATGAAAACATCCAGTTCTAATCTGGTATAATATATATTATATATATATATACAATATATAATATATGTTATATATGTTATATATATATATATATATATATACATAAAATATAATCTGCTTCCACAGCATTTTTTTTCCATACTGCTGTTTGTGCCCTGCCAGATTTACCAGAAACTCTGTTCAGAGTGTGAGAGCTGCTGGTGGAATGTGACTCCCTGTGACAGCAGACACGAGGACACAGCTTGGGACACCACAACTGCCAGAAGGACGAGGCTCCTCCAGGAAGAGCTCAGGGAGCAACAGCAGCCGTGAAACACCCAGCTCCCAGCCTGCTGTCCAGCTCCTACTCCCAGCCTCCTGCCCAGCTCCTGTTCTCAGCCTGCTGTCCAGCTCCCTGCTGAATAACCCAGCCATGCACCGGGACCTCTGGAACCAAACTTTCAAAGCTTTGCTCAGGAAGGCACTCAAGTGTTGATTTGTCCATGTGGAGAGAGGGGTTTTGTGTCTGGCTGCATTTTTCTTTTTCCTTTTTTTAATAATAATTTTAGAATCATTAGGGAGCATAATTAGCCTTGAAAGTGTCATCACAGTCAGTTCTGCCATTAGTGTAGATGGCAAAAAACCCATAAAACATGAAATTGGAAGCAATGTTTCTGAGGATATCTTCAAAGCTTTGGAATACACTTATCACTATGTGCTTAGAAACAGTTAAAACAGCAACCAATACCCATTTGTATAAGATATTTTTACTCAATAGTCATTATGAAAATGGAAACTTCTCAGTCAAACTTGGGTTACTACAAACAAAATAAAACTACCTGGTTTTCATCAGAGAAGGATTCCTGAAATGTACATTACAGGCTTAACCTTCTACTTGTATAGCAGACGTTTTACAACAGACTCCCTGTATGAAAATACAAACTTAACAGAAACAAATGCTCTTTGAAGTTCCTAGCAGGGAATAAAAAGTGAAGGAAGTCAGCACAGGTCTAATTACAATTCCCCTAAGGAGTCAAATTAAGTACAGCTGAAGTGACTGTCACTTGCAAACTAACAATTCCACTTCTCAAAGTTCATGACTTTACACCATTTATGAGTTACAGTAATTTCACGATTATAAGCCACACCGGAATATAAGCTGCACTTTGTTTTTTTTTTTTTTTTTTTTTTAAGTGAGGATCCATGTGTAACAAAGTAACAAATTAGTAACAGAATCGCTGCCAACTGGCTTTGGTGTCAGGTGCTCAAGTTGCAACAGTTTTCATAGACCAGCGAAGCCTTTAAAGGCAGCCCCAGGCAGCCTTCCCGGCCGGCTCTCACTTCTGGGTCAGCATTTCGCTGGGATTTGTCCATAGATAAGCCGCACCTGAATATAAGCCACACTACTGGGGCAGGCTGGATTCTTCAAGGAAAAAGGTGTGGCTTATAATCGTGAAATTACTGTACTTTAAAGTTAGAGTAGTCTGCTCTGTAAGTGTGCTTGCATAAGTCTCAAGAGATAATTTCAGATCTGAATTCCACAGGAACCTCTTCACCATGATTAAAAATAAATAGAATGGAATATTGCAGTTGGAAGGGACCTACAGTGATCATCTAGTCACAGTTAGAAGTGTGCTTGGGTTGTTTTGTTCAGGGTTATTTTTTACTATTTAACTTTCCTCTGATAGAGATTTTAACCTCTGGTGGTAGTATGGGGGGAGATTTGCAATGCAAGAAAGGTGACATTTATAAGATAACAAGAAAAAAGTGTATGAAATACTCATAGAATGGAACAAAGGTTATAGGTGTTAGCTCTTCAAGCAGCTAGTTAATTTTGTGTTATAGGTAGTAGCCATTTGCTACTGTAATTTGAAACAAAATACCTGAAATCTCAGAAATGAGAAAATTTGTATTTAAGATGGGGGAAAAAGTGTTCATGAACAGTTGGAGAACACAACAGAGAGACAAAGAGTGAGTGAATAAGGAGATGACCACATCTCAACATCCAACTGCTCTCCCTCATCTGGCAGCCAACCAACCAAGAAAACCATCTATTTAAAACAAAGCTTTCATATGAACATGAGAACACTATTTTGAATTATTTTTTGAGTCAACCACCTGCATGACGCTCAGATTACTGTGAAAGGAAAAAACAATGGGGGCAAGGTTCAGGATGCAGCAGTGGGGGAACTCCCTTGGTTCAAAAGTCAGCAAATGGTTGGTTCTAAGCTGTGTTTTAGCTACAACAACAAAATCCATTTCAGAGCTGGCTTCCCCCAGACTGCACATCCACTCAGACAGCTCCCTCACCACCCTTCATCCTAGGAGCTTTCCAGAAAAAAAGCAACAAGGCTAGGTGATAAGGTATTATTAGGATGAGATTAAAAGAAAAAAAAAAAATTATAAACAAACCAAACTTACGTTAATGAAAAAAAAAAAATTCATTGTTTAAACATCGATGCCATCTGCCTGTCTGGCCCTCTATTTGTCAGATCAAGTTGATTAAAATACATCTGGGAAAGGCTCATTTGAACATGAGCAGCTCTCTGAGCATTTCACCAGTGCCAAATTTGCTCTCTCATTTTGTCTTTTTTGCTATCTGTGCCAGTTTAAGAGAAACATCCTGGCAGTACTCAGCACTTAAGGGAAAACATAAATAATGCATTTACAATATGTAAACCTGTACAGATAAATGAGAAAAACTGAAAGCCATAACATATTTAATTAATGATCAAGAGAGCCTGGAAGCAAACCTTGTGCACATCCTGCAATTTTAAATATGTTGCTTCTCAATCCTAAATTTACTTTGTTATGGCTCTGGATTGAACCAAATGCAATTAACTATTTAATTTGGTTTAAGACTGGTCACTATGTTGAGTATCATTGTCACAAGCTCTCACATACTATGTATGGGTTTAGTGGAAAAATTCACTCCTTTTAAAGGACTTTATCAAGGAAAAATTTTGAAATAACTACAGGCTCCTTTATAGAACAGCAGTCTTAGAAGACACTTGGGCTGTCAGGCTCCATCATTCTAAAGCAAACAACACCCTTTGGAAATACTGTGCAACCTGTTGGTGCCATTCCCCAGCTAGTCCAGGACTAGAACGGGGAAATCTGTTTTGTTTTCTCTAGGTAACAGTAAGGGGTCAGAGACTGAATCCCTGTTAAATGTATTTATCACTTATCCTCTCTTCATAAGCACACAAAAGCCCTGGCTCTGAGGAAACCAAAGAGAAAATGGGACCCATCTCTGCATGAATGGACAGACTGAGAGCAGTAGCATTACTGCAGGTGTTGAGGAACACAAACCGCCCACCTGGAAGGATTTTGTTAAATGTCATTTTAAAGAAAGGGCTTAGGTGATTGGGAAAAGAGAACAAGAATAAGGTTATTTACAGAAAGCATCTGCTTAAATGTAAAAGAACATTTCTGTTGCAGTACAACTTTCCCAAGTATTGGTTTTGCATTTTCAAATTCAAAATGTTTTCAGGATTGACTTTATTTGAAATGGTGAACAGTCTCAGTGGCTGAAAACTAATAGCTAAACATCTAATGACTTTTATCTTCTAGATATTTTACCATAACTGTGTGGCAAATGAAGGGCCCCCTGATATTGCTGCCTTTTTACACCCCCAAAAGGACAGTGCAAATATGATCACTGGAATTTAGACAATGCCTGATTTTATTATTACAGTCAGCACCTGAACAAAAACGGTGGAGCTTGAGAGCTAGGTGAGAAAGGCTTGGCACTGAGCACTGTGTCTTTTCCACAGCTTACCTCCCAACTGCTGACTGCTCATCAGCTGTTTGAGAAATTACAGTAATTTCACGATTATAAGCCGCACCTTTTTCCATTGAAGAATCCAGCCTACCCCAGTAGTGTGGCTTATATTCAGGTGCGGCTTATAACCGTGAAATTACTGTATCTTTCTCCTCATGCATACACAGATGAAACAGCTGAAACCAAACCACAGATTATCCTCTCACAGTTGTAGCACTCGCGTTTCACCAGACACTTTGCCACAGTCCATACAATTTCATACTATCTGCAAAATCCATCTGTCAGGGCTTTCTCTCATTAGACACTCATCTGACTGGAAAAGTCTTCTGTCAAAAACTAAATGCTTGGGTTTTTTTCCTGGCCACATTACACAAAAAGGCTGTGCTACACAAGGACATGCACCGTGCACTGCTGTGTTTCATTTGCAAAGTCACTTCCCTGCCTCTTTTTATTACTTATTAGTGTTCATTATCTCATTGCCCCGCAGAATTCAGAAGAAATAATACTCCAAGTTATTTAATATGTGGAACGAGTGTGGGCTTGTACATAAATGTATAAATAATATTGTGTATTAATCTAAAACTGCCTCTCAGTACATGTGAAACCCCAAAACACAAGTGAAGAAACAGCATCCATCCCAAGAGCTCACAATGCCACAAAGTAGAGCCCAAGGTGCTCAAACACAGAGGACTCGTTAAAAATATCAGTAATTGCATAATATACAGGAAGAAATGAACTGTAGATTGAGATTTCAGAGCCTTTGGTAGTAACTTACAGCACCATCTAGAAGCTTTCTAATATAACATCAGCATTTCTTCCTCTAGGAGTAATGGGGATCATCCATTTCCACTACCAGATAGCTAAATTTTCATGGACCTGTCTCCTGAAAGCCCCCAGATGTTGAGGACAGTGTGAGGAGGTGATAATGTGCCGACAACCACAGAGACTTTGTGTTCCATTCCCTTTCTAACACAAAGAGCACAGAATGTACATGTCTATGCATATGCAAATTCCTTCCAGAACAGAGAGCTTCGGGTTTCTCCTGCCTAGGTATGTGTTTGCATGCACAGAATTTTAATTTCCTGGGGTTTTATTACCTCCATCAGTTATTGTGCTCCAGCAGAGGCTGGAGGGACTGATTTATTCTCCAATGCCCTTGGCTGGGTATTGTATATCGACTGGTGCTGCTGTCATAAATATATTTGGGTGAAGAACTGTCTCCAATTCCGTGGGTAATACTAAGCAGAGTTACGGTTTCAAGTGTCACATACAAGTGGGTTTATTTCTACTGGAAGAAACAGGCAATTATTATGGCCCATTGAGCTCAGATTAAGCATTTCCATCAAAAAAAGAAAAAGAGCCTACTGCTACAATCCTTGTAAAGCTGTAAATGCAAATGGGGACCATCTCATCATCCATAAAAAATAATCTATAGTTTTATAGGCTTTTCTCGCTCTCCTTTCCTTTTTGCCCTCAAATCAGCAACATATTCCAAACAGGAACATTTTATTGAGACAAGGAAAAGCGGAAAATCTGCAAAAATAAAAGAGAAACACTTTTAAAGATTTTTACATTAAAACGGTTTGTAGGCAATTATTTCCTTTTGCAAGATGGCTCCTTTAACCAGCTGAGAAGCCTTAAATTCCAATTTTCAGTTTTTCTTAGCTGCGGGATAAGTTATGTTTCTTCATCAAGATTTTCTATATTGCTTGAACATCACAGTTACCTAAAACAGGGGGTTTGGGTTTTTTTCTTTTTTTCTTTAATTTTTGGTTTCTTTGTTTATTTAACAGCCTTAGCTGTATGCCCAAAGCATGCTGCAGATCACAGAGTGACCAGATTTGCCTCTGGCTCCCTGGCAGTGTTAAAGGAAACTTGAGGTGCTGCAGCATAGCCTGGAAGTTCTTCCTTTTCAGCATCCCTTGAGTAAATCCCTGCAGGATGGCACAAGAGCAGCCAGCTCTCCCCATGCCCATACCCTGTGGCACAGTCAGACCCCTGTTTTCCAAACACACTTGGGGAGCTGTGGGTCTTTGCCATGACCTTGTGAAAGGTGTCCTGGTGCAGACAGGGCTGGGTTTGACTTGGATCCACACTCTGTGGACGACCAACCCCTGGACATTAAGGCTCTGGAAACTACCTCATACTAGACTTGAGTATAAATGAGGAAAATGGTCTTGAGGAAAATATCTTTTATAAGTACCATTCCAGAGAATGTGTAGGAAAGCCTCAAGATGAAATTCTGGATGTGTGCTCCATGAGAAACTTGATCTATGGTCAGTATTCAAATATAAACTCTTTTTATACATGAAGGACTGGCCATAGTGCATTTAATTTCCCTGCATAGAACAGAAAATATTATATAGAATCATCTGAAGGCAAAGGCAATGCACTACGAAGAATAAATGGACATTATGAAAAACAATTAAAACCACTGTAATGTTAAAGCAGCAAGCAGTCTAGATATAAAGTCTGTTATCTTACAATGTGAACAGGCCCAAACCAAGGCTGGCATATTACAGGTTACATATTACATATTTCCTATTCACTGCAGCACAAATAATTCTTGCTTCATAAGCATATTGTTATTACAGGAATTTACTCTTGTAAAATCTTGCACCTTTGGGGAAAAGGGTTTTAAGTTTCTTTCCTTACAGGCTCTATGCAGGAAAAGAAAATGCAGATAATGGTATGAATAGCAATTAAGTGATAAACTCTGGAGCTAGTGTAAATATAGAATGAAGAAACCGGAGCTACTAATTAGTATCTGAGTATCAGGTACTGCTGCTTTCTGAGGGTCTGTATTATCCAAACAAGGCAATAAATCTGATGTGCTGCATAATAGGTTTTCTGAAGTAAAGATCGTGGGCAGAGATGACAACTAAAAACTATGGGCCAAGAATAAATGCTAAAATTAAAACAGAGTTTAAGTAAAAACTCCACTTTGAATCTGTCTTTTCCTAGAAAATTACTACTAGCCTATGAAGGTGAGTTATTCCAGCTGCAGGTAAGAACTCAGAGCCTCCAAGGCAGAGGAGAGAACAGCAGCCTGACAATGAGGATATCACTGAGACAGGCATGGATTTGCAGACAATTACCAAAGCCAGTTATGTTACAAATTGCTCCTACAGACACAGCCTGTGTGCTATCAGCAAACATCTGCAAGCCTACTCGCTGTGCTTGTGTGCTGATAAAAATGAGCCAAGTTCTTTCAGTCACTGATGCTTGACAAATTACAAAAAAGCCAAAACACAGCTTTTATCTGGCAGATCCACGTTATTGGCTGGAGAGGTCATTACAGAAGGAGCTGGTCTGAGAAACAGATATTGCCAGCTCAGCAAGAAGCCAAGGAGCTGACAGATACCCAGACTTTCATCTGTCCCCTTCCTCCGAGTTGCTCTTTTTCCAATTAAAACATTAATCTTCAGTGTCATTAAGTGAAAGGCTGTGTGTGTGTATGGATGTATATGTATATATCTATATATCTATATATATAGTTTCTTTTATGTGAAGTGATCCAAAGCTAAATGGTCACTCTGCAGAATTACCTCATGGATCAATCATCAGCAAATTGATCTGCAAAACTTATTTTATTCATCTACAGATAAAAAAGGAGAACGTTTAATATTAACAACTATTTATATTGTAGGATTGTTTTTAAACTGATAGATAATTAATAGCATCCTATTATAGTGTAATTTAGTTGGTTAATCAAGCCATTGATTTTTTCCCCCCTTTGTTTTGTTTTTGGTTTGGGTTTTGTTTGTTTTTGACACAGATACGTACTTTATTTACATATTCTTGTCAGTAAAATTTGAATGCAAAAAACAGGTGAAGACTACGAAGTGCATTAAAATTACAGTCTGTTCTCATCTATCACTCTACCTAAAACTTGACATTTTGGTGGATAACTTCATTACTTATGAAACAAATACATGCTGCTTATCTTTAGCTCTTGGGAGAGAATTTCAGGGATGCAAGATCAAAGTTGGTCATTGGTATCCACACACATTTTCAGTAGGACAATAGGGGTAATTTAAGGCATTCATGACATTTAGACACCTTTCTGTTTTGCACTGAAATGCGGTGCTAGGTTCTGTGCTTGCACACACAAATCAAAACACAAGTGTTGTGCCCCATGCCATACTTATCAGAGTTGTTTTACTATGAATCTTTGGAGAGAAGCAGAGGTTGCCTTTGCTGCACTAATTTATCAAGTTGTGGACTCTGCAGGTGAGATTCTTTCCCTAAAGCACAGCAAAGACATGTAGGAATAATACTTTTGTGAAGTTTAGAGAGAGAACTTCACACCCTGCATGATGCTCAGTAAATACACCCAAAACGAGGAGTGTGTTTTCTTTGGTTTTCCATCAAGGAATGAATGAGTCCCAGAGGGCAAATTAAATCATGTCTGTCCCCCTGCACTGTGGCTGCTCTTATCCTCACAGCATGAGCCCCACCTGGCAGCCCCACAGCTCCTCTGGACATTTCTGTGTGTGCTTGAATCAGCAGAAGAGCAGGCAGAAGTTTAATGAGCTCTAGGACCAAGCCTGCCATAAGGAGCTTTTTACATAGTTTTTTACAACTCAGATAATGTTCCTCAGTGGAACTGTAGGTTGTACAAGCAGCAGAATGTTTGGCTCTCAGAGCCACAAACCAATCACTTTGGAAAGTTGATACTCGCTCATATGCCATGTAAAAAATCCTGTTTTGGTTCTGATTTGTACTGTAAATCTTACTTCCCAGAGGCAGTACTTGCCCTTGCTTGCAGCAACAGAATTGCAGAGGAACTTTACTGAAATGAGCAGCTTAGACTTTGTGATTTAAAGAAGAGTAAAAGTCTTCTGGCAGCCATCTGAAGAATAAATCCTGCTCTTTGCATTTACAAAATTGCTCATAGATTCACTGTGTCTCAGTATTCCAGAGACAAGGCAAGACAGTGCAAATGCTTCTGGTGCATTTGGGTCATTAAGTAACAACTTGCAAGAATTTTCCAGGTTCATGATAACAGTAAGAAATCACAGATGTGGTTTTGAAATAGAGAACTTTTAAAGATCCCCTACAACCCAATGTATTCTACGACTCTAAATAAGCAATACAAGCAGAACCAGCACAGCACAGGCCCTGCAGTGTGAGCACTCACACGCACAGATGTCACTGCTCAGGGCTGGATGTGACCACATGAGAGCCAGGCTGTGGCCACACTGTCCCACGTTACAGCTGCACAGGTATGATTTACACCCACACACAACCTAGGAGCTGCACCTTGCAGGAGTTTTTTCCTGAATAGTCCAAATTCTTTTCCCTCCTGGGGAAATGCACCTTGCTGACCTCAGCAGTATTTACCTGACCTCCCCATTTGCCCATGGCTACCAAGTGAAAAAGCTCGTGACCAAGCCCAAGTTTCTCAGAGTCTGCAGCATTGGTATCCTGAGAGCAGAGTGTTTTATTCTGCACAGCCCCAGCCAATAACTACACAGCAAAGGAAGGGCAGAGTACCTTAATCTCCTCTCCTAAACAGCTTAACTAACTAGAGGAGATGCAGTGCCTTGCATTCAATAACTACTCAGTGCTTTGACTTGTTCCAGGAACGCATTACAGAGACTGTCAATAAACTTTAATTAGCAATATATTTTTAGTGGCACTGCTACAGCTTGCTGCAATGAAACATTTCTCCCAAGAATTTCTAAAGCTTTCCTAAAAGAAACCTTAACACTTAATAAAGAAAGGCATTTAGAGATTGTCATATAACAGCATCCATTAGGGCACTGTATTCTTCTCACTCAGAAGTGGTAAGGTTACCTTGAACATCTAAGTCTCATTTAAAGTGTACTTTACTTTTCTGTTAAGAAAATGAGCAGTCATTGGCAAAAATCAGGTGCAGCTGACAAAGTTAAACACTTTCTTTCTCCTTTTAATGAAACCACAGCAATGGCCTTACTGTCCTAAAAACAGCAAAGGAGAGGGAAACATTTAAAACTTGTGTATGTGTGTGCACCTGCATGCACAGCCAGGCTCATTTTGCCAACAAAATGTCACATTCTTCAATGACCTCCAGGATAACAAGCTTGAAATTTTAGCATCAAAACTGTATTGTGTCTACACCTTTTGAAATAATTGCAATGGCATGTTTTATGTCATCCTCGTGCATGAAAGTGCTGCTCCCAACACCTCTACAAAACTGTCATGGACTATGATGAGGGGAGGTAAACCCTGAAACCCTGTCCCTTGAGAAGGCAGAGAGAAATCTTTTACTATATATACACAAAAGATCTAAATATCACCTCTTTTTGCAATAAATATAGCCTCTTTTCTTCACATAACTATACGTGTCTTCACTTTTCTGCCACACCTGGGCCCAGATTGAAAGTCATCAAGGACAAAGAAATCCATATACAAGTTTTGTCGCATTTATCTACAACTATACACAGAATAGAGGTGGAGAGAGGGAGAGAGAAGCATCTCTTCTACCTTCATGCCTGTTTCCATTACAGGAGGGAACAAACCAAGCCATATTAATGACTCATTCCAACATCACACAACAATATACATGATCAATATAATAACTGCACACACCATTCAGAAGGAACATTTCACCTTCATTTGCATGCAGGTAACACTCTCAGAGTGGTGGCCCAGCCTGTGTGTTCAATACACTACAGCTGTAGCCCCAAGGAAGGCGCATTTACTCTCTGCTTTTCAGTAGTTTCATTTCCAAGGCTTGGAACGATTCTGTCCTACTTTTTTACCTGAATTTCTAGAGCTTCCTACACTAAACTTTGAAATTAGATAAATGTGCAACACTACAACAAGTATTTTGACTGGCATATTATTTATTTTATCCTCCCTTTTCCTCCCAGAAATTTTGCATAGCATACATGAAGAAACAGAGGCAAGCTCTGCGTGCACATTCCCTGAGAGCTGGTGGGTCAAACTGCCCAAACTGAAACCCAGCCTCTGTTCAGCCAGCTTGCTGTGACCCCCAAACAACTCCTCTCAGTCAAACAGGAATAAACAGAGCACCAACAGGAATCATCTGAGGCTCCCCATAGCTCTGATGTTGGTGGCTCTCAGGGAGAACAGTGAGCAGGAGGATTGCAAAGAGCAGGAGCAGCACTGGGATGTTCTGTGTGGTTATTCAGATTACAGTAATCTCACAACTATAAGGCACACCAGACTATAAAGGGCACTTTTTTTTTTGCAGTGAGGATCCGTGCACAACAAAGTAACGAATTAGTAACGGAATCACAGGATTGCGGGGTTTACTGGCAGGTGCTCAATTTGCAAACATTTTTTCACTGATCGGTTCAGCCTTTAAACGCAGCCCCAGGCGCCCTCCCCATGCCGCAGGCCCCGGCACTCCCGCCTGCCCCTGGCTCCAGCTGGCACAGCTGCCCGTGTGGCTGCACTTGCAGCTGCCACTTGCAGCTCACACTTCCAAGCTGGCAAATTTCCAATCTTTGTCCACATACAAGGTGCACCGGATTATAAGGCGCATTTCCAGGTTTTGATCAAAATTTTAGTCAAAAGGGTGTGCCTTATAGTCATGAAATTACTGTACTCACAGTCTGGTCCAATAGACACAAGATCCAAACAAACACCTTATTTTGAAGCTAGGGAGCCTTGAGGTGTGCTGCATTTTTGAGCCTGGAATTAGTTTATGAGACAAACCGATTTTTAGTGCTGTGATGCAGAAGCCATTCCAGGCTGCTAACTACCTGAAACACCGAGATCAATTCTGAGAGTAAAACATCAATTACCTCACTTACTGAGACAGGATAAGCAGCAATTAAAAGGGTAGGGAATGCTGCTCTGCATGAGGTTACTTGTCTGGTTTTTCAGTATATCACAGCAATTGTTTTGATTTCTAATTGTGTCTGGAGAGTGGAATTCTGGCCTTTTACTCCTCAGCATGCATATTCTGAGACAGGGGTGTCTCATTACTTAGACAAAAATTCCTGATGCGTCTCAAGCAGGCACACACAACTACAAACAACAATTAATTTCCTTTGTTAAAAGATATACTTTTGCTTAAGAGTCATGACCTGGCTCAGTTACACTGTAATACCCATCATAGACAAGTCTAAACTATGGCATTTCTGGTATTTAATATCCACCCTTACATAAAGAAATAAATCCTGCAGGAACTGAGCCCCTCTAGAGAAAACACAGCATTTGTCTCACATCTGTCGCATGGCACGAAGGTCTCTGAAGTTGGAACGTTTAGGGAAGCCATGGGATAGTCCTGGCAGCCTGGAAACAAGGAGCAAGTGTCCAGCACAGGAGGGGAGGAGCTGCTGTGTCCTCACACCAAGCAGCTCTGACAAGCTGAGCACCAGGATCTCCACACAGGCCCAGAGGCAGCATCTTATTTTAGTGACCAAACAGGCAGCTGGAAAGGTTTCCTACCACACCTAGAGCTGGGGACAAACCCTGTGGCAGGGACAGCTGTTCATCAGATGTGCCAGATCAAAACCAATGGAAAGCTCTGCAGGGATGTTCTGTAATGTCCCCATAGTTCCTCTAGACTCATTCCTCTCTCCTTCAGTGCTGAGCTGCTGCTCTGATGGGTTTTTTAGGGATCTGAGCCCTCCAGGCAACCCAGGCACCTGAATCAGGGTCCCAGAACCTGCAGCAGCCAATTGCCAGTGGACAGCGAGAACTGGAGACCCCAAGGCACAGAAATTCAGTTGCAAAAGCATCCACATGGCAAAGCTCTTTAAATAAAGCTCCATTTTTAAAAGTGTTATTTCAAAATTCTACTTCCATTCTAAATAAAGACAAAAATCTGTTCTACAACATCAGCTTTTCCACAAAATTGGACATTTTCCCCCCCATTTTTTCTTCTTTTTTTCCTCCCTTTTCCCCAGTGTGAGGTCTCATCGTCCCTCTCTCTGGTTGTTCATAAAGACAAAGCCCTTTTGTAAAAATGGGAAACCT
>VRYO01002014.1:12498368-12509009 GCA_009812075.1 Sialia sialis
ACTTGATTCCTGAAGCATGGTAATCCATATGTGTACATTTAGCAACCTGGAGACTTGGGACTAACAACACTGCAGAGAAGAGGAAAAACACTCCAAGCAACTTTTCCAAGTCTGATGGATAACAATGATGAGAATGTTTTTGTATCTAAAGAGAATTAAAAAAAAACCCCACCTTGATCTTATAAAAACAAAAAAATTGTGAGCATCTATTACACAGATTTTTTTTCTTGTCCTGCATATTTTATAGTGCTTCTCAGTGCTGCTCAATTCCTGGAGCTGAATCTCCTGAGTAAGCATTATTTGACCATATCTTAGAGTGTGTGTGTGTGTGGTTTGCATTCTAAGGCTGAGGCCAGCATTGATTTTATTTCCTCTTAGTATTTTATAGTTATTAGACCACAACATTTTTCCTAAGTCAAATATGGATTTAAATATGGAAGCCAAGAAGGAAAGGTACTGCATCTGTACTGTGCCATAAATTTAGTACATTTGTGGTTTTGTTTTGTTTTTGTTTTTATTTTCCTAATTCATTTTTTACTATTATGGTTAACTGTGTGCTAAGTTTATTTACAACTTTCTTTACCAGTTTAGTTTCTTTTCCTCTGGAAAGCCAAGGGAGACTTTGAAACACTGGAAGCAGCCATGGATGCTGGTCTGGCCTCACCTTGCACCTCACCAGCTGTTTTCTCTCTGCCTTACAAAGAACAGTGTTGACACCATCTGTCTTTAGGAAAAAAGAAACTGAAAAAACCCACACACAAAAAACCCCAAATCCAACCAAACCAATTGCAAAAACAAACCTACCCAGAAATAAAGAAAAAGGGGAAATACTTTTCTCAAAGCAAGTCAAAATGGGGGCAGGGGTGTGGGAAAGGATTGATATCCAAGTCCATAAGGATTATAATACAAAGTGGATTGAGCAAAACACACACAAAAAAAAAAAAAGCAAGGAAGGAGTTTGCCTGCATTTTAAATAGCTTTGCTATCATTATCCAAATATCCATCTCCATGAGAAACAAGACAAACTTGGCATTTCACAGGGAGAGTAGGGAAGGAAGACGAGCCACTTCTGGTTTTATTTGATAGTTCTGAACTAATTATATAAGAAATATGTCTATAATCACTACTTTTTGAGAAGAAAATAAGTTCAGCAGCTATCTAGGTATTAGAAAGAAATTCTTAAAGGTTTCATACATCCTTGTTGTACATGTCATGTTTCAGCTTCAGTAATGTGGAATGCCTGGGGCCCAGAGAACAAGAGAACTATTCTTCATTACCAGGTTATATAAAATCCCTCTCTGATGCCTGGAATTATTTTCTAAAAATGAAAAAGAACACTGCAGTCCATTTTCACTGCATTTTACTCCTTGTAGTGCTCAATAACCAAGTTTCAAAACCCATTTTTCCTCTGTTGTTCAGAGGCAAAGAGGAACACATGAATAGTGATTGCCAGACAGGTGAGAAATTCCCCCTCCTGCTGAGCCTTGGTAGTCAGCTCTTAATAAGCTGAACAACCCCACACTGGATCAGGATAGCACAGATTAAATCTTCCTAAAAGCACTAAATATTCTCCTGAACGGACTGCTGGCACCCTGTCACTTCCAACAAGGACTAAACTGATTTCAGGCAGAATACCAGGCACTGTGTTCTAGCAGAGCTGGAGTGAGTTTCAGCCCAGCACCAAGTGCTGGAAGCTTTGTCTTTGCTCCTCTAATGAGCACTCCCAGCTCATTCCAGAGCAGGCAGAGCTGTAATTCCTGCTGCACCAAACCCACAGCAGCTCACTGCAGCTCCCCCTCCAGCTCCAGCATCCCTCAGCTGAGAAATGCCACATGCATGGCTTCAGTGAGATGGGAAAAAGTGCCCAGAACATTTCTGGCAAGCTTGACAAGATTTCCCAGTATTTACCAATTTCAAAAAGCTGATATTCTTCCCCTGTGACTACCAGTAAAATATAGCCACATATTTGTTGCAATATGGTATTATCATGCATAATACCAGTGGAAAAAAGATATCTTAACTACCTATGTTTAGATCTAAGGGCATCCCACAATAGAAATAAATTGTGCAAACCCCCCCAGATGTGTACCAGAGTGTACTGAGCTTAAGAATCAGAGCTTGTTTCAACATGAGAACAATTCTGCTGTTAAACACCAAAAAACTTGGACCACCAGTCAACTCTTCCCAGTGGTATCCAGCTGGACCTGACTCTTGGCCTCAGCTGTAAAAGAAACAAGCAGCATTTCAGCAAAAGATCATCATGATGACTTTTATTGTTCTGGCAATATTAAAAAAGAACCCAAAAAACAACAACAACAACAACAAAAAACAACCACCAACACTTTCCTTTTTACCTTGCAAGAGTCTGTATTTAAGAGACATGTGGCAAATCATAGGAGGGGAAAAAAGAGGGAACATTCTGCTTTCCTTTAATATCTAGATCATGTTAATTGATCCCAGTAGAGTCCCTCATTGCCAGACTACTGCAATTAGCTCACCGATTTCTGTATTTGTATGATCTTGCTTCTGCTAATTATAGATGAAACAATCCTTTGGAGGAGGTTAAAATCCCACTCTCTTTTCCTGGGGAAAAGCATTAACACCTTTTCAAGCACTTGCAAGTTTGTGAGACCTTCCAGGGTCATCGTCTGCATTGCAAGTTTTAGCAGAAGAGCACAAACAGGAATCAGCCAAGGCAAGGCAAGCAGAGGCAGCAGCACCTGCTCACTGCAGGGCCATGGAACACCCAGACTGCATGGAAGCAGCATGGCTCTGCACCTGCCCACTTCTGTGTGCCATGCACTATGTTTTAGCTACATGCGAGAAATGAAAAATAAGGAAGAAAAACAAAGCCCCACAAAGAAATATCCACAAAACAAAAAAAAAACAAACACCAAAACAAACAAAACATGCATGACAGAGGCCCTAAGATAATTCATTGCAAGTACCACAAGTAATCACTGAATCACAGAATGGTTTGGGTTGGAAGGGAGCCAGTCCCACCCCTGCCATGGCAGGGACACCTTCCACCATCCCAGGCTGCTCCAAGCCCCAGTGTCCAACCTTGGGCACTCCAGGGACCCAGGGGCAGCCACAGCTGCTCTGGGAGCCTCTGCCAGGGCACAATTCCTTCCTCAAATGTAGCCCAGCTCTGCCCTCTGACAGCCATTCCTGCTTGTCCTGCCTCTGCTCAGGAGTGTCTGGATATTTATCCACACCTCTGCAATGATGTCAAATTGCTGGCAGCCAGGTTAAGCCTTTACAGAAGTTCCTCTGTTATGAAGACACCGTGGTGTAACTTCACAGATGACTGGTAGCATCTAACAACTTGTGTGAGAGGAAAAAAAAACAAAAAAAAGCCTATTGCTGGAGTCTGTTTCAACCAATGCCTTCAGGCTATCCATTACTACTTCAGTCTTAACAAAGTGTCTTCATTTTCCATAATATTGAGGTGTTGTGTCTTTTTGCCTCAAATAACCGCAGTAATCTCAAGGAGAGGAGGGAAAAATATCTGAACTCTTTCACTTAGATTTTACAGAATTATTCATAGCAGCTTGCAAGTCTACTGGGATTATTCAAAACTTGAAAAGAAACCTAATATTTCTATTCTAATATTGCATGTACAGCTCTCCAGCAATTATAAAACACACTGCTCAGTACTTTCTTTAACATAGGCTGGCTTGAAATTAATTGTTCTGGAAAGAAGTAAGTAGATCTCATTTACTGCTGAAACATAACTTGAATACAGTTTTCATGTATTAAAATTACTCCCTAGTGGCCAAAAAAAAAAAAAAAAGAACAAAGTCTCAGAGAAGGCAAGGGTTTGTTCCACAGCAATTAGCTACCACCACAGTCTGAATTCTCTTTCTCTTTATTATTACTCCTATGATGGGAGGTGTAAAGTGAACTGTTAACACTTCACACAATCAAAAATAGGTTTGGAAAACACACTGTACCAGGCCAATCCTCACAGAAAGAGATGCTGTTAACACTCAGGATGGTGGTATTAAATTCACAACTCGGTCAATTTATATTTTGGTTATACTGCAATATTTTTAAAAGGAAAAAAACCTGAAGTACATGAATTCTGAAGTGCTAGCTTTTCTGCAGCAGGGCATTGGGCTGGATGATTTCTGCTCACATTGGCCCAGCTGGATGCTCCAGAGTCACAGAGGCTCCAGCAAGGCAGGCAGAGCTCCTAATCTGTCACAGCACTTGTTACCAGCACAATTTAAAAGAACAGCAGTCTTTTAGTTTGCTTGCCATTTGCTTAAATAACTGTCCTCACACTTCTCTGCCTCAACTTCTTCAAAGGAAGACAGTCCAGCAAGAGCAGCAAAGTGATTTTGTTCAGGAAACAAACCCTACATTTATTCACAGAACTAGAGCCAGGTTTTACTGAAGAGTTTCAAGACCTGTGAAGTGTCAAAACCTCAGTCCAATTTATGCACAAACACTTATCTGAAAAGTAGCAAATTCCTACAGCTGAAACATAAAAATCTCCATCCAAAACCGGAATTAAAGCAGTCAATGATTTCCAGAAGGCAAAGCAGAGTGATGCACAGATGGATTCAGGTGCTTCCTCAGTGGTGAGGCAGACACCCATTTCCACCAGAAACAGCAGCCCTTGGACACCTGAATGCTGAGCAGCGCCAAGATCAGCCATTTATCCCCTAATAGAAACAAATAACTGAAATACTGCTGACAAGGGATGAAGTGAAAAAAACCAGTCATGGCTCATCTGCAGCTCCCAGTGGTCCTTTCCAAGGACAGCAGGAAGAACCCAGTGCCCTAGGGAAATGCAGGAGAGCAGGACACACCTTCCTTAAACAGCCACTGCCAAGGGTCCCTGCATCCTCTTGGCAGCCTCCACACAAATCTGGATCTTAAAAAGTCAAGCCAAGAGCAAAGCTGAGTCAAAATGACAGTGAGCAGGCTCACAGAGATAAACTTCATGATAAAAATTAAGTATCAGTATAAAAGTAATAGTAGAAAACTCAATACTTTAATAAGAACTTAATGACTTAGTCCTCAGTGTGACAGATGCTGTATTTTGGAGAGGATTCATGTTGATTTTATAAGTGAATCTAAACTATTGCCACAGGTCTGGCTGTACTAATATTAATAAAAATCTATTCTTCCTCCAATCAACACCTAACACTGACCGGACTGAAAGCAGTAACCATAGACAAACATGAGCAGTAGTTAACTAAATTTGAATTCTCCAAGAGTCTGTTAGAAGTATTATTTTTCCCATCAGTCTTTAAGCCTTTCTAAAGCCAAACTGCTTTGCAGCACCAGTGGCTGGTGGCTCAAAACTCAGCAATGGTCCTTTCTTCTTGTGGCCAACAGAGACCAGTGTTGAAATGCCCACAGTTAACTGGAGATCTTGCATACATACTAATATTCACAGTTTGTTTTGATTAAAACACATGAATGACAGGATTTACCTTTATCTAGGAGACTGTAGGAGGGGAAGGTGGGCAGGATGGTCAGGACAGACAGAGAGAGCTCAAAGCCAGGTTTTGGAACTTGTGGTTTACTGCAAAAGGGCGTGGGTGAAAGGGCCCTGCCTGGAGCTGCCAGCCACAGCTCAAAGCAGGGCAGTGAGAGAGTAAGAGAAAAGGGAAGGAGGGTGATAAGAGAAAGAACTAAGAGCGTGGTAAGAGGAAAAGCTAAGAGAGTGAGGTTCCTGTTACAATACAATAAATCTGTGTTAAATATTATAATTTTCACTAACCAATCTAATACAAGATACAAATGCTATAGCATTTACATCCAGCCTATAAGAATCTTTGTATTACCATACTGTGTTACACTTTAAACCCTAAAAACTCCTCTTTGGACCCCTTCTGCCAAGCCAGCAGGGTCTTCTCTGACCCTTGGAGCTGTCTGCAAGCAGAGGGAATTGTTCAATCAAGAGGGGATCACTTTCAGCTGGCCATGCTATTGTTTTCTAGTTATTTAGTGACTAAGATTTAGTATCTCAAAGATGGCTTTCATTTCAATCTCGCTTATGGTTTCCATATTCTCAACATCTCTTGCCAGGCAATCATATTTATAAGGTTTTCCTGATTCATCCTTCCCAACACCTTTACAAGCCGGGTGAGGAGCAGTGTTTGAGTGCCACTTACCGTGGTGTTTAATCACGAAAACGACTGCGGCACTGCCTGACGAGGCTGCCTCCACCTCTGCCTGCTCCCTTTTCCCCCATAATTGCAGGATATACTTTATTGTGACAGGGGCCCGAGCAGTGGAATTCCAATATGCTATCCATCAGGTTCTCCATTATTGGATTAGCTGGATGTGGCATCATTACCGCTGCACTTTCATGCCTATCATTGATTGCCGCATTCCTTCTATTTCACAATTAATGCAAGTCAGCTGGATTGATCAATCTTCTGATGAGTTTGAGCCACAGTCAATATATTCTTATGGCTCTGTGCTACTGATCTGTATGTTTTATAGCTGTGCCTAAGGATTTGTCATTCTGGTTACATGTTTTCTTGGTGGTGTTTTTCTCTTTAGATACTCATGCTTCCACCTTGCTGCCTAAACCACAAAGTGTTTATGAATGACTCACGTCGCAAGAAAAAAAGAGGGGTCAAGGAAGTAACTAAATTAATCACTGGAAAGAATTTTCTTTTAAAAAAAACCAAACAAACCAACACTTGAGCTGGCTCAGCAGCAGCCAGTCTGAAAGCTGAGTGCTGAAAACACTGAGTTTCCAAGGAATTGCCGAGACTTCCTGTGAGTGCAAGAATTTTCATTCCTTGTTTGGACTGACAGCAGGTTCGTGAGATGTGGAAGTACGTTAACTCGATTGTTGATATTTTTCTAACACTGTGATGCCTCTAATTGTTTTTTAAACCTTACTCTTCTTTCAGAGGGTAAAGAAGTGTGCAAGAAAACCCCCTCACAGTGAGAGGGAGAATGAAATGAGGGGGCATTATGAAAAAAAAAGTGAGAGAAACAATCCAGCAAACTAGAAAAACCCAAACAAACAAAAAAAATCACCAAACACAAACCAAACTAAACCAACCTGAAACTTGAAAGAGCAATGTTAATGCTGGTTCACTATTATAGCTCCATTCTATATCCCAGCCTGATCTCCATTATAAGAAGCCTCAATTAACAAAAGACACTAAATTTAAATATTAGAAAATTAACTGATAGTTGGACAAAGAGTAAAGGATGTTAATGAATATATTCAAATTAGAGTTTGGACTTTCTGGACTGGTTGCACATACAATGCCCTTATTAAATGAAGAATAATTGCTTTGTTTCATCACTCTCATCTGGTTGCCAAAGCTAGGACTGGTGAGAACGACAAGGAATTAGCAGTGACAATTACACGGATTTGGTGACAGTGATACCACATTTTTAAATACTTTGTTTTGTCATTAAGACTCTAAATTTACAAATAAAAGCCACTTATAACTGAACTCTTTTTACAATTTATTCAATTTCAAAAAGCAAAACAACCCCTGAACCATTTTTTTTCTGTAAACCCTGAAAATACCCCCAATATAGGAAGAAAAAGAAACACACTGACAGGAGGAAAGGCTCTGTTAAATATAAAATGAGTTTCATTCAAAGCAAGTGCTGTGTTGCCTTTAACATCCTGGCTTTGAAGAGAGCAGGCATTTCACGTTATCCATACATAATTCAGCCCCTCTGAAAGGGCTCCACCTAAACAATTTCCCATTACATTCCTGGGAAATTTGGAATATAAAAGACAGAACTGGTGCTTTCAACAGGGATAATATAATACACCACTGAGCTGTTACAGAGCCTTCAAAAGCACTTCCCCATCAGGGCCAGGCAGACAAGGATCACTGCTGGAATCACTGCTTTTCTCTGGCAGGAATAACATGAACTGAGAAACATGCCACATCATTTGAAGTCTGTTTAAGTCTTAAATTAGTTCATGAATCTATATTTAGGCTGCCTACATACATGGCCTGGATTTAGAAATGCAGAGCACAGCAAATCTTAGCAAGTCACTGCACCTTAAAGTGCTCACATCTTGCAAGAACCAGGCCATTATATTTAGATGCCTAATTATGGGTACGAGATTTGAACAAACTTAGCCTAGAGAATTTTAGCCTAGATAAGTGCAAATGACACCACAGAGGTTTTGAAGTTGCTCTGAGATATGATACACTATGGCAGAGAGCTCATATTCATGTAAAAGTGAAAAAACCACCTGGTAATTATAAATATATTGCAATTTAATGTATTGGGTGCTTATGGAGAAAAACCCCTATTTTATTTCTGTTAAAAAGAGTTCAGTGTTTTAGCTGCAAAGGGAAACAAATCAACATTCTATTTAATCTTATTACCAGAAGATATATGCTAAGCACAGAAACTTTTCTGTTTCAGGAAATATGCCAATGAGATCTCAAAGACTACTCTAAAAATAATGTAATAATTATGCTTAGTGTGCAAATAATTTTTAATTTCTCAGAAATTTGGGGGTTTATTTTACATCACACCATATTTGAAAGGGTATTGGAAAGCGATCCCAAATCTTGCAAGTAAAAGATTAATAATGAATTTTTAATTTGTAACTACAAGTTCACTCTTGGAGGTGAACATGGTAACTTTTGGGGGGGCTTTTTGTATTTTTAAGAGGTAATCAGCTGCTTTCTTTTTTCTGTATAGTCACCAAATGGCTCAGTCTGCTGGCCAAAATGGGTACTCAAATGTTTAGATTCTGACACTGGAGTAACCCATTGGAGCCTCAGACTTACAGAATCTGCTTTTTTGAACTAATTTCCTTTCCAAGAACTGACAGCTACACTTGGCCTGTTGGTGCTGCAGCTTTGCTTCCACAGAAAAGCTCAGCTTCACAAAACTCCCCATGAGCACCAGGGGAGGCTGAGCCCAACTCCTCACACAAACACAGATCACGGGGGTCAGAGGGGCTCTAAAAACAGAGCAGGAATGCACAACTTGTGTCTTTCTCTGCTGCTGTCTGCATTTTTGTGGATCACTAATGCAAATGTATTTATGTTTTCAGGAACTTAACAAGAAAAAAGAAAGCTAACCAGAATACTGAATTTTTAACATTGCTGTGATTTAGCGTGTTTGGGAGGTGTTTGCCCAGTAAAACAAGGAAGGGCATCAGGAATTTAGATGGATGTGAATTCCAAGTAATTTCCAGGAAAACGCTGTGTGGCCACATAAACTAAAATTCCATCCTCAATTACTCCATCTGCAAAAACCCCTAACAATAAACATTCCATATATCCGTAAGTCCTTACTTGTCTTCCACAATAAAATGGATGAACCACGTATTTGTGCTTTCAAATTTTGTATGGAAATCACAGAAAAACAGCACTTCAGGCATTGTATGCAAAAGAAACAAACCCCTCCCTGGGCCCAATGTGGATTTTTAGTTCTGGCATGGGCTGAAGGCAGAGTCAGAATGCACACACAGGCAGCTCTCCTAACAGGATATACACACACACTTTTGTTTTACCTCCTCAAAAACATGTTCATTACTTTTTCAAAGGAAATGACAAGTAATTTATGAGGTAATACACATAAATGCTCCAAGCACGAGAAAACACAGCTTTCAAATAATGCAAAGAAACTTCTGTCTCTGAGGACTTTAAAGGTATTGCCAGGTTCTCTGGTGCAGAGGTATAGTATAAATACTATAAAATGCAGTAGAAAGCGTTAAGCAACACACACTTCCTGCTGAATTATAGATGTAATCAAAATGAGCAAATACACAACATCACTCTTCACCATGCTTGTCTTCCTGGAGAATTTAAGCTGAAGCTCCAGCTTTGTGTTCCCTGAGTTTTATGCTCTCTCCATTGTTTACCTAAGAGATTCTGAGTTTCATAACATGTCATAGCACATCATAAAAAAAGGTATAAACCTGGACATTTCTCTTGAAAGTCATAGATCAAGTTCCCACCAACACCAGCCCCAGGAATTGATTTTGATTCCAGCTTATATGTATATTTCATTGCTTATGTTTCAACACCATGATAAATATTTACTTAGCATCTTTCTAAAGACAGAGCGAGATTCATTAAATCAAAAAGCAGAATTCTGTTATGGAAATTGTAATCATTACAGCTTGACCTAAAACTGCTAATGCAGGCTTTTCTGTCGTCTAATTTTGCAGCCAGAGAAGCAGTTTCCTGTGGCTCACTGATCCTGACAATACCCTCAGACCAATTCCCATGATTCCCTCATCATAGGCAGATATCATTTCAACAGATGTCAAGAACAGCTAAGTGCACTTAGGCCTATTTGTTAAATTCCTAGGGGGAGGTAGATTGGCGAAATTCATCCTGTAATTAAACCGCATATTTCTTTCAAGCTGCCTCTTCCCTTCATAATCCCTCTGCCTTGCATCAAATCATTTAGGCACTTATTGGCCACAATCAATACAATATGAGATCCATTAATTTAGTCCCTGGGAGCTTTGCTGGGAAGAGGCAGCGCTGCTCTGCCAGCATTCCCAGGCGTTCCTGCAAGCCCAGGGCAGCCACGGGGCACCTGCAGGGGATGGATGGCACTGCCAGCCCCTGTGCCACAGCTCTGGGCTGCGACCAAACCCACGGGGATGGGATGGGAAACACTGAGTGCAGCACCCGCTGCACGGCACCCACTCCA
>VRYO01002014.1:12510009-12552575 GCA_009812075.1 Sialia sialis
ACAGCGCTATCCCAACACCCACACCTGCAGAGCCCTGTCCCAGCAGGCACCCCTGCAGTAACCAATCCCCAGCCCTGCACATATTCAGTGCCCCTCACGCTGCACTGCACACAGGGACATTGGGACACTAACGAGGGCTCTCACTGACACAGGTGCATTTCAAACATCTTGCACTGGCACCATCCCTCCTGCCCTGTACACACCCACCTCTTACTGAATGGGGCTGAATTTGGCTGAGATTTGCTTGTATTCTCTTAAATGGAATCAAACCATCCATTTATATTTTTAGAAAGAATCCTAAAATTAGCTTATGTTTTATTTTAAAGGATATATTTACTTATAAATATATAATGCAACAATATATCAACCAGGTCCCTAACATGTAACTGTGAAACTGAGGACTTAGAAGTGTCAACAAGAAACTGTATTAAAGGCTTCATAAAACCAAGCATGTACCACGCTGGGTAGCTATCAATATGTGCACCAAACAACGTGTCATTTGCAATTAAAATTGTATTTGTATAGAAACGAGGAATAAAATTGGTACACACAGAGATTATTAATGTGGTAGGCTAACTTGGGAAGGGAAGGGAAAAAAATAAATTCTAAGGCTTAATTGCATTATTTTTCTGCAACTGCAAAACCAATCTATCAGACAAACCAGAACTCCATACACTATTATACGTATTTAATTTTTAAAGCAGAGGACTAATTAGGAAGTGCTTTTGTCCCTTTCATAACAGATACAATTTATAATTTTCAGATTAAGGAATTGCAATTGCAGTGATGTTGTGTTGTCAGTTTGAGCTCACGTTGAGCGGCGGCAGGAGGAGAAGCTCCGTGCTGGGAGTGACTGGGGTTTGCTCACACCCTGAGGAGCTGGAGCACACAGGGCAGCTCAGCTGGGGCAGAGGAGAGGATGAAGTTTTGGGAAAGCCCAGCAGACCCAAGGATGTTTCAGAGGCTCTGCCATGGCCCTGGCTGGATGCACTCATTAACTGAAATTCCGCAAGATTTTCTTCTCACCTTTCACTCCTGCTCCTAATGTTTCCATGGTTTCACATATTTAAGACTTTAAAGGACCACAACCTTTATTTGTTTCATTTTTATATTATGTTTCATTTCTATTTTATGTTTTAGAGGTGAGAAGGATTGCTTTATCAAAATTGAGTGGGAAAAACAGTGTTATTTCATACAGGTCGACTGAGAACCTATGAAATTATCGTTAAAACCACCACAATACCTACAGGAATCTTTTCAGCCGTGGGGATAAAATGTTAAAGGTACTGTGAGGACATTCTGTACTGCAGACACACGAGACAAAACAAAGAAAAAAACCCCACAAAACACTTCAAGACTTTTAAGGGATTTGCATTCCTTTACAAAGTATTTTTTCCTCTTTGAGTAAAGATACTTTCTGGCTGAAATTGCTAACATCAATTACAGATTGAGAACTAAAAAAAAAAAAAAATGGAGAAAAGATAACCATTCCTTTTGTAGCCAAGAGCCCTTCAAGTTTACAAGGTTATCCTGAGTGGAGTCTTGCCTTTGTAACTGGAGAGGAAAGCCACACCATTGCCATTTATTCTGGTGACTCTTTCACTACATTAAAGCCAGTTTCCAGAAATTCATTTTGGACTTCGTACCTTTGCCTTTTCAGGACGTGGCAAACCAGATTATTTTTATCTTTCAACTCCACAACCTCACAAGGGACTCAGCCACCTTCTTGACTCACCTGGTGCCTGCACTTGCTCAGAGCACAACCTGCAGCCACTGAAAAATCACCTTTTTTTTTTTTTTCTTTTTTTTGGTGGGGGTGCTGTCTTAAAAGCATTTACTTCCCATTCATCTCTATTAAACAGAATTTCAGAATTTTCACAAATTTCAATAAATGCCTTTTGCTGTCCCACTAGATCAGGCAGGAACCTTCTGATTTCTCAAAAATTTGTAGGAAAGAAATACCCCTTGGAAAAATATCCCAAAAAAACACCTGCTGAAAAAAGGAATATAGTGCATACTTTCAACATGGAAACATACTGCCATAACCTCACACCCCTGAGAACTACAATTAAGCACTTTAGAAATTAAGAAATTATTAGGAAAAATACATCATCATCCAGCCAAATACTTTTATTATACTTTAATTCATTAGAAATATTTCTAAACTCCCCCTGGGGAAAGAGTACAGTTTAAAATTGCTTACATCTGTCTTAAAAGCTGAAATAAGCTTTCCTGTTTCATCTTTTATAATCTTATTTTAAAGTTTGCAAAAACTGCTGACTCGGTAATGCAAAACAGATAATTATTCTAAATATCTTTTTTGGGGGTTATTTTTCTAGGTATGCCTAATTGTTGTCTGCTCTTTCACATTTACTTCTGGATGTCATGGAGATTTGGAAACAACAACGACAAAATCCAACGCAAGAAAACCCACACTGGGTACACCTGCTTAATGACAATAATTAGGTTACCACTAATTCCTAGAGCTGTCACTGTAGGCTGAGCAGGTAAATAACAAAGGCAGGCAGCTTCAGATCTAAAATAATTAGTCTGAGGGTTTTTTTTAATATTACTTTGAGGACAACAGCTTCATTCCATCTGTTTTGTTTTGTTTTCTTTGTCCCCCCAGGTAGCCACTTCATAATTACAGGAGGACTGACTGAGAAAACTCCATTGGAAGGAAACGTCTGCTCTCACATTTCCACCCTCTGAACTCTTCCTAATTTTAGACTCCCTCATTTGTAGGAGGGCAGAGGAGGAATAAGCATTTCCCTGAGTGCTCTCCCACTGGCAGCAGTTTGTGGGTTTGAAACTTGGGATGTTTTTGTGTTTGTTAGAAATCCATCAGGAAATTGCATTTCCATTAAATTCTTGAGTCTTCACTTGGACACAAGTACAGATTGAGAATTTGCCACATAATATTGCAAAAACTACATGTGGCATCTATAAGATGCTTATTAAGGTGTTTCACACTAAAAATACATCCAACGTATAAGCAAAAGGAATTAACCCAAACATGGATTCAAAGACCTGCCTTAGGGATATTTAATTTTGCCATTTATTTTATTTTAATATGTTACCTCTACTGTGAGCATTTCTCATAGATGAGAGCTCTTATTGCCTAAAAACTGCCTTAGAACTATATAAAAAGGTAAAAATAAGTCAGAAAACATGAAACTTCAGCCATTATAAACTTTAAGTCATTATTATACATAACTATTCCAGTAGGGCAGCACAGATGCAACAAAAGCAATTTTGTCTCAAACTAAGAGAGGAGGTCAGGAAATTAAATAGTTTGAAAAAGCAAGTAAATAATAAACAAAAGTAAAACACTGAAGTGACACATGGTAAAAATAGCAAAAATATTAAGAAATGCAAGAGTTTTCAGAAAACTCTTGATTTCATTTCAATTACCTACTCTTCCAGCTATAATCAGGTAAGGCAACAACTTGGCTCTTTACAATAATTACATTCTAACTGTGTGATTGCAATAGCCTGAAGGCTCAGATTTGGTAGCACCTACAGATTATTGCATTTTATAAGTATTATTAAAAGCAAATGAAGGAAAACTAGAAGAATAAGATTAGCATTATATAAAATCCTACTGCACTAGAACACCTCATTAGGAAAATAGATATTTTTCTCCTTAAAACAACTAAGTATGAAGTTAAGAAAGTTCAATTTCTAACTCTCAAAGAGAAGAGACTTTTTGCTACTATTTATTTTTATTCCAGCATTGTATTGTAAAAGTGGAGGAGAACATACTGCCCATTTAGTGTCTTATTGCAAAAACAGACATCTTCAGACATCTTTTGTTTGTAGAAATCATGGCTTTCTGGCACAAAGAGAGTAGGAATGCTCATCCTGGTTAGTGCAGCCCCTGTGCACAGGGCAGCAGGAGGACAGACACACAGACTTCACTCCGAGATTCTCATTCTCTGCACACCCAGAGACACCAGCCAGGCTTTGAAACCATGGCTTGGTTCACTGCTTAAAATGGCCCCATTCCCTTTCTTTTACTTCAAGAAAGCCCTTTCCATCCTCAGGATCCTGAAGGCCTCTACTGCTCCATCTAACATTTTCCTTTTCTGACACCAGTTCCTTTCTTTACACTCTTTGTCTTGGGTTGCAACACAGGATGTGATCAAAGCATCTATTCTATCATGCTCTGTTAAACCAGATGGGGCAGTGATCCTGATCTCCGTGGGAGATATTCTGCTAATGGGCAATCCATTGAAACCAGGTGGGGCAGTGTTCTTTATCTTTTCACAACCCATCCTTCCTCCAGAGAGTATCTTCTGCTAATGGCCATTGAGTCCCACTGGGGCACTGATAAAATTACTGCATCCCATTGGGAGTTGCTCCAGCCAGGGGAGAAGCCAAGCCTTTCCTACCAAGATAAAAACTGAGGTTTTGGGACACTAAGGTGCCCTTTTTTTCCAATGGGCTCCAGAGGAAAACCAGACTTCTCCACATCACCACTGGACCTTCAGAGGGAAACTGCATCTTCTACAGGAGCACTGCTCCAACTGAAGCACATCTGTCACTGCAGGAGGATGCAGCCACCATTGAATGGCACTGCTACCAACACCCTGACTAACTGACGGGTGTCAGGTTGTACTCTGACTTTGTCAGATTTTGGGTTTGTTCTTTGTAGTACTGTATTTCTATTTTAATTTCCCTAGTAAAGAACTGTTATTCCTAATTCCCATATCTTTGCCTGAGAGCCCCTTGATTTCAAAATTATAATAATTTGGAGAGAGGAGGTTTATATTCTCCATTTCAAAGAGAGGCTCCTGCCTTTCTTAGCAGACACCTGTCCTCCAAACTAAGACACTTCCAAAACCACTCTCCCCCCTCTAGTTCAATAGTTCTCTGGCATTCTTATATAAAATAACCTCTTTAAACCTGCTGGACAGAGAGTTCACAGTCACACCCAGGAGTTTCCCTGGGACAGCTCTCAGCCTGCCCTCCCAAGCAATCCAGCTGCTTAAGCAAACGTGCTCGACAAAGCCCTCTGATGAATGTTTTGTAAGCCAGAGCTAAACCCCAACTCTTCATGCTGATGCTCACCCAATCTCCAGCCCATTTTCTGTGCCATCAGCCAGGCAGCTGATAATAATTCCTGCTGTAATTGCCCTCTATCATTTTCTCTGTCAGCTTCTTGTCTGCCATCAGTTTTTTTTCTAGAGGCTCTGAGAGGTGCCTGTCCTTGTTTTCTCACTCTTTCCCCTACACATTTTATATTTGGCCATTTATCACCTCCTAAGACATTTCCGTATGACTCATGGGGTCAGCTCTCTAATGTAGATACCTGGAATTAAATCCTGTCTTTGTCAAACTCCTCATGGATATCTAACAATGGCTTCAACTTCAAAGCATAATTTTCTCTCTTATTGCCCACCAGCTTCCAGGCCCTTGTTTTCAGCTTCTCATAAATTCATAATCTTGAGCTCATGGAAAATCATGCAGATTTTTTTCTGTGTAACACTTCTGAGATCTTGCACTTCATATCTATCTGGAGAACCTCAATTCTCACTTCATCACACTTTGCAATTAATGTTTTTTCTTCCATCTTGGTTCTGCTCACAACATTTTGGGTTGCTGCTGCCAGAGCAACTTTGTGAAATTATTGTTCAGACAATTTCAGCCACCTTCTTGCATCATCTCCCCTCTATCCCCTCAGTCTGTCTTTCCACCTCTCTCATCAACAGAAACAGCAGAATGGCATCTCTGTACACTGAATATTAACTTGCTTATTCCTTTAGAAAGCAATATAATACCTTAAAAGTGATATCAGTGGCATCACTAAAGTTATGGTGAAAGGTTATACCAAAGTATAGCCTGGAAACCCCTTTTTAACAGCTAGCAAACAATGCAAGAGTCCACAGTTCATCACAGTTCAGCACTGATCTCTCTTTTCCACCCTAACATTCACACTCTACTTTCACAGAATTAACTAGGTTGGAAAAGACCTCTGAGATCATCAAGTCCAACCTTTTCCCTTCTTATTTCCTATTCTTAAATTCTTACTATGTTTAGGCTCCCCTCTCCATAGCTGAAAACATGACACCAATTAATTGGCTTGCAATACTGAGATCTTGGGGAAAATGGGGGAAAAAGTACAAAGGTGTTACACTCTAAAAGTTTTAAATGCTACAGTCAGGATCATTTGTATCATTTTTGTTGACTCTTATCCTTTCTGTAATGTATTGTTTTGTCAGACTCTAAATTACTGATTTTAATCCATCAAGCCAGGCAGGCCCACAATCAATTGAAAGGTACAAGAGAAAAAAGGTAGCTCTTCATCATTATTAGTTCTTTGTTCAAAGGAACTCTGCTTAAACTTTTGATCTATGTACTTCAGACAACGCAAAATCTATTTATTTGAGTTTAATCTTATCACTGCTAATCTTAATCACTGCTTTGTCTGGCTAATTAGCCAAGGAAGATGACAGCATTCTGGGGTGAGTTCTAATGGTTCTCAAAAAAGGGAGTAAGATCACCTCACTCAGGATGATTTTTCATGCACTGTTATTTTAGAAAAAAAATAATGTGCAAAACATACATAGAACACATCGTACATCCTACTTTTTCTCTCAAGGCAAATATCTTTATCTGAAACAATAATTGAATTTTTTTTGGTTTTTTTGCCATGCCTCCTACCTGAGCTGCTGAGTAACATCTAACTTGTGGAGGTAGCAAGACATCAAACAAATCTTTTGATGTACAAACATTATCCACTATTTTTTAGAAAAGTGAAAAATTCAGGGAGTGTATAAGCACACACAACACACACCAGATTTGTTAATGAGGGAAAGGGTTCTCCAACCCCATGGAGCAGTGACCCAACTTTGGAGACACCAGGATCATTTTGCTGCAGTGATTTTTCTTGGCTGCCATCTCTGCTCCAGCCCTTAGACAAAAAAATCCATTTGACCCCAACCCATGCAGAGTCTGTCAGCCAGGACCTGATTCACTGGACATCCCAAAAGCAGCAGGAAAACTCTGTATGGGCAGTGGTAGGATCTGGAGCCTGTGGTGAGAAAGAATTTGATTCTCATGATTTGATTTTGCATCATTTTAATGCTAAACCTACACCTTTCTTAGAAGTCTGATATGTTGGTCTCCTGGATTTAGGCATTTTGTCAGTTCTGTTCAGGCTAGGAACCCAGATTAAACAGCCTACAGCTAATCCACCAACTCCCAGCAAAACTCCTTTTACCTTCAAAAACCAACAGTGCACAAGAATTTCCTGCACAGGGAATCTCTGCCTGGAGCTGATCATTTTGTGACCAAGGCTGGTTTGCTCCAAGTTCTTTCAGCACAACAAAATTTGTAAGGAAAACAAACTTTGGGGGTGAAATGGAACCCTAATGAAGGCAATGGCAGCTCCTTCATTAAGCCAAGCACAGCAGCCCTGCCATGTCCCAGGATGAGGTGATTCCAAGAGCCACAGTCAGTTCCCTCCTGCTGGGCTTCCACTTAATGACAGCATTCCCTGCAATGCCTTTGGGAACACAAAATCAGTTTATGGCTAACAGAGGGAGAGGTTTTTAAAACATGACATTGCTGTAAAACTGTACTAGTATCAGAGAGTCAAGAAAAAATAATTTTAAAGTTATACCACCACTTGAAATTCTTTTCTGTCACTGTGTACTAGTTGGTTATGTTTCATATCTCAAGGTATAACAAAAAGCAATACTTAAAAACGGGGTTAAACACCTGCAGGATGCAACTTTATAGCATTAGCCCTGATTATAAACGTAAAGGTAAGTGATGCATTGTAATAGAATCATCTTATGGCCCAGGCTAAGACTGTAAAAATGTAAAGCTTCATACTGTGCTCACCATGTTCAGTTAAAAGCAGAAAAAAATAGTGTTGCATTTTCCCCATCCTCAGCAGAACTGCCATCCCTTCTCACAGGGTTTTCTAATCCTTTCTGGCACCTGAGGCATCTGAACAGTTGGTGGGAAGAAGTGAAACTGTGACGAAGTGAGTCTCATTTCAGATTTACAGTCCAATCACTCACAAAACCTGCCAATTCACTTTATGGCATGTACTGTGAAAATTCATTATTTAATATGAGCCTAAAAAATCTATTGGTGCACTACAGTAGCTTGACTTTGAATTATAAAAGAAGGAGTAACTCAGTATGTGGTGTCTTTAGGCTTGTAGAGAGATAGACCAGCACATACTTAAAATGTCCTTTGCATGTTCCACTCAAGCACAACATCAGCCAGCAAACCGCTCTTTTTTCAACATTTTTTCTGTGTATTCTTATCTGACTGCTATATATGCATAAGCTCATATAGTAATGTATGTGTTAGGTGCTAAAAAAAAATACTATAAATGAACAGCCTAGGTTAGAAATAATTTTGATTTCAAGTAATTTTCATTAAAAAGATATAATGAAAGACATGAACCCATTAGTTTGCAGATAATCATAACTACTCAAGCCAAGTCAACTCACTAAATACCTTTGTTATTTTATAACCACACGACTTAGGGAAGAAATACATTTTAGGCTCTGTGGACTGCAGAACCATGACAGTGTCAGTGATGCTGATGCTACCTCAGAGCTCCCAACTCCTCACTCTCCTCCCCAGTCTGGCTTGGGTCTGAAAAAGGCAATTTCTCCCTCCTACAGATCTGTCAAATGCCAAGACAATAACTGAAAAAAATTAACTTGCACTAAGAGAAAATACCAGGATGTCTCAAGGTGTTCTCACTTGTGCCCAGCCCTGTTGACTCGTGCTGCAGAATCTCTGCAAAGCACAATAAAGTGAGCAGGAGTTGTCCATCCATCTTTGGAACAGCAAGAACCGTGGGCTGGACCACAGCAGAGCCAGAGCTGGATTTGCTGCAGGTGCTCCCAGAGCACAGCCTCACCTGGGCAGGCTGACTCCAGCTCCTTTCTGCTTCACACAAAGCTGCAGCACAAGGTTGTAGCTCACAAAATGCCAGCTAGCATCAGTTATGGAGTGAGATGGCTTGACTAATGACTGCATTTACAGCTGGTGACTGTTTTAAAGCTACACTTCAATTTTTTTTATTATACTTTTATGCTACAAACATATACAATTGAAATTTTTGCAATTATTTATTGTAGCAAAATTAAAATGTGCAAAATAAACCTCAGATGGGCCATAAGTTCTGTAAGTTTTTTCTTTCCCCCTTTATGTCCAATTCATTCTCTTTAATTCCTTACTTCTTATGGCAGCAGTTTGATATAATAAAGCACAGTTTGTAAAAGCCATTAAGAGGAAGCTTGCTAGTAGCAATCCTATTAAGTTACCTCATCAAGAGATGTGCTGTAACGTTCTCACATCAACTTTCTTCAGCTTTTCATTGCAGGGCTTATAAGTGGCTGAGATTCCTAATGTGCTTTGTTGAAATTATGAGCAAAAATGTCTTCATAGAGCATAGGAGGTAGAAGTAGTGTACAAAATCAAGTTCAATTACAAAAGTATTTTTGAAAGATCCGTTAATGCCAGCAATATTGTAACAGCATTAATTAGACAAAGGGTAATTCTCACGGTCCAGAGTGAGAGTGCCCTGTCTCTTCTGTTAGCTCATTTTTGGAAAGGTAAATTGTCATTCCTTGCTCAGGCACCCTCACTATCATCTCTCCTCCACGCTCCCTCTGAGCACAGAGGAGTCAGTGGATGCTTCCCACTGGTGCTTGCAAACAAACCCAGCACACTTGATCATGTTCATCACTATTATTACATCCTTTTGAGTTTCAAACCATCCTAACTCTAAAATGCCCAGAAGAAACATTCACCCAAAAGCTGAATGCAAGATTAAACACAGTTCATGAGACGTATCAGGCAGCATCTTATTTTTTTTCTTAAAAACAAATATGGTTTAAAGTTATAGAGCTACTGTACTTCCTAAGTCAGGATCAAGTTTGCTTTAAAAATATTTTGCCTATTGAAATATGACACTTGTAATTAAAATAAGTATAAAATTATTACTAAAAACTGAACAGAATTTTTTGCTTTGCTAACCATCTTCTCAAAAATCAAATTGCAATACTCTTTCAGCATTTCATTATTTTCAACTGTATTATACACCAGCCCTTATTAATATTTCTCTTTCAATATCTTTCAGGATATATATCTTTCTTCTGGTTGGCAAGTATCCAATACTTTTGGTTTGCAACAAATAAAGCCAGAGCACAATTTTTTTGTATGTGTAAATCCCAATGGTTCATTTTACTTCTCCATCAAATCTCAAGCATTTTGCCACTTGCAGGTTTATTTTTGTCCTTTCATCACAGGGCTTTTAAGATTAATCAATCCAATTGCTGGAATCCCTTGCCAGATAAACCTGTCCACAAAGCTGTGAAGTGCAAGGCAATGACAGCAATGGTTTGTCTATTCCTGTGTAGTTTTACATTTCCAAACCCCAAGAACTGGACGCTAATAAAGCACTGTCAGACTTGCCAAGAAGGGAGGATTCTGCAAATGACTGTCACAGTCGCAGACACTGCCTTGCAATGCAAGGGGAAGGAAGCTGGGATGCAGCACCTGTCCCACAGAGCTCTGCAGGGCACACACTGCTCAGACCAATCCTACACTCACTTGCCAGCTCCTGATTTCATAATTACCTTTCCTGATTTCATAAACCATGGATGCACCCACACGAGTGCTCAGAGTGAAAAACAGCAACAGAAGGAAAGAGGAGAAGGGAACTCATGTCCTGCTCCTTTTCCCATTTGCAATTGCACCTGTTGAACAATTATATTCGTCACTCTTCTGAGTGTGAAGATTGACCTTTAACTTGGAATAAGGAAATGTCCTTCTCCCCCATCATTTACAGTTTATGTCTTCTCTTCTATTATCATGGAAGAAGAAAGCTTTAGTGATAACTCCACTACTCAAACTCTGGAGACCTGAGTTCCATTGGCAACCTTCAACAAGCCCCTCCTGGCTGCACCTTCTTTAATGAAAATGCACCTCAGAAGCCTCAGGGCCAACTAAAAGTTCTCATAAAAGGGAGTACAGAATGGAAATAATTGTTCTGCTCAAAGAAAAGAGACTTACTGAGTGATTGGGGAAAGCAAGGAGACAATGTCAGGTTTGCTTTTCCCTCACATCCAATTTTGCAGGATATGCTCTGCTCACTCTCACTGTGCTGCTCTGAATTCTCCCCACTGGGCCAACGTTTCTCAAGGACAACATCCAAGCCTGGACGTGGATCTCTGGGACAACCTTCCCTTTCCTCAAGGTATCCTAGCTGAATTTGACAGAGCTTCTTTTTTGCACACCTTGGGGGTCTCCCATCCAACATCTGTCCAATCCTACACCAGTGCAAGGCCCCCACATCATTAAAGGATGCTAGATTTACTCCCCATTGCTATCCTCTTTCTGCTCTTATTAAACCAGTCATTTTAAGAAGCCACTTCACTGCAGACCTCTCTTGCTGAGATGCAGAAAGAGCCCCTCACCACCTCCCTGCCCCTCCTTGCAGCTCAGGACCCAGCTGGGCTGGAGATGAACTTGTACCTCCAGCCCCCAGGGCATTCAGTACACACACAGTTCTCTGCTCTGCACACTGACACATGTGTTTCTACTTCAACACCTTCTCATTGTGTTTATATTTAATTGACCAGTGAAGTAATTACTTCCCCCAGAAAGAAATCAATTCTGTTTCCTATATTTTCCTTACATTCTTTTGTTGTAGCCTGTGCAATATAGATGGCCAATGTTGTTTCTAATTCTTCCTGTTCAGTTCCTCAGGTGTACAAAATGGTATTTCTTGCCCAGATTGCAGTTCCTGTTTCCCATGTTACATGCCCCATCAGTTAGTTGTTTTTCTTCTGCCTATTTCTTCTTGTTATTGGACTAAGGAAACAATATTTTTCTCACATAGGCTCCTAGTATTAATAGCCTATTTCAAAAGGAAATGATTAAAATCCAAAAGCAGTACTCTATGCAAGCCTATCTTCTCCCAAACATCACATAATTATTAGCAACATATAGTATTGTTTACAATAAGTAAATTACTTCCTTTGTCCATCTATTACAAGCCTGGAAATATTTCTGATGTCCCCAGACCAAGTAATCCACAGCACAAAGAAGCTGCAAAAGTCTTTTTTAACTCTAATGTTTTCACAAGGGCATACCTTACTATGTTTTATAAACCTACTTTATTTTATTATATAGATTCATATAAAAACTATAAACCAGGTTTTATATCACTTTCAGCTTTTGACCATTCATCAGTTTTCCATGATAAAGCCACAGTGAAATCAATATCCTTGTAAAGCCCGACTGTCAAAAGTTACTAGACTATTTCCAAAGGCAATTCCAATGAGACAGACTACCAGATGCTTTCAATATATTTTATACAAGGCTGCATGATAATTTTAGTGGGACCGAATGAAACAATACAACAGGTAGTGTTTGGAGGTTTGACACTTTAAATAGCGACCACAATTGATTTTTACAAGATACCAGAGACAAAAATGCCACTTCTGGAAAATTTATACCCAAACATTCATCTACAGAACCTAGGAGCAATTGTGTAGTCAAGCAGCTAGGAAAGCAGATAGCCTTTAGACAAAAAAGTTACATAAAATGTTCACTGTTCCTATATGGTATGAGCATGTCTGTACTTATACATAAATATAGTTAATATTTAATAATCTATATTTAATATACACACATGTATGGGTGTCTGGAAGCATAACCACCTCACTATATTAATTTTACCCTTCTGCTGATTTACAGTTTTATTTCTTGCAGGAGACTGCCAATTATGATTAAAATTCCCCTTATAATTAATTCAAAATTTTATTAAATCCAGCTTTTATAACTTTAAATATAATAACGCCAGCCAAGCCAGGGCAAAGAATATGTCTAGTCATTAATTCTACTTGTATCATTTCTCATTCCTCAAGAAAATGGCAATAAAAGGATCCCTCCTTAGAAATCAGCCTGGCCATGGCCATACTCATCTCCATAATAGCACAATTTCCAATTCACGCCTCATTTTCATTAATGTTTCTAGCCATAAATTTTTAAGCATATGATAAAAAATTTCTGAAGCGGCATAAAACTAACATGAAGAGGGAGTTCATTAGTATGTGACCCTAATTAGAAATTCCATATTAACTTCCCATTTCAACTTGTGCATATCCAGCAGCAGCAGGCCCAATATGCTGTGTACCACTTGAACATTTGTCTTAAGAGCTCTTTCTTCCCTCCCTTCCTCATTTTTACTTTTAGACAATCTCTGTGTTTCCCCTGCTATTGAATAAGTCAACAGACAACTGTATCACAGCAGCACCTTTTGTGTCACAAATTATCCTGGAGAATTGTAAGAAGCTACCAGCTCAATGCTTTATTAATGATACCAGATCATAAAAAGAAAGGGGAAATTGCTGACTCCAACTCTTTTCTAATGTTGGGTGATAAAAATGCTACTTCAGGATTCAGAAGGTTAAGTTCTAATGTGTATTTTGAATAGAGTATGCTGAAATAATTGCCTCATAAAGCAATGCATTGACCAGCCTGCTAATGGCTGTATAGTGCAAAACTCAGCAAAGAGTGCCAAGCTCACTGGAAAAATTGCTGTGGCACTACTTTTGGAGCTTTCCATATTAACTTAACTTTACCCTTTTCCACTTATTCTGTTTTTAATCCTGCCAAATGGAAACTCTACCACCTAAACCACTACCAACTCCTTTCCACTATGTGAGGAGCAAATTAAAATGCAAACTCCAAAAAGGAAACACCCAAGTGGATTTGAACACATCAGTAACAAATCAGAATCACATTCCACTCATATGAACCCAGTCACTAATTTATTTTTTTGGTTTTTCTGCTAGCTTCAGTTTGATATCAAGCCTGTAGCCAAACTGAAAGCAAAGCAATAATTGCCTTTTAAAATATGGATGGATTTCCAGCTTATAAACTTTTCATTAACAAGAATCTTTCTGATAAAGCAGAGTCCTTTCTGGCAGTGCACACTCTCAGCATCAGAGCAGCAGAGAAGTGCTTCAAGCCTGTCCCTGTTTATAAAACACCCAAGCACAATTAAACAGAGTGAAAAGAGGTCAATATACATAAAGAAGCCCACAATATTCCACATTCTGTGCCCAGATTTAAGAAGAAAAAATAGACATTAAAAGCTGAATTCAGTTCCTACTAAAACCTCAGGACTGGGTTTACAGCAGAACAAGGCTCCACACCTGTGTTTTACAGACCAAGGTGTGTAGGCAGCAGAGGGAGATACCCAAAGCACACCAGAGTGAAGGGGAAAATAAAAGAATGAGACAGTGGCAGTTAACACTAGTTATGTATCTGTTGGAACTACCATCATGTGAGAGACCTAAGGTGTGTTTATCTCTGAGTTTTTGAGGAAATTTAGAAAAAAAAATAAAAATTGCACATCTGTTCACGTCTGGACTCCCACAACAGTGTTTTTATCCAGTGACCATTTTCTCACCAGTGAAGCTTCAAGCACACAACTCCCATGTTTTCAGCTTCCAGCTCTCCTGCAGTCAGGCAGTGGCTCGAGAATGGATTTGGTAATTCATGAGACACAATGTCCAGAGCACAGCAAAACTCTCCAGATCCCTCATTCCTGCCCCAGGACCTGTGGAGCACTGCCATCATCTCCCACCCTCTGCTGGCTCACAGCTCTGGTTTAACAGGGGCCACCTGGCACTCAGGTGACAAAAGCTGTGACATCACAGGATACCCAGAGCTGACATTCTGATGCCATAAAACGAGGCAATTTTTGCGAAGTCCTCAGTGTCAGCATTTACTGTCCCACAAAAGGCTAATAAAACCTAAATTACCACTTTTGTACTGGTTAAAATACAAAGCCATAACCCAGCATTTTAACTCTTTCTCCCCAAACCGGGCAGGGAGAGATTCAAGGTACACGTAAATGTTTTGGTTATGACTATGTTCTTTAAATCTCCTTGTTGTGTTGGGGTGTCTTTATGTACCTGAATTCAGTGAGTTATCAATAATTTGGTGTAGAGAAGCAACAGATGAAATCAAGTTCAATGATAACACTCCTTTTGATTTCAAAGTTGTTTGTACAATCAGACAACGTTGATAAATACACAAGTATCTAAGAACTTCATGCATAATGTACCCTGAGCTTGGATGTGTATCAATATAGAGTGGAATAAAAACTTTCTTAGGCTACATATTAATCAAAAAATCCCAAACTATAAAGCACAATGAAAAATTTCACACCACCAGCACTGTTCAGAAATAAACCTACAGTGAAGGTACTAAGTTTTTAAAAGTCCTTGGTTTTGTCTGGACTGACAGATGTGCGATTTTAAAACACAAATCATTCATGAAAAAAACAGTGACATCTCTCTACCTTATAAAAACTAATGGATCAGAACGCTGATTACTAGAAAAATAAATCAGCTTTTGAAATCTTAAGATGTCATCAACTAAGCATCACACACTGTGGATATGAGATGTATTACCACAGCCATTTGATTGATTTATTATTGGTTTGGTAATCAGTCTTTTCAACTTTTTTTTAACTCATTATCACTAGTGAACAAATATATTAAAAGCCCTTTGAGTGCACTGTGTGTCAATAATTTTGTCTTTTAAAAAAAGATTTATTGCAAATAGTAATTAAAAATTCAGGTTTCTTTTTGAAAGTGCCCCTATATCTTCTTTTAATGAACCACAAACAGAATAACAGCAAACTAGAATGGCCTTTCCAAACTGATGCCTATATGAAAAATCACAGGCACCTAAAATTCCTGATTCATTTTAAAGGTAAAAAAGAAAATTATTTTTAGTATTTCTATCCTCCCTCCCCTCCTCCACACACATACATACTACTTCCCCCCTGGGAAATAGTAAAAAAGAACTATTAGTTATTACTATAAGTAGTAGTCAAAATCCTGTCAAAAGGCAATTTTGATGGATTGCTATTTGAATAAAAATAAGACAAGCATTGTATTTATATGACAAGTACAGATGTAAGATTAAAGGATATTACAAAACCTCCGAATAATCTTTTTTAATTATCTCTGTTTGGATCAAGCACATTAAGATGAGACAAGCCAAAGTTAGCTCCAATCCACATAACTTAGCAACGACCTGACCCACTTGAAATTTCTTTTCTGAGACTTGGCTGACTTAGCCAAAGCTAAGGCACACACCTTAATATAATGGGCCAGAACATCAATCAAGACTTATTTTTACTCCTTTACTGCTATTCTGAGTTCTTTTAGAAAGTTATTTCTATTTAGTTATTCAAATACATGGTTTCATCGAACTCTGCTACTTTTACACATTTTCTACAAAAACAAAGGGAAAAGGATAAGCATGGGGAACTGGCATTTAGCAAAGGGCCACCATTTAGAACTAGAATTTGCTTTTATTATATTTACAAAAAATGGTATTTCCATTCTAGCCTAACATTTCTTTTATGCATATCCCTAGGACTCTTCAATTACAGACTTGCAGCAGAGCTCAAATAAACAGAATAACAAGCAACAGAGCAATCAGAGAGATTGAACAGGTGAATTTGAATGTGAACCTGACTCCTCCAACTGGGTGCCCAAATCACCTCAGCTGCTCTGGGCTTACTTAGCCCTGTGTTCAGACCCTGTAGCTTTCCACCAAAAAATTCAACAGACAACAAACATTCCAACCACATGCAGAGGGGTAAGAAACTCCTCTGAGGTACCAGAAGGAAGGTTTAATTCCAGTAAATACTTCACCACATTTATGAAGTCAACTCATGTTCAGGAAGAGATGTTTCCAAGAAGGTATTCCAGTTTACCCTACATTTTGATCTCAAGAATTACAGCCCCACACAATAAGTCAGGCTGGAAGGGACCTCAAGAGATGTCCAGCAGAAATTCCTGACTGAAGCTCACTCATCCGTGGGCTCACACCATTGGGATGGGTGCAGATGCTCTTTGGAAACTTCCCAGAGGGGAGATCACACAGCTGCCTCTCCAAGCAACCTGTTCTAAAGCTCAAATATTCCCAGGAAAAATTAAAAAAACAACAACCTTCTCCAGTTTGAACGCACCTTGTTTAATTGTTTGCATTTCTCATCCTCTTGCTGCAATAGCTCTGTGGAGAGACAGGCTCTGTCTTCTCCATCTCCCCACAGGGACTCAGGGGCTGCTCTTCGCTCTCCAAGCTGTTCCTCTGGGGCTCCTCCCAGGCTGTGCTGAATTCCTGACCACCCAAGGGACCCTCTGCAGCTATTACCTGGTTTTATAGGTCTAAGGGGCAAAAAAAAAACAAAAAAACAAAAAAACAAAAAACAACAACAAAACCAAAACAAAACAGAAAACCAGAAGCAAGGGGGAGCGGGGGGATCATCACTACTTTAGAGCAAAGCACCTGGGCTGCCAGGTGCCAGCACTTGTCCCACTCCAAGCTGCTTTAATTACTCCTCCTGCATTTCTCTCTGGGCACTAAGCATGGTGCCAGGGCAGTCTCAAAGAGGGAAATTGAGGGGCAGCGATCACAAAGCAGAGCTCTGGGCAGCACAGTAAGGCACAAACCCAGCAGGGTCCTGGCTGTGGGTGCACTGATGAACCAATTCCCGTGCTGCAGCCCGCGTGGGGATGGAGAGCCCTCAGCAAGGGGTTGGTGACACAAAACTGGGAGCTGGCAGCCAGAGATTCCAGAAATTATCCACTGGTTTCTGTACTGTGAGCACAGGAGATCTGCCCCGACAGGCTGTGAGCTCTCCCTCACTCCAAAGATGCTGGAGGATGAAGAGCAGCCCAAAGGATGCCCCTGCCTGAGAGGGAAGGTGGAGACATTTAACACCAGTCCTAGATTTTGGCTCAGAAATACTAGATTTTTTTTTTTCTAATTTTCCACAAAAATGCCACATATAAAATGCAATAATGTTACAGACATAGTGTGTTCTAACTCAGATATTTGTTTCTATGTTATTTTTGTTGGAGGCAAAACTTAAACCAGGCAATACAAAGAAGATTGCTGGGATTTTCTATAATCCTTTTTGCTATATGTTTCCTGCATTCATATGTCTACATTCCTTGTATAACCTGCTGTGGAATGAGATTAACAGACCAAGAAAGGTTAAAGTTGGTGCCCAGAATATTATGAATTGTATTCCTACTTCCTCTTGATTGTGTTGAGCCCTGACTTCATCTCACTGGTGTGTATTCCACTGAATTTGGTTCTGGAAATCTGAAGAATACTGGAATAATTTCACACTTTTTCTTTCAAGAATAACAGTCTCAAACACAATGCAAGACACAGAGGTACAGAGGTCTGAGAAGAAATTATTTATGCTTTTCCTAGTGACTATATACATATATTTATAAGGAACCTTGTTTGTAATCTACTTCTCTCACATGGTGCATGAGTATTGTAGCATTATGGGGGAAGAAGGGCTAAAAATAATAGCTATACAGGAAGAAAAGGAAGGGAAAGAAAACTCATGCCAAGATGCTGCAAAGCTGAGTCCCTTTCTCTACAAGAATTACACTCACTAACTTGGCTGCAGAAAAAATAAAAACTTGACCTGATAAGAACCTGAACATTCCAAACTCCCAGTCATGCAAACAAATCGTGCTTCTAACCTGGCATAAAGCTGAAAACTTCATTCTGGGTCAGTTCTTTTGAGTTATTTAGAGGGAAAAGAAACAGGCTCAGATGGAAGCTATATTTAGGAAAATCTGGGAATTTTAAAAATAGGGCCCAGACATGAATTTGCAGTGCCATTATGCTGCTAGTTCAAAGTGTCTGTGTGACATACTGACAACTTTTTTCTGGTTGGATATTTATCTTTTGCCTTCTCCCCCCCTCACAGTTTTGTGTTTTGTTTTTGTTTGTTTGTTTGTTTTTTTAACATACATCTTTCTCTATTGCTTCCTCACTAGCACTGATAGCCCCAGCTAGTTCATAAATTCCATTGCTGCCTGCTGCCATGGGATGTGGTCATGCAGAAAATATTTCATAGGGGAAAGTGTTAGCTAGCTAGAGGCAGTATTGTCGATCATTACTGGGAACTGCAGCCACTGGGATGTGACTGTGTATTCATTTCATGCATTATAACACCTAATGTACATGACAAAATGTTGAATATTAACTTAATTCACAAGCTGGAGTAGCTGGTGTTGCTGAAGCTGTACAGAAAAGACATGTTATTGTTCCTTCTCCTTTTCCAGTGCTTTCCAGCAACTAGAATATGGTTTGGTTTCAAAATTGCCTAATTTCACCATTTATTTTACCTCGATTTAGTTCATTAAAGTTTGAGCAATGCTTTGATGTAAGTTACCATGCAATTTTGCTACTATCTCTTGCTCCTGCCCTGTAGAAATTTGTTATGACTAAAAACTGCCCTTAACTGTTTTGTACAGAGCAAAAGTTTCAATATATTAGAAGTTAACATAATTAACGATATTCAGAGGCAAATAACAAAAATAAGAATAATGCCTACAAATGTTTTTGTTATCATTAACAATAGGAACCAAATGGTTAAAAGCTAAGAAAAATATGAGGCAGATCATGCATTTGTACAGAAAATTCTTAGTCTAGGGATTTGAACATAGCCACGAATCCAGCCAAGCTAATAACCAACTTCAAGGGGGAAACTGCAGGGTGGAGCACACAGAGGAGATACTTACCTTGCAAAAACTCTCTTTTCAAAGTTCTTCATTCCAAATCAGGAACAAACAGGTTACACCTTGGCCTTAGAAAACCCTGCAACAAGACCTACTACCACAGGAAAGAAATTAAATTCTTTTCTCCTGCTGTGGTTTCCACAAGAGCACAGATGTTTCTCTTGAGTGGTGAAGAAATGCAACAAATATCCCACACAACCATTTTCAGATCCAGGTGTCATCACACTGCACCTCCAAAATGGAATCTCCATGCAGAAGATGATTAGAGAGAAGGAAACCAGGTTTGCATGAATCAATTCAGCAGCTCTGTGCAGCCACAGAAGCACCTAGATTATTCCTCCTCATGCCATACCAATGCCTGTAGTACTGAGACACAGAGATAAAAACAATACTCTGAAGAAACAAGCCATTTTTTTGAACTCCCTGTTTTGAGTAAGAATATTGCCAGGTGACAGCTGTTTAACTTGTGTGATGTGCATTAGGGATGTGATGAGTGGAATTCTACACAAAGTTTGCTATTTGCCCCATTTAGACCCACCTTCAGTTACCACTCATGTAATCCACTCACTGGTGTGAGTTACAACAGCAGCTTCCTACTATCACCTTGGAGTAACACAGCTCTTCCCAGAGGGAACCAGTGCAGTTGAAATCCCTGATACACACACTGAGTAATGTGGAACATTTTATCCACCAGTGAGAGAAATGTCTCACAGCGGAAACAGGGCAGAGCAAATCACTAAACATAATCTGACCCAAAAAAAAAGTGAAGATCTTTGGCTTCTTACACAGCCTAAAGGTCATATTGGGAGGCCATGGTTATTAAAAAGCAGGTTATTTTAAATATATTACAGTTCTACCAGTATTGTATGACAATAATAACAGCCAAGGCCTTGATACAAATCATTATGCAAAGTTTGAAGTGAAGAGAGCTTGGGGAGCCCTCACCTCCTGAGAATATGATTGTGTGACATGAACACTCATGGAAGTGAGCCTCCTTGGAATGGTGCTCATTTTAATGTGGAAAATATAACACAGTTTTCAGGGGAGGTCTTGATTTTAAAAGCCAGACTGCAGGTTGTTGCTGTACTTTGAAAAGAGCCATGGGATGAGGTGGAAATGTCCTGCAGAAAAGGAAAGAGTGGCAATTCCTTCCTTTAGCAGTGACCAGGAGTGCTCACTGGGGAGATGAGCATGGCCAGCACAAGGTGGCAGAGGGCAACTGGCTGCCCAGAGTGAGGAAAAACACAGGGAAGAGAAGAGGGCAGCCAGAAGGGACTCTGAGAACAGAGAACCTCGCAGAGGCTAGAGGGAGAGCTGGTTACATCTTGCAAAGGCACCAGCTGAAATCAGATCTGCCATGAGAATCTGCCTTCGTGGACACAGCATGCAGGAGAAGAGCTGCAGATAAATCCCTTTTATTTATTACTTGTTTGCTCTGGTTTCTGTTCAAAACTCTAAGTATTCTAGTTTTAATTCTAATATAACCTGTCATTTAAAATATGCAAAAAGCCCTTTTGCTTTCTTTGGAGAGTGCTCTATAAAGAGGAGGTCTATTTAAATCCACTTAAAAGATCCAGCTGACTCAGGCTCTCATTATGTGTGTGATCACATTACTGACACTCAAAAAAGTGTAAAATAGAATGGGGAAACATCGGCCTGCTGTCATGTGTGGAACACTGAGGACTACATGCAGTATCAGAACAGATTAATTAATTAATTCTCAAGTAAGCAGGACAATTTTTACTTTTCTGTACAGAGTGAAATATCTTCAAACACTCACCACTGTTAAGGTTTTGGTGAATGGAGTAAAATAAGAATCTTGCTTTGCTCTTTCCAACACAACCAAGGAAAATCCCTGGAAAGAGTGACCTGCACAGCAGAAGCCTGAAACTGCATCACCCTGCTGGAGAAACCCCTCTGGCTGCAGAAGGAAATTTCACCCTGCCCCAGGGCAAAAAGCATACAGCTAAAGTCTGCTGTCAATGTAGCATAAACCATATCAAAATGCCATTGACAACATCTTGACTTTTTATACTTCTAGTACTGCTATGAGGAAAAACATTTTTGAAAGAGCGAATCTTTCTGACTTCATGCTAGTTTTCTATACCAGTCTAGGACAGGAATTCCCAACTTTACACGCACATTTCTTTCTGAGAGTTGTCACCACCAAATCAAAAGTTTCAACATTATTATTATTATTATTATTATTATTATTATTATTTAGTAGGTTCCTTTTCAGTTAAATACAAGGCTAACCTTTTCCTCTGGGAAAATACCTCATTCCCTACTAATTTAGGCTGCCTTCTGAAAGAACTTAATCCTGTAGAATGCAAGGACATTTTGGCTGAAAGCATTACCTGGGCAGGTGTGACAGCTCAGCCCAGCTGCACATCACTTACAAGTGCCACCAAGAAGCTCCCCAGGCTCCAAGGGCACGAGGGCCACCCCTGGAAAGGGAAAGTCTCAGTAAAATCAGCTCCTGCCTCCCTGGCAAACAGCTCCTGCCTCGGTCCTGCACTTCCCTACCTGCCCCATTTGGCTGTGGAACATCCTGATAAATATCTGTGAATAACCAGACAAAATTCATCCTGAGCAGGAAGTGTCTGGCTTCAAATCCCTAAAGACTCCCTTAATACTCTCCTTAATAGTGAAGGTGTCTGGGTTTTTTTATGGTTTCAAAAAATGCAGAGAAGAAATATGTTCTTGCTTACTCACAAATTAACTTTTGAGGCCACAGAAGGGAGCTGGAAATCTAAGACACAGAACATTTTTTAAGCTGGAACATGGAGCAAAAGATCTTTCCACTGCCCTCTCAACTGTCCTGCAATTTATATCATGACTGGCATAAAGAATATTTGCTACAAAAATGATAAATGAAAACTAAGACCAGTAATGGGGAAGCAGATTTTAACTTAAGTTGAATTTTGTGCTTTCCATGGAACAACAGAAATTTGGAGCCTCAGTATGGCGTCTTCTCCTGAGAAATCCAAGAGCCAGAATGGTTCTTTACCAGTGCTGTTCAAGATAGAGGAGCAGGAACTCCCACACCTCACACTTCCCTGGGGACAGGAATCATTCTTTTCCTCTTAATAGAGCAAAAAACACCAACTGAAAACAATAAAAAAACAATAGACTGAATATGAAATATGTCTCCAAAAACTCACTTGCAAAGGGTATTATGCCCATTTGCAAATTCAAGCGGCACTAAACTTGAAATAGGAAAATACTGCCAAGTTAACAAAGGCTTGGTACATATTATAACCTCCTATTAAACAAATCGGACTTTTTCAACCACTGTTCTTATATATATATATAAATGTATGTATAGGCATATGGAGAACATGGAGTAACTTTTTTTTTGAAATCTAGGTTGGGACAACAAGAGCCTGAACTTTCCATAGTGGAACTAAACCACTGTTTAATGAGTAAATCCTTTGAACACAATAGTATAGCTACAGGAAGTCCCCTGAAACAATAATTTGTAACTATTTTTCTCTGCACTTCATAAATAATTAATAGTTAAAAAGAAAAACAACCCACTGGTATCACATTTTTTTCATGCACTGCTTATGCAAGCAGGCTACAAGAGCATTTTGAGGGAAAAATGTATTATTTTGACACCTTGCAGTCATTCTCCCTCACAACTGGATTTTTAAGACTTGTGGGAAAAAACCCAAATTATAACATGTTCTGCAAGTAAGTAAAACAGTTGATGAAACTGTTTGGAATACAAAACCATTATTCTTCTAATCTAACGTCTTAAAAATGTTTCTTCTCACAAGTAACAAGCTATTTATATTTTCTTTTTATTATAAATTTCTACCCAGAACACTTATCCACAACCTGGCAAAGTAATTTAGTATGTTTCTATAAATAATGAAGAGTGACTTAATTTTTAAAAAATACTGTAAAAGAGAAACTGTCTCACCCACACTAAATTCCCAAATGTGCAAACCAATTTGCCTGAAAATCGGTACTTTTCTCTTTTTTAAAATGGAAAAACCTGGGGAAACAAGGTCATTAGAAAGTGAATATAAAACTATTAGATATTTTGCCTTACACTTCATGTGTTCCAAGCAAGCAATTTGGATAATCTTTCAATAATTACAATGCACTGCTATCAAAAGTTACATTAAGTATTTTAAAGAATATACCCTTTTGAAGTATAAAATGGAATAGCACAGCAGACAACACAAAAATCTCAAAAGGTTAATATAGGAAAGGAGGATATTAGGAATGCCATTATCCTTGGTGGGAACCAGCCACAGTGCTCAGCTTCACCCTGCTGCTTGCTGTGAAAACTCTATTAATGGCTGTGGCTCTAATTTCATTTCCAAAGTCAGGGGAAGACAAACACAATGACACCACAGCTGAACAGCATTTGCTTCATGTCTGGAACTTTCCTTGGCAACTCCTACCTAAATATCACAGGTTCAATGATAAAATCTGATGAGATCAGTCCGCCAAGTAACGATAGAGAAATGAACAAGTTTGGGACATTGGAACCCAAACCCTTTCTTTTCTTTTTCCCTTTCCCAGTGCTTGGTAAGGATGTGATGCCCAAACAAATTGTGTGTGTGGATCCTGTCTCCCATCAGCGCTGCCCAGCTGCAAATCCCCCTGACTGCAGCAAACCCTGCTGGTGCCCAGGTTTGGATTCCACTCAGTCCTGGAGATCCAGGGAATGATCCCTCCAGGGCTGAAATCATGGCTCTGCCACAGGAATTCCTGTCTAGGACTTAGAGCTGATCTCAAATCTGTAATTTTCCCCCAGAAATGAGACACAGCTCCGCACCCTCAGATGTCACTGAAAGCCAGGCTGTCACCAGACCCCCCAGCAATCAGCCTCAAATGATGGACTGGAATTCTTACAGAAATTCAGTATGCTGTCTGCCCATTATTTGCCACCACACCTTGCCTTGATGACATTGGGAAAACAGTTTAAATTCTCAGCTGGGAAATAACTCTACTGTTAGGAAGGTATTTGTGTGGTTATGTAGATTCTTAATAGAACATCTACACTTGCATTTTCCAAACTAACTGAAAAAAATTACCACCATCCTCCAGATACACAAGGAATTAACATTTGCAATGTGCTAAGTTGAAATTTAAATTAAATTTAAAAAAATCCAATGGGAAGAGATTTGCACAGTATTTATTTTATGGGTAGTTATAAGTAACAGAAGACTAGCTAGTGCTTTTTATGCATTTATTTGAAAATGATGAATGAAGCAAGATTTACTGTACCTGAAACATACAAATGGCACTGCATGTTTAAGGAAGAATAAATTGCTTCAAGTTTTCTCAGCAATGAAGCAGCCAGATCAGTTATTTTTATGCATCCAGTTGGCAGAACAAGTTGAAACATTATTTTCCACACTGTGAGTGCATCTTACTCTCCTTTTTAGTAGTGGGATAATTGTTAATTGTTAGAGTGGGAAATGTCTGAGCAGGTGTATAAAAAAGCAGAGCAGAAGGGAGAAAGAATGAAGGAGATCATCATGCCTTGGAGAGGACAGTGAGAAAACCTGCTAACACAGAGAGCTCACAAGATATTAAACCACAAAATAATAACAGTGATCCTTAGGAAGTGGGGTCAATATTGACTGATCCTTGACCAGACTTGATTCTGCTTGGCTTTTAATGCAAGCATTAAAATGATGTGCAGATATAATTTGAAACTCTATTTCATTTTTTTTTTCTAAGTTATGTAATTTTAGAAAGCGTTTTCAGTATTTATAGACCTAGATATAAAAATGTAAATCACTGGGATTTTTTAACAAACATTGGCAAAAATAATGAGATCAATAGCTTTGAAAGCAAAGCCTAGTTTGTTACTATTTCCTTTACATAAATGATAACAATATTTTAAAATACATTTTTGGAAATAATGCATCTGAGTCTGGTGTGGTATGCAGTGCACAATCGAAGTTAGGGGAAGATACTGACAATAGTGAGAACAAGCCAGAGTTAGCTCATGTGCTCTTTCCTTCCAGATGACACATTTTTTTAATTTCACATTCTCACTACCAAGACTTATCCTCCTGCTCAGATGTTATTCTCCCAGCCTACCACACTTTTTTCCTATACTCAATTTACTGATTTTCACTTCACTTGCATGAATGCAACATCGCTAACTCCACTTGTCACACCTCTAACTTATACCAACACTTCAATAACTTCAGAATCAATCCCATTATCTCCATCATTCAGGAAATGCAGCAGGAAGGTGAAGCCTACACTAATGAACCTCAGTGTTAAAGTGTGTGCTAAAAGCACAATTTAATAGTCCAAACAGCAGATGTGTCCAGTTTTAGATTTAGTACCTCTATTCCTCCATTTCCTCCAGCAGGTAGCAGGAGAATGTGCCCACCTGCCACAGTCTGCATCTGATTTACCAAAATATGAGTATCGGTCTAACACCAATACTCAACTGTGATGGACAAAAGACTCTCTAACAGTTTAAAGTTAGAAAGTCTGTGTTTATTCAGTGCTGGGCAGCAGCGTGGAGTAACCCCCTAATACACACACAAAATTACAGGTGGTCACAGAGTCTGTTTATTGACAAAAGGTTCAAACAAATCAATGTTCATAATACCAGCCCCTCCCATCCCTGCTTCCCATGGTAATTAGCTGGAATGGCTATTAAGCAGTGTGGTTCGTTTCTTGAATTAAGTCTGGGGTTGTTTTTGTGGGGAGGGGTCTTAAAAGGAGGAAGTAAGGTGAGTCTTCCTCACCCTGACCTTTTCTATCAATGACAATACAAATGGCTTTTGGGGCAACTCCAGTTTTGCAAAGAATGAGTTTCTGGTTGCAATTGTTTCTGTTCTTTGGCCCTACCTACTGGTTTCATCCTTTCCCATTGTAAGCACAGCTGAGCAAACATAAATTGACAGGCAATCAATTATTTAAGTTTCAGGTAACTATCTCAAACTCAATTTCTTCTAATTTTTAAGTAAAATCTTAATTTCTTTACGATAAGTGTTTCACATCACCCCAGCACTCCAAAAACCCAGCCAGCACATAACAGACATTCTGCTAATGATGGAAACCCACTGCATGTCCCTCTGCTGTGCAGCTCTAATATCACAAACCCACTGCACAGCCTGATGTCACCCTCCAGGCCACAGATGCTCTGTCACAAAATGGCTCAGGCTGGAAGGGACCTCTGAAGTCTCCTGGCCCAGCCTAGCAGGGACACCCAGAGCTGGCTGCCCAGGACAGTGTCCAGATGGAAACAAATTATTTATCAAATGGGAGAGAAGGCTTCAGGAGAACAGGGAGAATTCTTGCAAAACTGAGATTCAATTTTGCCACTTCACAAACACCATCCAGTTGCACTTCATGAAGATAATTATACTGTCCCTGGAGAGAACAGTTCAAGGTTGACACTGATGAATGAAGTGACTCTGGAGAGTGTTGGAAGCTGCAGAGTGCAAAGGCTCCTGCTGTCTTTTAGTTACACAAATCTCATCACTGGGGTGGAAAGCTCTGTTTTCACCATGATTAATAAAGACAAACTTGTTCCCTTGCATCTTTTACTGAGTATACATCAAAGGCTTAGTATGAAAGGGCACTGATTTATAGCTAAAAGGTGCACAAAAAAAAAGGGAAAAAAAAGTCTCTTGGTGTATTCAAGCAGAGGATCAGAATAGTGGGCAGAATTCCTCACATTCCAGTGAGTAAAAAGCAAAACTATATAGTGGATTTAAAAACCTTTCCCAGATTATAAAGGGCTGTTTCTACTGAACAGTTTCTACTGAATTAATCTTCAAGTTTAAACACTTTGTATGCTTCATACAGTCAATGAAGTGCTACCAACAAAACTGTACTAAACTTAATTGTGATCTACACGGTAGTTCAGATACACCATGATTTGGCTCAGGTTCTTTCAGATTTCTCTAATCTAATTAAAAACCAATCTCTGCATAGAACTGATTCAAACATGGCAAAGCGATGGCTGTGCTCTGTTCTGATGGCATTCAAGGTTACAGTCATATAAATCTTTGGATCAAAGAGCCCAGAAAAAGTAAAAATCCTCCTGCCAAATCAGTAATGAATTTCTAAGAAGTCAAGGGAGTTACTTTTCCTGCAGAAAGATTGTGCTACTTTTGCTATGTATATTCATCTGTAAACAGCAATTGCTTTGTATCAAAAGACAAACAGCTGGATAAACAGAATACTGATGCCATTGAAATTCCTGTGTTAAAATTTAACTTTTTTTTAGTAATGCTATAATTCTAATCTTCCAGTAAGGCTTCTGAAAACTCCATTATGCACTGACAAAAGCCAAGTAAAAGAAAAGGTTTTGTTTCATATATTGTGGCACATTTCTTGTTCACAGACTCTCACTTCAGATGCTGCAGCTCACTTGAAACCATGAAGACAAACAAAAATCCTAACTCCTTCAAAGGATGGAAGCAGAACTGTCCTTAGTCATTCTAACAGTGAGTGACACTGGTAATAATCAGAGGGGTTTGGTCATAAAGGTGAACATGACACAGGTAAAAGGCCCTGTAGGTCACTGCTGGGTAGGACAAAACCTGACAAACCCAAACCCGGGCTTCCTTCTGGCAGGCAGAAAGCCCAGCCTCCTGTTCAGTGCTCTTGCATACAAACCAGCATTCACATGCACATTTACAGAACCAGTGATGCCTTAGGTTTTAGGTTTTATATTTTTCAGAATCTCTGCTACTTAGTGTGTAACTCTGAAACTTTATATTAGGGGTTGGTAAGTTCTGTTCACAGAGGAGTTAGACAAAACAATTCCTTTCTACCTGGAATCAAGGACAACTGGTACCTAGAAAGGAGAAACAACAGTGAGGAAAAGGGGGCTGAGACTTCATAGGCTGGGGCTGCGGTTGGATAATTGATCCCAACATGTAGATGAACCAAAACTTACAAAAGTGTAAAACCTCGTGACGAGGATCCATCTTGGGTTTGATTTGGGTGAAGCCGCAGCCAGGCTCTTGCACTGCCCACAGTGTATCCTTTCAATAAATACCTATTTTATTCCTTTTGCTCTGCCAGATCTCTGTTCCAGGTCAGCCTTTCCAGTCATCACCAAAATTCCATTCTTCCTACCTAGGCCAAATTTGGGAGGTATTTCAGTTCTGAGGAAAAATAAGAGGAACTAAAGAAATGATTGCACAGATAGTGTGGTTTACTACATCTGTGCGTGAGCATCTAATGAGTTTACACAAGTGTCTAAGCAGTTTGTGTTTGAGTTCCCCTATGAGCACTCCATTGGCTCTTCCATAAGTGCTTAATGAGTGCAGGGGCACCATCAGTTCCCAAACACCAGGCACAGGCTGTGCCAGGTGTCCCAGCACAGCTCTGACAGTGGGGTCACCTTATGCCACAACTTATGCCTGCCTGAGCTGCACTCAGAGCCTTGGGCCAGCAATGGCCAGAGAGGGAATCATCTCCCAGGGAAGGAGGGAAAACAGCCCAGGAGACACTTGAGAAGATTCATGGCAGGAGAAACTTCAAGAAACGTGCAAGTGGAGCTGCAGAAGGGGAATAGATCCTTTGCTGAGCTTTTTCAGTTTAGAAAACTACAGTAATTTCGCAACTACAAGGCACACCGGACTATAAGGCATTCTCTTTTTTTTGCAGCAAGGATCCGCGCACAACAGAGTAATGAATTAGTAACGGAATTGTGCGATCACAGGGTTTACTGGCAGCTGCTCAATTTGCAAACATTTTTCACGGATCGGCACAGCCTTTAAACGCAGCCCCAGGTGCCTCACCCGTGTCGCAGCCCCAGCACTCCTGCCTGCCCCTGCTGGTGCGGCTCTCGTGGGGCATGTTTCTCATGGCTGGCGTGGCTCCCGCGGCTCTTGCGGTGCACGGCTGCCACAGCTCTCACTGCTTGCACTTCCAGGTTGGCAAATTTCCAACTTTTTCCATATATAAGGTGCACTGGATTATAAGGCGCACTTCTGGGCTTTGATCACAATTTTAGTCGAAAGGGTGTGCCTTATAGTCGTGAAATTACTGTAATTTCTCCAAGTGCAGGGAACAGCTGTGGACTGTGGGTTTCCTCCACCTTGGCTGTTCCCCTGCCCCAGCCTGTTTCACTTACTCGTTCTCGCTCATACTGACACATCTTTCTGATGGAAACTAAAAATAAATGTTTCAGGCTTGCTTCTGGAATCTCCCACTACCATCCAGGTGGACTGTGAGTTAGGATTGCTAGCATGGTGGTCACACTCCAGCTTTCAGTGTGACAGTAAACTTTATGCTTTTTGGAAGACAAATATTGCAGATGTAATGCTATAGATAAATGCTTGATAGCACACAAAATGCTCTAGGAGAAAACTGTTTTCTAGCACAAATTTGAAATTGATTTTGTTGCATTCCTTTCCTCTACACCAGCATCGCATAAAATGTAACTCTAAAAATTTTAGCTATGTTAAAGAAAAAACTCAATCTCAATCACACAGCAAGTGCACACAAACGCATTTAAATATGTACACACACACTTAAATGCTTCCAGCCTTTTTTCACAAAACATAATGCATAAATTAGTCAGCCAGCACAGGGTAACTTCTACAAAATCATAATTCACAACAATTTAAGAAGGTTTTGGTCTTTCCCTTATAGAGCTGCACAAACAAAACCTGCAGAGCACCAACAGCTGAGTGTTTCAGAAATGCAATTATGCCCCTTGCAGGGATTGCAAACAGGCTGCAGCCTCCCATTTCACTCCATGGACTCTGCAATGTGCTACCAAGTACTTAACCACTGGTTGCCCATGTGCTCTTATTGGGAGATCTCTCTGGTGTGCTAATTAGTTCAGAATGTAGATGCCAAAATAAAATGACACAAAAGAGACTAATGCATCATAAATATCTCACTTGAGTAAAAAAAAGAAAACATCTGTTAAAGACCTTTAAATGTTTGTTTAATTGTGTGTGTGGGAGAACTGTCAGGTATAAAAAGGAAAAACTAAAAAGAAAAAACGTAGCAGGGAATAAATGTACAGTAATTTTACAACTATAAGGTGCATCAGATTATAAGGCACACTTGTGGGTTTCGATCAAAATTTTAGTCAAAAGGGTGCACCTTATAGTCGTGAAATTACTGTATATTTCTTCCTATTTTCTAGTTGGGTTGATTCATTGTGATAGGTGGTTCTTTTTTCTGTGTAGCTGGTCCAAATATGGGACTAGTTGCACACAGTACTAGAAACTGGGCCTGAGGTTTTGGTGAAAAAAAATGGAAAAAGGATTCTATTTTCCCCTCATCGCCCATGTTCATCACAGAGAGTGGACAAAAGTCTGTCACCTCAGCACATCAGGGTAAAACATCCCTGAATCCCCAGAGCTGGCTGTGCTGGCTGCAGTGCCAGCAGTACATATGTCCATCAGTGCTGTCCATCCACCCTGAGAATGGATCCTCCATCCCAAACTGCTGCTCTCTGGAGCAGCATCTCTGCAGGTGGGACTGGGGAGCTTTAACAATTAACAAAATGAACCCAGCACAGCTAGCAGGCTCAGGTAAAGCATTCCAGGACCCAGCCAGAGGCTGACATGCAATGGGTTCCTGAGGAATTCTAACATTTCTAATTTTCTAAAGGCAGATTGCTTGGAAGTATCTGATAAGCACTTCTGATCTTGAGGGTTTTGCAGTGTTTTTGTTTGTAATGGAAGAATTGCAGCACTGAGGATGCTGCAGTTTAAAGGTGGCCAGCAGCAGTCCCAATCTAGGGAAAACATTCCATTGTTAATGCAAAATAATAAAATATTACAGTCCAAGGCTTCCTAGATTTATGCTAAGCTGAATTAATGACAAATGCTTCTCTTGTGTCATGTTCAATCTCTTCAACATGGTCTTGTTTCTCTCCCTGAAACACCCACCTCTCATTCAAACACTGATTTGAAGTGAGCCATTTCTATGGAAAAAATATCCATTAAAAATGCTGTGGCAGTTTGTTACTCAGACATCCTGAAAAGGGTGTGTTGCAGGCAAAACAGTCCTGACTTGGGGAATTTTCTTTATTTTAATCTCATTTAACACAAAGTAAGTAAAAAAAAAGAAGACATACTACAGTTCTACTCTATGCTAATTGAAAATTAAGAATCATTGGGGTCCTACAAGAAGTAATGTGTATTTGAGTGCTGACTCTTTCAGACCTCCTAAGGATAAAAGCCAACAACATTATATAAGCTTATGTTGTGCATACCCTGCATAGAACTAGTCTGATTTGGTTTGATTTTTACTTTGGCCAGGCTTACAGTTTGTTTTTAAGCACTGTTATCTTTTAATTATTTTGTTATCAATACTGGCATGCAGCCCAGATGATGGACACTGTTGATATTTTCCCATTTTCTCCATCTACTTCAGGCTGTTGACTAACAGAAGTATGAAAACATTTCTCTATTAGCCAAAATTAATTATTGCTGTTTAAAAATAGTTCGATGCACTCAAGGCATAGTGATGCATACACACACCTACCAACCTGATGGCATATTTTCAAACTTATTAATGGAAACATGACAATTAGCAGAATTACTGGGAAGTTATTAAGGATCAATGGATCCATTTGCTGGGAGGAAATGAGAAAATAATTCCAGTTCTACTGATAATGCTTTTAAAATTATCATACTCGCATAGGAATGGATTCATTTACAGCAACAGTTTGGAAGCAATGGGATTTCTGACAAATGCTGTGCTCTGCTGGGTTTTGATTACTAATGGTTACAACTGCTTGCAGAGAAGGGCACTCCACTTTCTAAGAGATAAGAGAGAAATATGGCAGGAGGGGGAACAGCAAGGGTTAGGAATGCTGCTCCCTCTGAAAGCAAAGTCAGTGCTAGAACAGCTAATTACAAAATTGTCACGACACAGCCTGAGCTCCTGGGCTGGCCAAGTTACACACAACAGTCCCAGGAGAAATAAAAGGAAGAATTTCTAACAAAGACATGCCTGCAGTGAACAAGTCTGAGAGGAATTGTAAACCTGCAAGGAGAGATCCTGAACAAAAGCTGCTGCTGCTGTGTGTTGGGGACTGCAGGCACGTTCTGCCAAAGGTGAAGGTTTCTGCTTGTCCAAATCCAGGCTGTGCTAATGGCCAGAGCCAGAGCACAGCCCAGGGACCCCAGAGCCCAGGGACCCCCAGAGCCCAGCCCAGGGACCCCCAGAGCCCAGGGACCCCCAGAGCCAGAGCACAGCCCAGGGACCCCAGAGCCCAGGGACCCCAGAGCCCAGCACTCCTGACACTGGCTGAACTGGCAGGGACTCTGGAAATGTGCCCATGCTGCAGAGTCCCACTGGGAAGGGACAAATGGCTTTTACTCAGGAAGAAAGGGGATAAGTGAATTTTTTTTTTTGTTGAATTAATCTGGCTAAAGAAAAAAAAGACAGCTCTTTTGAATTTCTAGGAAGGCAGGGAAAACCACCCTGCAGCCCCAAATCATTGCAGATTTTGGGCTCATCAACAGCAGAACACCTTTGAAAATCCCATTTTTGGCACCACAGACTGCCGATGGCTTTGTCATCTGTCTCAATAATTATTGTAACAAAGAAGCAAACTCTGTGGGCTAGAGAATATTTTTCCATAATGTTTTCTCATGTATTGTTTATACTATATATTTTACCATTTGCAGCATTATTACAGGCCTCAACAATCATTTGGTAGTGTCTGCAACGTAATTGAATAGAGTTTTATTATCCCAGTGAGTAGGAATAAATATTTAATTCTTATGTACCACATGACAGTGAGAATTGTTTCAGCCAATAAATCTTTTTGTTATTCTACTTTTGCATATGCACTTTCTGTTGAGACAGAAGTGCTTGTACAAAACCTTCTCAGTTACTTCAATGAAAATAAAATATTTCGCAAGTCATTTTTATTTAAAACTTTGCCTCTTCTTTCCATATATAAAAGCAACACTTTTTTTTTTTTTTTTTTTGGTGTGTTTTATCCTTTTAAATGAATCCAAGAAAGCAGAGACTTAAATCAACAAAAAGAGAGGCAAAAAGAAGCAATAAAAATAACAGTGGAATAAACACACATCAGTTTAACCCTGTGCTTGCCAAGACTTGTATTCCTTTCACTTCCCAGGTGGCATTGAGCAAAAGTGAAAGTGGCACCAAAAGGACCAACACCTTTCCCCAAGCCCATGCTTTTATGAAAACTTCAATAACACTAAATAATAAACAACCTCAAATCAGACTGAGTTTCAGAACATCATCAGGGATTTTTAACATGCTGAACACAGTGTTATTTGTTGGTGTTTCAAGACTATGGATAATTTGGTAGAAATGAAGGGGTTTGGGTTTTTTGTGAGTGTTTTTTTTTGTTTGTTTGTTTTTTGGATTTTTTTGTTTGTTTTTTTGTTTGGTTGGTTTTTTATTTTTTATGCAAAGAAACAAAAAACTACCATGAGGGATCCTGAGACTGTTTTTAGCTGCAGCAGGAAACATTCTGTCTCCAGTGGGAACTCACCTTCACAAAGAAAGTAGGGACTTGAGAATAGAGGAGTTGGGGATTTTGATTTTAAAGAAATTGAAAATTCTATACCTAAAGGAAAGGAGGGTAGAGAATTTCCTCTCAAGATGTAAAAGTAAACATAACACCATCTTGTAAATAAGAGTCCTGATTTTAGTAAAAAAAATAAAAAATAAAAAAAAAAAAAGTAGAAAGTTTTACAGAGTTCTATTAATTTAAGTCTGCATAAACTGAAGAAATTCACCAGGTCTTTTGATATGCTAACAACCAGATTTCCTCTGCCAGATGGGGGCATCCAGAGAGACCAAGTCTCTACCCTTATTGTTTATACAACAAATTATTGTTCTGTTATCCTGGGGAATACGATAGTGGGAGTTCAAGGTGAAGCCTAATCTAGATGGAACTTCTCAAAACATTAACAGTTCTAATTTGTTTATGTTCAAACCCAGCATGGAATCAGAATAAGTGCTCTTAGAATTCACCTCAGAATTTCACAGCAGTGCTTGCAGTGTTTTCTGACCAGCAAAGATGAGCTATTCTGCCTGGGTTTGGGCTTTTGGAGCATTATTTTTTGTTTATTTTCCTGTTGCTTTTTTGATTATTTTCCAATCCAGTGAGCAAATGGAATGGATTTAGAAAGGTAAAAGCATGATGGCCTGCAGATGGACATTATAAAATGTGGCATGGTGCAAAAATCACCAATCAAATTGAAGTAACTCCATTGCACCTTTTAATTCCCATTAAAAACTAAAAATACAACAAAATCACATCACTGATATTAAATACCTGACTAAAATTTCTAAGAAAACAAAGTTTTACTTCTTTTCCAATGAATGACAAGAAACAGCATTGCAGAAGAAAAGCAGTGAAATGGAGAGTTTCTGTCAGGATAAACTGTGCCTGCCCCAGTCACCCATCAGTTACCAAGAAGGTTCCTGCACAGCAGGGTGTATTTTTATACCCCAACTTAGCCACTGTGGAGGTGCAAAAAGAACATCCAAAGAACTTCAGTCTTAGGTGGTGCAGCTGGGACCTGATCCACCCCAAAGGAATAAAAATCTGTCAAGGCTCTGATTCTCTGGAAGTCTGGCTTGGAAGCAGTCTGTTTTCCCTTACCCCATTCTATCTGGGATCACTAGAGTTAATTTCATGGACTCATCTGTGTGTGCAATATTTTTAAAATGTGTATTTATTAGTAGCCTCAACAGGCTGTCCAAAAAGTGATGGAACAAGGACTGCAAAACACAAGACTCAAGCAGATTAACCTTCATGAGCTAAACAATATCTGAGAGACTTGTACTTTTATATAGGCCATATTAATTTGGGCACAGAACTTCATTTCACAACACTGTCAACCCAACAGCACTTTTATGGGCGAGATTCACTCTACATTCACTCTACAAAATACATCAAGGAGATGGACTGATTTTGTTTTACTTTAGCAAGGGAAAAGAGCTGAGCAGTAACTGTGTTATAATGATTATTAATGCAGGTGTGAGAGAGCACTGTGAAGACAAAGGAATCACATCTCCATCCAATTTGCTAAAACTGCTATCCCTTGGTTGAATGAAGTAAGAAACACCAATTTGGGAAAGCAGGAATTTGGCCAAAGTTGTTTTTATAGTTTCATATAAACCAAATGGCAGCATTTAGTACTTTAGATGGCACTAGGAGCCACTTTGCAAAGTTACTCTCCCTGTACTACAACATCTTTCTTCTAGATAAATGGTCACTATATAATAGCTGGCTACTCACACATTACCTCCCACTGTTCCCAAGAGAACAAACTTTAATAATCATGGGGAACCCAAGCTTGTGGGTGATTCTAGGATATCACTGTTAAAAACAGCAACAGGCCATAACAGCATTTAAAATTTTATCTTCACTCCTGTCACTCTGGCACAACATCCATCTCGGAATGTACTTTAAAAACTCATCACACTCTTCCTACTCTCTTCAATATTCACTCAAGTTGTTTTTTTTTCCTTTCCTCCTCAGCATCAGTTTATGGAAAATGCAGACAGACTCTGTACTTTACTAATCTTTCCTTCCCCTTCTCCCACTGGACATTTTCACAGTACAGGCAGCTATAGGCATCACTTTTCCTTTCTCTCTCTTTGCAAGACTTGATGGCATTTAGAAAACTTCTCATCCTAAGCAGTGCCTTTGCTTCTCCATGTGTGTTCAATAACCTTTCTAACTCTTACAGTCAGTTCTGCACTCTCCTCCTAAGGCCAAAGCCAGTAGGGAAACATCATAGCTGGGGCAGCATCTTCACAGGTTTTTGGTCTGAGGTCACCAACAGTGGCTGAATCATGAGGACAAAAAAGCCTGCTGATCTCACACAGAGCACAGGCACTTACTCATAGCTCTCAGTTGTTCTGAGCCTTCCTAAAGCAACCTTTGCAAACTTTCAAGTGTTCTTCAAACTTGAAATTAACCTCAAGAGACTATGGATGTAATTTTGTTCTGAATGGAAACTTTTTGTTCTTCTTTTGTTTCCTTGTATTTATTTACTTTTCTGCCCCACACCCTGTCAAAATCATCAATCTCACATGTTCCAGTTGCTCTGCAGCATTTGGAACGGGCAGGGGTAACACATCTGTGTCAAACATCTACAGCTCAGCTCTGATCAGTGCAATCAAATATGGAAATTGTTTGACACACTTCCTCCACATGTGGGCTCAGATAACTTTAAAACAAGCATTAAAATGTATGAATATGGAACTGGAGCACATCTGAGAGCCTTGTGATGCCACATGTCACTGCTACAGTGACTGAATCACATTTGACTTGTCTGAGGAGCTCCTCCACAACCCTCCCAAGAAGAACGAAGGTGTTGGAGTCCAAAGTGAAGATTCAGGCACCAGTGTCATATTTGCATTTTCTCCTGTAACATCTGCACTGCCCTTGTGTGTTATGGATTTTATCCAAGTCCTGTCACAGCTCTGCACCTTTGGAGATGTGCATCATCCAAGGCAGCCACCACCGAGCAATGCAGGGCACAGACAAAGGAGCTGGGACAAAAATGCTGCCTGGGAGCTAAACAGAGTGACCTGCGGGGACGTGACACACAACTTTTGTAGTCGTGCCTATTTCCTGCTCTAATAATTAGGCAACACAAATAAGTAATCTGCTTGTATCAAATAGTCATTTACCAGAAAAAAAATGTATTTGTTTACAAGGAGAAATGAAGCACTAAGATTTTCTCTATACTTTACACTGGGGATAAGTGACAAAAATGGAAACTGTATGGAGACCAAATTGTTTCATAAAAAAGAGAAATTGAACTGAAATTTGAAAATAACCATTATTTGAAAAGAGAAAAGGAAGCCTAATGAAATAACATTACACAACTGAATTTGATTCTTTCCAAACCACCAAAAAAGATAGATTGATTCCCATTTATAATTTGGATTTCCTGTAACCATGCCAGAAGATGTCAAAATCTATTACAGCTGATGTCTGCCTCTTATTGTACATCACATTCTAAAACTCAGCTTTATTCATTTTTTCACAGTACAACAGAATTTTAAAGATGTATCTCTGCGTGTACACACACAAATGACAAACTAATGGCAAAACAATTAGTGTCTAGTATTGCAAAAAGGATGAGCTGGGTGTCTGAACAACCAGGATCAGCAGAGCTCCTGCTTGCTGCATGAGGAGAAGCAACAGGAGAAAAGCAGAACCTGTGACTCACTGTACAGACAACAGCACAGGCATCAGCTCAGGTCTGATTTCACTGCATTGACCTGCAAACTTTACACTGGACACAACCTAAACCTGCCCAATGAGACCCAGAGGGACAATCTGCTGCTTTTAATCTGGTTTAATTCTTAAGCCATGAGTGCTGGATGAAGCCCTAAGCAGGCTGGGAGTCTCCTCAGAGGTTCCTGAGAGGTTCATCACTACCCCAGCCTCACCTGCGCAGCCAAATTCCTTCTGTTGCACACTCCAAATCCATCAGAGGTTGTGATTCTACAAACAGAGCCGGTTCTGTTCTGCCCACTGGAACCAGTAAGTCACATAATCACCTGTCTCTGAAAGCAGCAGACAGGCACAACGATTTGCTTTTCCAAAAGTGCTCCACTCAGGTTCTGGTTTCCCAGCTCTCCCTGAAGCCTCTCAGTGTTGCACTTTAACCAGCAGTGTTATACAGAAACGAACCCTTCTTTTCCATGCACAGAAAGCATATTTAGTCAACAGTGACATCCTCAAGAATGAAATAATCTAGCACTAATTTGAGACCTCTGCTTCAAAACTCCTTCCTCTGGAGCTGCAAATTTCTTCCTTAGAAAACTCAAGAAATCAACTTGTCAGTGATATTTTAACAAGCAGTTGTGATCTCAGTAACATTAAACAGCAAAGTGTTTTGTGGTCTCGATTTACACACACTTTCTAGGAAGCATTAGAAAGGCAAATTATTGTAACTTGAAAAAAAAAGACTCTAAATGACCTTAGACCTGAACACAGAACCAAGACATGCTCTGGGAGTTCAATAAGCCATTTATACTCCTTCAGAACTAACATGATCCTTATTTTCATTTTAAGGTTTTATGACAACTTAAAGCTAAATACAAAGCCACCCATCATTTCATTAGTGCCCAAAAAAAAAAAAAAAAAGCAAACAAAAAGCAAACAAAAGACAAAGAACACCCAACAACCAACATCATCAAGTGTCTCTAAATGGCTTCAAACAATTTTTCTTTTCCCTCCATTTTTAAACAGCCAAATACAGAACAGTGCAAGTGTTGCTGCACAAGGACACTGCAGAGTATCAGCTGAAATCTGACAGTGAGATGCTACAGTGATTTATAAACTTTTATTAAAACTGCTACAGATTTATAAACTGACCAGAAGCTCTGAGAACTGTAAACTCTGATGTAGTATATAAACATTGTGGTTTACATAAGGACATCCCAAAATATTTCCAAAGCTCCTACATTCAGCACTGTTTGTATTTCTGTGCAGCTCTGTAGCTCAAGGTAAATCCATGAGTTTAACAAAAATGTGGCAGTGCATTTAAAGTCTGCATTTAAAGTTTACCCAAGTAAATTAGGAAAAGACATTCATTTTCAGGACACACCCTTCTAGCAATACTTCACTGCATTACAGAGTAGAATCCAAGTGTAAAACCTTGTTTTTAACCCAATCACAATTTCTTAGGTTAGTACATAATATTAGATAAACCCCTATTTGATATCTCCTATATCAAAGACAAGCAGCTATCCTTCTTTTTAAAATTATTCAATTATTTGACTGTCAAATCCTCTCCAGCCTGTTTTCCCTTCTGATTCTGCAGTGACTGGGCTGCACCAGCAAGCAGCAGGGTTTTTGTTTGTCGCTGACTCCAGAGTTTACCTGATCCACTCCAGCACTGACACAAAGCTGCAGGAAACAAAAACACCCTGGGAGTGCCTCTTCCCACAGGGCTTGAGCTTAGAGCAGGAACCAAACTGCACAGTTACTCAAATTTATCTCATAGTTCCACTTCACATGGCAAAAGCCAAACTAAATTCAGATTCATTTCTAAATTACAGAAATTATTCAAAATTTGGCCTTGATACCTCAGCTTTCATTCATATGTACAAAAAAAATTCCCACAGAAAGTTATGGCATCATGCACACACTGTACATTTCATGGTGAGAAAGGAAAATTTGAAAGGGAGAAAAAGCAGCACAGCAGGTTTGGAAGAAAATCACCACTTAGGGGAAATGACAAAATATTATGGAGAAAGTACTACTGAAGTATTCTAAACACTACAGGAACTTACAGACTACCAAGGAGAAGTTTTCCTACTGGAAAATGAACTTGGCAAGTGTGATGGTAGAAAAAAAGATATGCGAGCAAGAATCAGAATTACTGAAGGATCAAATAAACAGAATTTATGTGTTCTAATTTTGAAGTTTATCCTTCCATCCTCTGAAATTTCATAAAATACAGTTAATTTTTGTTTCAAGAACCTCCATGTAAAATTTTCGTATAGGAATTAACCAGTGTATTTGCTATGGCCTCTTCAGCTGGTCAGTGATGCATGAGAACCACTCCTGTTCTAGGCTCTAATACTGACAAGCAAACCTCCCATCCCATAAAGATTATTAATTCCTAAGGGCCTTTTCACTCTGACAGTGTTTGAGCTAAGAACTATTGCTTTAGAAATCAAGATTTTTTTACACTATTTGAAAACTGATGATTTGGACTACATTTGAATTCCTGTCTTCCTTTTGTCAGTGCTGCTTGTAGAAAGAACGGAGAAGAGACTGCAAAGTTCATTAAATGGGGTGGCAAATGCAGAAATTCCCAGTTAGTGCAGTAAATATTGTGGGGGAAGTGCAGTTGAGAGCATTATTTATAGCAAAGTTTAGATACCAGCTACAAGCCATTTTCAGGAGCTGTTCTTATCTATATATCACACCTTGATGCTTGAGTTCTTACAGCTGGATATTTATGAAGGCAATTTGAGTGGTGCCTTGAATAATAACACTGAGGGAAGACTGCTCTGATAGAAGTAGCCCCTTAACCAACTGCATTTGTCACAAGAGCAGCACAGTGATTTAACATAATCAGCCTTAAATGACATTGTTCCCTCAGTATATGTAAATAAACCAGAGCCATTCATTCACATTTTCAGTAACAGACAGCCACGTTTGGTTAGAAAAAAAAGAATATAGTCTAAAAAGATATTCAAATTGTGTTTCCCTAGCTCAGCAATGCAAAATTATCCAGTTAAAAATACCCTGGCACACATCTGAAATGAACCTCTAATACCAACAGCAAAATCCCCATCTCAGCAGTGATCATCTATCAGGTAGATATTGCTTCTATTTGTACCATTTACATCATTAATAAGGTTTTCTATGAGCATGTTCTGCTAAATGAAAAAAAAAAGCAAACAGGTCATATGCTGGTGACTTTCTTCTTTTAGCTGCTTATCATTTAGAAAATAAAATATGATGAAAATCTTAAATCACAACTAAAAGTGAACATTTGTTATAGATTTTGAAACTGTCAGTCACCACAGACCGAGCGATTCAATTGGTAATTAAAACCAGACTATATATATATATTTATTTTTTTTCCCTGCATTTTGCTCTGAGTAGACAGCAGTGCAGCTGTGACTTCAGGGAGACAGACACTACTGACATGTCTGCAGGAATGTTTTGGTTCCCAGGAGTCACTGCCGATCCCAGCAGGAATGATGAGAGAACATGCTAAGGCAGAGGAGCTCTGACAGCCTCAGAAGATGCTGTGTCTTCTCTTTTTTTTCTCTGAGTTTGAAAACAATTTTGTGGCTTCCTACAATTTTGTGGCCAAAATTTAGTAAAGGCAATTTTTCTTTTTGCTTTAGTGCTATCTGAACACATCCCAGATACTTTCTTTAACAACTCTTTTGTATTGTTAAGTAATGATGACCTTAGCTATTGAGGGCAGAATAAACCTTTCTGCTTAAGCATTTCATATTTTCAAAGTTTAAATCAATATTTCATTTGGACAGTGAGATGTATCCTATTGGGCATGTAACTTTCTAATATCATCAAACTATCAAAAGGAAGAAATTATTTTATATTTATTTTTATGTTTTTTGTTGGTTATTTTAAGTGATTTGAGGCATCACTAATGGTTTTGGGTTCTTTACCTTAACTGAACCAGCATTGTTTGCTAAAACACAGAGCAGCCAGTAGCTGGCCCCAAAGTGACTACAAACTCACAGCATGCATATTTAATAAAATGCTATAGCAGAAATATAGCATACATTCTGTACTTCTACAAGAAAGCAATATTCATTATTCTGCAGATTATTCCTTAATAAATATTTCAGAAACCTGAAGTAGGAAAAAAGAAGAGAATAGCATATACTGTGCTTTTGATAGTTTAAAAGCATTTTTGTTTCCCGACCTATGATGAATCCTTATGTTCTTTTCATTTCTGGTGCATTTTAATGCCATTATGGGTTTGAAATTCATCTTTTGGCCACTTTGAGGGGATAAAGATATTGATGTTTAGTTGCACAAAGAAGTTAAAAAGTCATCTTCCATTAGCATGCACAGAGCTGACAATTTATTATTATTATTATTGCTACAGATTTTTTGGATATCTTCACGTAAATATGACACTTTATGGACTGGTATCAAGAAAAAACAGCCAGAAATGCTCACAAATCCCATTCTGAAGTCAAGGAAACTCACTGCTGGGCTGCCACTTTCTAACTTGCAAATGGGAACATCAAAAACAAAGAGCTGTTTGAGAAACAAAAAACTCCCCAAATTATCCCTGCAGTAGTGAGGCTTTCCAGTTGTGAAAGTATTCTCAAATTAATCACAACAGACAGTGGGTTGAGATAATGCAGCAACTCTGCGGTTTAGATGCAGAGAAACTGTTTGGGAGTGTGTGGGACTGCCACCATCCCTGGGGTGTGGGCTCAGGTGACATCCAGGGACAGGATGGCAATGGGCCACCAGTGCATGGGAATAGGACACCA